>JALGBA010000085.1:600000-1094639 GCA_023970755.1 Azemiops feae | reverse complement strand
TGACTTTCAAGCCAACTTTTGCACTCTCCTTCTTCACCCGCATCAAGAGGCTCTTTAGTTCCTCTTCACTTTCTGCCATTAGAGTGGTATCATCTGCATATCTTAGGTTGTTGATATTTCTCCCGGCAATCTTAATTCCAACTTTTGATTCATCTAGCCCTGCCTTTCTCGTGATGTGCTCTGCATATAAGTTAAATAGGCAGGGCAACAGAATACAGCCTTGCCGGACTCCTTTCCCAATTTTGAACCAATCAGTGGTTCTGTGTCCAGTTCTCACTGTTGCTTCTTGACCCGCATATAGGTTTCTCAAGAGACAAATAAGATGGTCTGGTACTCCCATCTCCCAAAGTTATTCAGCCACTTTCATGGCTAAGGCAGAATTAGAACTAACCGTCTCTTGGTCTCTAGCCTGGTATATTAAACAAGGTGGGGGGAAAAATATCCATTCTTTGGAAAACACAGAAATAAAATCAAATGTCTGTGTTTCCAAAGTGTCTGAAAAGACTGAGAAGCTAACTACCTGTGGTTAAAGCTGTTGAAAGAACCTTATAGCAAAGAAAGGTGATTTATAATGAGTAAATAAGCCATTCACATTGTCAGCGTAACATCTGTGTTGACTTAGCCATGCTTTGACAACCTATGATAGAGACTTTTGATTTTATGACAAACAGTGTAAATAAGTGACAGAGGCAGGATTAAAAATGTCAAGACAGTAGCTGCATCTAGGCAGTTGAAGCCCTACTCCTTTTAACATGTGCCTTGTTGCCACCATCTTAACTTTTTTTGTCCGAATCTCAATGTGAATGGCTTATTGATCTTGAAACAGTGCTTTGGCTTCCGGTCTAATTAATTTTCGTGTGAGCCGTACAGATTTAATTGACAGTCACACACTGTGGTAGAGCATAAATAAATAAGTTTTGCAGACCACGCTATGTGTACAACATATTTCACAGAAAAACTAGATGTCCTGTTTTCCAACAATAATAATCTTATCAGAAAAAGTGCACTGAAATTTATGGGCCTCAGACATTTGTCACAGATGAAGCACCAAAACATTTTTACCATTCCTTTCAAGGTAAATCACTAAATATTGGTAATATGATTTCCTGCTAATTTCTAGTGGAAAAATGAAGAAGTAAGGTCTACTAAGCTTCTCAAAACATTCCTCAAACCCTACGAATCCACCTCATTAAAATATAATGCAAAACAGTGGGCCCATCAGCTTGCATGACATCAGTAGCCCTACAATTGAAATACAGGAAAATGTCTCACTTCTCCACTTTTTGATTAAGTTCTTGTGCAATCACTGGCCACCAAACATTTGGTCATTCTGTCCGGAAATCTAGTTACTGTAATTGCAAGGAGCCAGAGGAATGATAGAAGTGCTTCTGCTTATAATGTTAAATCATCCTACTGAACATCTATATTTGATTCTCAGCCTTATAGCTGGATTTAAATAACTACTGTATATGTTGCAGTTCTATTATCTGGTTTTGCTTAATCCTTGTAATAAAATAATTAATAAAATAGGCTGACTGATTAAAAAAAGTTTCAGGTCTCTTATCTTTTCGTTCTTTAATCACTCCAGGAAATGTTTCCTGAATACAGTTGAAGCAGGAACAAGGAGTACTTATATGGACTCAGAATTTCCTAATTTCAAAAAATTGTTTATCAAAATCAATTTAGCCTTTTCAGTTTTCTCTATTCACATACACTGCATTACAGATTCTGTCATTCCCATATAGCAGGGCCATTGGAAATGTGCCCCAAATTATAGTTGTAATTTGGGGCACATTTAGAGGTCACCAGGTTGCAGAAGACTGCTATAAGTCAACTAAAATATTTTTCATCCATTAAACTACAATCAGAATGTCAGTATTTAAAATGCTGTTATCAAATTAGAAAGAGTATATGTCAAGGCTTGGGGCAAAGGACAGAAGGCATTAATTTCTAGAACACAATGAGCATATTTTTCTATCTCTCCTTTTCATATGCAAATGTTGACACAAAGAGTTCTTTTCCAAAATTATTTGAAATTAATGCAAATAATTAATGATGATGCCAGTACAAGCTCTGACCTGAATTGCAAATACCACTTTTCTGGAGTTCTTTGTCTGGATCATTGGAAAGATACCTACCTTTTCACCCAAGAGCACAGACACACTTAAATAAGAAAAAATAATAATCCAGCCAGGCTCAACGCCCATACATATGAGTGAGATTTTCTAGGTTAAAAACAGGTAGTCCTCAATTTACGACCACAATTGAACCCAAAATTTCTGTTGCTAAGTGAGACATTTGTTAAGTGAGTTTTGGCCCATTTTATGACTTTTCTTGCCACATTTGTTAAGTGTATCACTGCAGTTGTTAAATTAGTAACACGGTTGTTAAGTGAATCTGACTTCCTCATTGCCTTTGCTTGTGAGAAGGTTGCAAAAGGGGATCACATGACCCCAGGGCCCTGCAACCGTCATAAATTTGAGTCTGTTGTCAAGCATCTGAATGCAAACCATGTGACTATGGGGATGTTGCTATGATCATAAGTGTGAAAAATGATCATGTCACTTTTTTCAGTCTGTTGTAACTTTGAACGGTCACTAAGTGAACTGTTGTAAGCCGAGGACTACCTGTATGCTCGTACAATGTGACCTAACCCATATTTCCTGCTTATAAATGACATGATAACCCATAATATTGATTTATTGGTCAACTAAGAGAGTTTTCCTGATGTAGAATAATAATTTACAGGCAAGCTTCAACTTATGAAGAGCGGCATTAAACTATGGTTTAAGGTAGTTATCTCACCAGCCAGCACATTGATATTCAGCTGCAAAACACAGGAATTTAAAATTTTAATTAAAAAAAAATCACAAGGAAAATGGATACTTTAAACCTTCATTATGCTTAAAACATCTATCTTGTTTGTTTGTAATAGCTTTCAAAGTCCAATATATATTTGAAAATATATATGGATAAATAAATATATAAAAAGGCTGAAAATTGCAAATCCACTGATGTCGTATCTGGGTCTTTTGTGATGTTCAAGTATAATGAAAAATTGGGGATTCATTTTCTGGCAATAAGACTTAATGTAATCTAGGATTAAAATATAATTTAGGATGAAAAAGTGAATTTTACAGCATAAGAATTTTGTGTCCAATAAATCCTCCTTTCCTTGGCAGTTATATATGTTTAATTTATATGTTCCATTTTAATTCCTTTTCAATATAATAAAAAACTTAATTTTAGTCTTAGTCCAATAAAAGTCAACAGTTACTGTGTACAGAATTGTTAGAGTCTGCCTCAGTTTCCAAGGAGATGCTTGAAAAATGCACCCTGGAAACATGCATTAACATTGTGAAAACACAAACAGAGACTTCAGAGTGAACTTCCATTAACCAGAACACAAATAATTATGCAGTTGATTTCAAGAGCCAAGGGAGCTCGTATGGATTGTTAAAAAAATCACACTAGGCAAAGGTTGTGATGCGTAGAATAAATTATCAAAATTCCTCTGGGTTTGATTAAACCTCTGGTTTCATTAGTAACCAGAGGTTACTGGTAGTAACTGATAGCAACAATAGAAAGTATTGTGCTGTTTTTTGATATCATAGAAGTTGGAATAAATCTTTAACCTACAATGCAATTTGATCATTTTCAGTATTAGAATTAATAGTTACACAAAGAAAAACTTTTTAGAAAGCCGTGAGCTTTCTTCCAAAGTTCTACTAAAAAATTAGCATGAAGTTCAAATTTACATGTTTTAGGGTGTATATAATGACATTTCCTAAAGGGATAGGGCTCTGGAACTTTAAAGATTTGATTTTTAAGAAAGTTACATTCACATCCTCACACATCTCAAAATTACTTTTTTAAATGTAAATACAGAGTTTTGCATAGTCCTAGTGTCTGAATGGCAAATGAGATACTACCAAAAAGATCTCCTTTGACAGAAATTAAGATCAGCTATGAAGAAATTGGTTACATTACCACTTTCAAATAGGTTTAATACTCCATCAACTCTGTTAAATGTTTAGTAATAACAGAAGTAAGGCTGGGAACAGCATTACATGTTTTTCTCATAAATTATTACATGAATAATAAGACTTTTAAAAATACTCTAAACCACTGAATAGCCAGGTGGTAAAAGAGCCAACATGCAAATTTACTTGCTCAGATTAAGTCTGCCTATACCACAAGTTCCTGTAGTTTGATACACATCCGTGATTTATATTAGTTAGTCAAATTTCTCTTTGTACTGGACGACTCACTTTTTCCCTGTTGCAATAAGCAATGAATAGCAATGCTGAGATGCTATCTTTTCTTTTCTTTCATAGTTACCTGTTGAATATTTCAGACCATGGAATCTCATGTCAACGCTTTAATTTTCTTATAGGCTAAATTCTAAGATAGATTTACATATTGCACACACGCATAGATACACAGACACACACACTCCAATAGATGAATGGATGGGTGGATGGGTGGATGGGTGGGTGGGTGGTGGGTGGGGGGTGGAGTGGGGTGGGGGTGGTGGGTTATTTGGGAGGGGGATAGGATGGATGTATATAGATAGATAGATAGATAGATAGATGATAGATAGATAGATAGATAGATAGATAGATAGATAGATAGATAGATAGATAGATAGATAGATAGATAGATAGATAGATAGATAGATAGATAGATACATACATACATACATACATACATACATACATACATACATACAGTACATACATACATACAGTACATACATACATACATACATATAATAGACAGGTATGATATATGTGTACCAAACAAAAAAGCTGCATATTGTGGAGATTTGGAAGCACTAACTCTGCTTTTTTCTAGGAATATGGTAGTTGTTCCATCCTATATTATGGGAAAGCCTCCAAAAGCAGTAGAGGAGAGAAGGTTTTAGCAAAAGCTAAAGGGACAAAGATGCATTGAAAAAGAAATGTTCTAAATGCAAGTATAGTTGAAGCCAAGCTTACATTTGGGGGCAGAATATTCCATAATATGGGGGCTACCATGGATAAGGCCTATCTCGGGTCTATGCTCTTTTTGGCTTTTATGAAAGAGGTAACCTAAGTTGAGCTTTTTTGATACTTGGACTGGAGTAGAAAATCATATATGGTGAGGCTATCCTTGCCCTTCACATAATCAGCACTTTTAATGGGTCCAGAGGTCTACTGGAAATCAATGTGGTAACCTTAAGATTGGCAGAGCTCTGCAATAATAGATTTCCTAGTTAGCAGTTTGATTACCACAATCTAAACCAATTGCATCTTCCAAATCATTTTTAAGCATGTAGAGTGCATTGAAATAATCCAACATAAGGTAATATCATGGATTGTGTCTACGAAGGGGGAGGTGGTGCAATGGACTGTAGTGAAGCAGAGTTTCCCACGAAGAAGGGATCATATTCCAAGGGAGGCAAGACAAGGGACAGCACAGTTTGGAGCCCAACTGGAGAAAGAGGAAAAGATTTAGGATAACCACTCCCTAGGATCTTTCAGGGTATATCTATTAGGATTAGAGTAATATAGGTTTAGTGTGGCAAGATTCTGTCTATATGATGTGAGCAATTAAAGAACTGAACTTTGACTGGAATGTCCTATGTTGTTCTTGGGCTGGGCCTGACAAGTAGGGCACACCAGCCAAAGTCTGGCAAAGCTATAGTATGTACACTCCAATCATCAAGACTACAGTCTCCACCTTCTGTTCAAGCAGCAACATTGAGTGCAGAATTACCAGGTGATAGATCAGCTTTTTAGGAGGAATATGACCATATCAAGAGCAATTACCAGGCTGACGTTATCACATAGCTGTTATGTTTATAGATGCACAGAAATTCTGTCTGGCTTGGCTTTATTCTGGGCTTGGTTCTCCCCATCCAATCTCCTATAACCTCCAGGAATTAGGTTCAAAATTTCCTTAGCATCTCCAGACCAGCCTGGGATAGCAGTGTATAATTGAGTATCATCAGCATATTGAATGAGACCTCATTCCAGAGTGAGTTGCCCAGCAGTTAACTAACAAAGGATAATCCAGAAGAATATAATATTAGATGGTGCCGCCAAGATAAATTAATTAGATTATAAGAGAAATGGTCCTCCCATCCTGAAGCTAATGAAGAATTCTGAAATAAATTTATGTGATACAATCTTCTCCCAGCCTAGCTATTGGCTTTTTTAAAATAAACAAATGTGAACCCAAGGGCACTTATCTGAGGTGGAATTTAATGTTCTCTTTCTGATGGCTGATTTTTTCTTCTATTATAAGCCCTACAAGGGATTAAACTCTGTTCTGGGAAATTTCTTCAAACTTCTGGAGCAGAGTTTAATCCCTTGTAGGGCTTATAATAGAAGAAAAAAGTCAGTCATCAGAAAGAGAACATTAAATTCCACCTCAGATAAGTGCCCTTGGGTTCACATTTGTTTATTTTAATAAAGCCAATAGCTAGGCTGTATATTGAAAGTTTACTTTAGGTTCTAAGTTTTCAAAGTCTATTTTTGTTTCCCTGCTTAGCAGTTAATCAACAGCCTGCAGCATTTAGTCATTGGGCAATATCTTAGCAAGAGGAAGAAATCTCAATAAAAGATTATTTAACCAAAGGAGGAAATAAAAGATTTTTGTTGCTGGGAAATACCCTTGACAACAAAGTCCATACTTGAAGGCCAGAAAATAAATCCTTTGGGTAATTTAAAACAGTCCAGGATGAAAACATCAGTACCTGGACATTTACACTAATACCCATTTGTTCTTGTTAACAAATAAGGAAGTTGGATCAAAATTTCACTTTGCTAAGAATCATACCCACCATTCTATTCTATTTTGCAGGCACAAGTATCCATTGTGGAGGGAAGTGACATTGCATGCATCTTCACATTCTAAAAATGCCACAGATTTTGTAATGCAATATCATTGTGACATTATCATAGTTTCTACCAGACCCATGTATCTTCATACCATTTACTTGGAATGATTTCCATGGTTTTCAGATAGTTTTAAAAACAAATAATAATTTTCTTAAGTTCACTACACAAAAACAAGTGTTAAGTACAAAAATAATTTCATGTGTATTTTTAAAAAATGTAAATGCAGCAAGAGATATGGGCCCTGTTGCATGGCATGTCTAACCCAGTAAGTCTCTAATCTAGGAATGACCATTTGTATGTCTCTCCCACCAACCCCTTAAGTACTACTTGGAGTGTGGACCAGGTAATAGGCCTTCCCAGGTGCATCCTCCATTCTATGAACTCCATCCTTTCACCAAGGTAGCGATGGTCCCCACCTTATTGGCATTTTGTAAACCAGCCAAAATAGCCCTAATTTAGCAGGTGGCTTAAGATCATTTAAGTTATTAATCACCTATGAGGATTTTGATTTGGTTTGCCCAGAGTAAACTGTGACTGAAAACACAAACATTTCTCTTGTAAACTTTATTTTTCTTCTTCAGAATGGACAAGGAACAAAGATCAAACCTGATGTAAACTTAGAATTTTAAGGAGTGGTTTTGGCAACTCTTCAGGAGCCTAAGACTTTTTTCTTCTTCTGATGAGTACTTGTGTAAAAGACTGCAAGGAGAATGCCAGGAAAAAAAATAGGGGGAGAAAAGAGGTAGGTAGCAAAGCACAGTAATGGGGTAAGATTCTAGAGAGTTTTGTTTTATAGCATCTTATCAAAATATACCAGACAGTGGGCATCAAATTTTACTTTGGTATAATTCCTGAAAGAGGAAAGGTAGAGAAAGCATCTGTGGGGTTGATTCCTAAATTGGAGACTAATGAAAGTTGCTTGGCATGGATCTGGATTCCAAATAACCTTTAAGAACCTTACCATTTAGAAAATGAAAACTGACTTTTATTCTGTCCATTATAAAATCAGGTGATATCTGCCTTATTCTTCAGCTTGTCTTGGTTTGGACCCTGATTCTACAAAATAATTATCTAAACCTACTTTTTTAAAAAAAAAATCTGACTGAATATTAGTACAACATTTAGAGTGATAATAAAGATTAATGTGAAAAGCTAGAGACTGAAGAAAAAAGCCTTGTCTGCAACTTTCTGAGTATGGTTGATTTTTACTAAGGAGAAACATTAAAAGCACTGAAGAAATGGACTGGTTAGGAAATCTTCTGTAAGAAGACCACAAATGAGGTTTGATGAAACAAGATCTTCTCATAAACATACAAGGGGAACCGTAAGTGCTCCTGTCACAGTCAGTTAGGAACAAGCAACTGCTAGGAAGAAAAAAAAAATCTGCAAAAAGGTAGGTCTTCAATGTTCAGACCCAGCAAGCATGCTAGAAATATCTATTCCAAATGTAATATCTCAGAATCACACGGTGGAATTTTTGAAAAGTTTCATTTCTTATTAAGGAAACTTAATAGGAGTTGCATAAATGATACTGATCCAATGATGGTAAATACCAGAAGGGAAACCATGAGGAATAGAGGGAAGAGGGTATAATGAATATGAAAAAAATTAAAATTGTAGACAATTTAAGAATCATGTGATCTTTGATATTAGGATAAATTTTCATATTGGAAATGTATATCATTGGAATGATATTCCTAGACCACTTCAGTGAAGGCAAAGAACAGAGGTATCCCTGAGATTAACCAGTGAGGCCATTTTCAGTTCTGCAAAATTGCAAAGTTTCTTTCTTTCTTTCTTTCTTTCTTTCTTTCTTTCTTTCTTTCTTTCTTTCTTTCTTTCTTTCTTTCTTTCTTTCTTTCTTTCTTTCTTTCTTTCTCTCTTTCATTCATTCATTCATTCGTTTGTTTGTTTGTTTGTTTGTTTGTTTATTTATCCTCTCTTTTTAGAATATAAGAATCTCACTAAAATCAGAAAAAACCTCCCCTACATTGAAGTTAAAGTTATAGTTCAGGCTCTCTGAAGAAGAAAGTGGAGTTTTAATTTTTAATGGGAGAATTTTCCCCCACCTACCTCTGTGTTTTGAAGGTTGTGAGGCTGAGAAAGCTGATAATATATTCTCTTAGCCAACCAAATGAGCATGGCACAAAGGGCACACAGTGGAAGGAGTCTTTATTTACATTTATTTTTTCTTGTCTGTATTGCAATAAAGTGATTGATTATCCCAGGAAGGAAGGAAAAAGTTATGTGCAGATTGTATGTGAAGACAACTCTGCCCTCTAGTGGATATTGAAAAAATAAAACTATTAAAAGTCATCTTTTTTAAACAATTAAAAAGTATGAATATAGTATTAAATGCTAAATTGTTTTGTGAATGTTTAGTACTGAAAACTATTTATTTTGTATCATACTAGTTTTGAAAAAAACAATCTCAAATTAAATAATTAATTAACAACATAATTTCAAATTAAATTAAATTTCAAATATGAGGAGGAAGATGTGTTGGATATGTTTGCTGCTTTGAGTTATTTGTAAAAAATAAATAAAAATGCATTGCCCAATTAGGAAAAGTATATGAGTCAAATGATGACAAGCATATAAGATATGGTTTAGGGCTATACTGTAAGCTTGGAACCATGTCTTCTACAACGTGATCATGAAAATGGGCTACTGCTATGTGTAATATGGCATGCACATGTTATGTGAACCCTGATACTCATCATTGCCAAATGCGATATGGTTTTAATGCTTTATTATTGTATGTTGGATGGAGCTGTTAAAACAAAGTCAACTTGTTGGCTGCATGATTTAAGGTCCAGCTATTTTTTTTATATGTGTAGCACATACACACATGTTATCATACTTCCCCTCTTGACTTTTCTAACTCCCCCCTGCAGATATCCTTGGCCAGGACAAGAGAATACATGTGATTACATTTACTATTTAATTTACAGTTTGTATCATTCATTCCCATAATAATTTCCCCCTTCTATATTACAATTTGGGAGGAGGTTGCGTTTGTGGGTTGAAGATTAGTGCAATCTGGAACCCCAGATTCTACACTTTAATCATAGCATGTTGTGCAAACCAGTCACTGTGACTGCTGTAGTAGTTATAATACATTTCTTTCATGTAATGTTTATCTGTTGGGGTGATGTTCTAGGTACAAATGCTCTCCCATCAGTTTTCTTTTTTCCTAAGAACAGTGCAATTTATTTGTTTATTTAAGACAATTATTATAGTCTCTCATATCAAACTCTGGGTGGCTCCCAATCAACTAAATTGATTTCCATTTCATCCAGAAACATACACCTTGGATATTTATTTGCTTCTGCTGACCAAAGGTCAGCTTTTTATTTGCATGGTGACAAAGTTCAAAACTCATAATTGCTCTTTGATCAATGCAAAGCGAGGTTGCACAGTTGCTTCCTTTTTTTTAAAGTAACACAATGCCTACGACAATATTGTTAACACATAATACACATTAGTTTGGAAGCAGGGCTGTGTGCTTCTATTGTACATAGGTACCAGGTTTCTCTATATGTTTATGGAGATAGTAATTTATAGCAGCACAATATAATAATAATAATAATAATAATAATAATAATAATAATAATAATAATAATAATAATAATAATAATAATAATAATAATAATAATAATAATAATAATAATAATAATAATAATAATAATAATAATAATAATAATAATAATGTTGGAAGGGACCTTGGAGGTCATCTAGTCCAACCCCCTGCTCAGGCAGGAAACCCTATACAATTTCAGACAAATGTCTGCCCAATCTCTTCTTAAAAACTTCCAGTGTTGGAGCATTCACAGCTTCTGGAGGCAGGTTGTTTCACTGATTAATTGTTCTAACTGTCAGGAAATTTCTCCTTAGTTCTAGGTTGCTTCTCTCTTCGTTTAGTTTCCATCCGTTGCTTCTTGTCCTGCCTTCAGGCGCCTTGGAGAATAGCTTGACTCCCTCTTCCTTGTGGCAACTCCTGAGATATTGGAACACTGCTGTCATGTCACCCCTCGTCCTTCTCTTCATTAAACTAGACATAGCCAATTCCAGCAGCCGTTCCTTATATGTTTCAGCCTCCAGTCCCCTGATCATCTTTGTTGCTCTTCTCTGTACTCTGAGAGACATATTCTGAGAGACATCTCATTAGTTTCACAGAGCTTCTCTTTCAAGTAAGAGAATGCAGGACTGAAGTCCTATGGTACAAAATTAGTGATCTGGGAAATACTGATAATCTTGAAATGCAACCACATGGATGCTGAAATCTGGATAGAAATGGAAAATAAAATACCCTCTCCCTTTAAGCCTACATGGTCCTGTTTGTATCTTGAAGAAAGCTCCAGTCTATACAGTCTTCATATCAGTGGTGTAGATTCTCATGATGTTTAATACTCATGTTTCTTCTGAGTTATTTACTTGATTGAATCTACACATCACCTAGGATACATTATACTTACAAAGCTATTTGATTTATTTTACAAATTCTATTTTTTCCAGGGAACCTTGGATCTCTGGATTATCTTTTGAAATGGCTCTCCTGTTCTTTGTCTTGGTCTTAAGTTTTATCCAGGCTGAATTTGAAAGTGGTGAGTATTTAAATAAGCATCAGAAAAATTAACTACGTTAAACAAAAAGTAGGCGTAGTTTGACCCTTTAGCACACACTGTGGGCTTTCAACCCACAGACGCCCATGACAGAGCAAATACACAACTAATGATCAAGACAGACTTACTACATGCATATTTCATATATCACGATTAAAACACATTTAATCAAATCAAATAAATGTTTTAGTCATAGGCCAGAATGATTTCAGTATTTTCAATACAGTGAAAGCTAATACATCAGTTCATGGCTGTTGCTTTGTCCACATGCCCGATACTTGTCAGATGTGTTGAGGCCTTTCTACATAGAACATATAGAACATAGAATGACAGAGTTGGAAGGGACCTTGCATGTCTTCTAGTCCAACCCTCTGCTCAAGAAGAGACCTTATACCATTTCAGACAAATGACTGTCCAGGCTCTTCTTAAAAGGCCCCAGTAATGGGCACCTACAACTTCTGAAGGCAAGCTATTCCACTGGTTGATTGTTCTCACCGTTAGGAAATTTCTCCTTAGTTCTAGGTTGCTTCTCTCTTTGATTAGATTCTTGCTAAATGTAGTGTATGTGATAGTTTAACAAATGGTTCTGACAAATTGGAATGAACTGGACAACAACCTTACTTCTAGTGGAAAAAGAATAACAGATATGCAAAGTATTCTGTTTTGTATAAGAAATAGACTTAGTGGCACCAATAGTCAAGAGGGTTTTTGCAATTACCTGTTTTCTTGGACCAGGGGGTTCTTCTTCAAGGTGCTGGTGGTCACCCTCTTGTGAGATCTTGAAGACATTTAACATCTCTGTGTCTATTCCTGCTCTGAGGAACAGCAACACAGAGAAATTTGTATGTCCCTAATCTTGCTAGCCATCAGAAGAACTCTAAAGACCTGGGTTTCCCAGGAAAGGGTAATTTGTTACCCCTTTCTTCTTGATTAATATTTTTATGGTTTTCTTACTCTCTGTTCTGCTGTGGCATATGTCATGGTATTTCTGTTTTTAATCTTTATTCATAATATGATGCCTACAGTTGCTTTGGTAATTGAAGCAGTTTAAGGTTAAATAAAGAAATATATTTTTACAGAATCTCCTTGGTTGGAATTCAGCCTTAAATAAAATCTGCAATTTAATGGCCATTACCATTATACTTGATCACTTCTGCAGTAAGCGATAGGCAGTGATGTGCAGTATTATATAATACACTTACATATTCCCATATTATTTCCTTTTCTCAGTTTCAGCCTCAAATGACCTCTTTGGGCCAAAACAGATAACAGGATTGGTTGACGGTTCCATGAGTATCAAATGCTTCTATCCTCCCAGTAGTGTGAATATTCATTCCAGGAAGTACTGGTGCAAGGAATCAACAAGATATTGTTATACCTTTATTTCATCTAATGGTTTTGTTGTCAAAGATTACCACAACAGAGCCTCCATAACTGACTTTCCAGAGAATGGCATGTTCATCATAGAAATATCAGACCTGAGGTTCAAAGACATGGGTTTATACAGATGTGGCATTGGTTTAAATGACGGTGGATTGTTCTTTAATGTCAAGCTAGAGGTTACTCAAGGTACTGTTTTCTAATCCTCTAGATTTTCTTTAGGTAATGTATGAAGATTGCTAAATGTGGGCCTTCCCTAGGAGAAATATATTAGGCTTATTTATCCCATTTCTAAGAGAAATATATCAGATTTGTATAAATGAAAGGATCTTTTCTGTGGTCTCATCCCAACTTTATTTTCCAAAGCATTTTAAATAATTGTATTTTTATCTAGTTCACTGTTGTATTGTTCAGTTTCATTGCATTGTTATTTAATGTTTCATGTTACTTTGAATTATACTATAGATTGAAATGTATATATATTAACCTTTTTAAAATAAATGCACATCTTAACATTTCTTAAAATAAGTACACTTGTGAATATAATTATCTGTATGTAAATGTTTCCCCCTTTAATAAAAATGTACATATTTACAGTTTAATTCTAAGAAGAACTGCAGGACAAAATTGGTGCATGGGGAAAGAATTACAGCTCAGTATAAACTATAGTGGGTAGAGAGTACAAATGCCTTCAGGTTTACAGTTCCTTGCTGCATTTTGTTATGCCCCCCCCAAAAAAGACATTGAAATTTGAAAAGTTTTTCAGTGATTTGTTTCCATACCACAATTGGGCATTGGGGGGGGGACCACAAAATGTTAATATAGTCTGAGATACAATGTTAATACATAGTTGCAGATGAAAAATAATTTGTTTATTCCTCCAAGAGTGTGTTTTATTTATTACTGTGCTGTAAGATAGCATAATGACATTATAGGACATGGGATCTGACAAACCAGGATCAAGAATTGCACACATATATCTGTTCCTTCATATGCACATTTACATGCATGCCATACCATATCCATATAAACCAGGGGTCTTCAAACTCGGCCCTTTTATGACTCATGAACTTCAACTCCCAGAATTCCTCAGCCAGGCACACTGGCTGAGGAATTCTGGGAGTTGAAGTCCATGAGTCATAAAAGGGCCGAGTTTGAAGACCCCTGATATAAACATTATACTAATGAAAGCATCATTCTTTCTCTCCCACCCCTAACAATTAGTCATAGTGTGCTTCCATTTCTAGCAACGAGAACCCATGTTTGTTTTGTTTCCTGTTATTAATTACAGCAGGAAGACAAGAGTCCATGCTGGTCAGCTGGTCAGCTGGCCAGAGAGAAAAGTGGGCAAACTCTTTGCTTTTGGAACAGCACAAGATCCAGAAGCAGATCCCTCATGCTAAGAAAATGAGCTCAACTTGTAGGGTGCCAAGCTAGGTACAGTTTATCAGGGTCACCAGAATTTTGACCAATTGATGGTTGATGGTTAATACCACTTATTTGTTAGAGGAGGAGTTGTAGCTAAAATGCTAATATAAAATAAATAACTAGTAGTCAAAATACTAATTAAACCATTGTGTGATACTGCAAGATAACTTGAGACAGCATAAGGGAAGGCAGAATAAATGCATCTAATGACTTGTCATTACTTTACTGCAGATCCAGTACTACCTGAGGAAGCTCAACTTTATTATGCTGAGCAGCAAAAAACAGTGATCATGACCTGTGACTTTGGTGCTCAGTATGCAAGTTACAGGAAGTATCTGTGCAAGATGGCAAAGACCAACTGTTACAATGTGATTGATACATATGGAAATGTGGAACCATCCTACTTAGGAAGAGTTCTGTTGACCAATCTTGCTACACCTGGATCTTTCAGTGTCATTATGAGTCAGTTAAAGAAAGAAGATTTAGGTTTATATCTTTGTGGAGCAGGGAATTACGGAGCAGATGGAGAATCCAAACAACTAGATCTACATGTCTATGAAAGTAAGTGAAAGAGCTCTTGGATTCCAAATCTGTCTCTACAAATACATAACTAATCAAGAAAACAATTATAATAACATGTTATAATGTTATGTACTATATTTCTATCTGTAGATGGATTGGCACCTAAACAACAGTCAGTGGTAAATGGAGTCGAGGGTGGTTCTGTGACTGTTGTATGTCATTATGATCCAAAAGAGAATGATACATTGAAATATTGGTGCAAGTGGAAACAACGTGGATGTACTGAATTAATAAACAGTGATGGATATATGCAGGATTCCTATGAGGGGAGACTTGTGATGCATGATGATCCAGAAAATGGCACATTCACTATCATACTGAACCAACTGCAGATGGATGACATAGGTTACTACTGGTGTATGACTGATGGAAAAATGGAAAGGAAGTCCTCAGTAGAGGTGAAGATTGTAGAAGGTACTGCCTGGCGTAATTATCTTAGGAATGTCCTTTGCCTTATTTGATGCATCCTGCAAAAATGAACCTAAGCCATCTCAATCATTCTCTTGGTTTTAAATAAGGTATATTTACAGAGAAATGCTATTCCACATGATTAATATTCAGTATATAAGGCCACCTGCTTAGGCAGCTAATTAAAAAACCCCAGCAAATTAAAATTTATTGCACCAAAATCAGTTCACACGTTCGGACAATAAAAATGGGCTCATGTAAGTTTAGGGGAAGAGCCATGTCCTTAAAGCCTTTTGAATGGCAGGCTGCCTTGGGCCATCTGAATCTTTGGGGAGACCCAGATGGAATGTCAGAATAGATATAACAGAACAAACTAGTAGAAATAGTATGGAAATGGTAAGCAGGAGGATGAGTAAGAAGAAGTAACTCTTGTCTACCTTGCTGCTATCCAAACAAAAAATTCTATTAGCTGCTCTTTGATTTGAAAGCATCATTCCCCACTGTTCATGATTTTGATTCATTTCAAACTCAGCATTTCAAGATTTTTATAATAAATTAAAAATAAAAATAAATTTATTAAATTAAATATTCTATATAAATAAAATTCATATATAATATTTATATCTAGCTTGCGGTGCCTTTAAATTCTGATTTATTTTGGTAGGAGAGGTAGATAGAAACAGAAATTTAATTTTGCTGTGGAAATACTGGGTACTGAAAGACAGCAGTCCTTAAATCTATATCGCCATTTGTCCACTGGGTACCTTTCAGGTGGGTTGGGAATATAATTTTTGGAATCAAAGATGTCCATAAATATGTCCTAAGTTACTATGTTAGTTTGAAGAAGAGTAGACAAAGTCTTACCCAGCATACCTCAGTGTCAGCACAATAGTTTCCAACTCTAAATTTCTACATGTTTGATCAGGATGCATCCATAACCCAAATATTTTTCCCATTTATTTTTATTTTTAAAAAAACCAAGAAAAAAGTATAAAAAGAGCATCCCTGCTCCCCCCCCCCAAGAAAGCGACCTCCCACCCTCATGGCAAGAATAAATAATTCCACAATCTCTTCACTTCCATTTAGCTAACAAATGTAAAACCTTTCATGTCATAACCCCTATATTAACAATAAGCAAATCAAATAAGTAATGTTATTCTTCAATTCAATTACCAGCACAGGATCCAAATAAAGTTCTAAGATTTTAACATAATTAATATATATAATACTTCACAATACTCAGCTCAACTCTTAAGTATAACAAAATCCTATTTAAAAAGCATAAAGTGTCCGAATATCCTAAAAAAAATACTCCAATTTAACATGACAAAGAAAGATTTCTCCAAAACGCAACCTCTAATATACAACTTTCCAAATACCAGCTTATTCTGTTCAAATATATATTTCATGGATCTACTCTAACCCACATCCACATTTCAGCATTTCAGAAATGTGCAGCTTTTTCTTTGACTTCATATTATCTTTTGTTGTTCTTTCTAAAAATCTTAATAAAATTATTACAGAAAGGACTACATAAAGGAAAAAGGAAAAAGACTTTTACTTCATGTCAAATGTAAGCAAATCCACATTTCCTAATTAAGGTATCAGTAAATCCAAAAAGAATCACCCAAAGTAACAACATATTCCATTTTATCCTGATAAAATTAACTGACTTAATGGACCTTCTTCCTTCTATAATGCACAATCTTTCTAATCCATTTAGATGATTGTTGATTCTTGTTACAAATTTCTTTACCACTTTAAACAGTGTCATTTGTAAATCCAGCAAAGGGAAATTATTCCAGTCTTCTGGGATTATTATTTTTATTTCTTTTTTAATTTTTAAAACCTCATTCTGTTTTCTCTTTATATCTGGTGACAAATTTTTGATCAGAATATCATTCCTATTTTCCTCAAGTAAATTGTTGCATATCTTGTTCTGTAACATCTTCGCTTGGGAACAAACTTTTTCAAGAAGACAATTAACTGAGTAACTGGAGATTTAAATCAAGATTTCACAACAATTTACTATATCAAAATGCAATGTGCAAAACATATCATGTATGTGGTTGTTTACATTAATAGCTAAGGTTGTCCTATGAAAGATTCATAGGAACTAGCTCTGTTAAATTAGTTAATTGCCTAATTCAAGCGTGACAGTTACCCATTTGATTGTGTGCCAAGGAAAGGCCAGCTAGATTTCTGCTTGCATTATAGCTGGGTAGATCTAATAGGGAAGAAAGCTGTATTATATAGATCACATAGTCAATCATTTTAGTGATGCTAAAAATCAAGCAGTCTGTTTTCAAGTGTGTGTGGGGAGGGTTATTATCCATTTTTTTCTTTCTTTTGACACAGGGCAACCTACATTACTAACAAAGAAAGAAGTCCGCGCTGTTGCTGGCTCCCCTCTAAGCATATCATGCTCTTATCCATGCAAATATTCTACATACGAGAAATATTGGTGCAAATGGAAGAACACTGAATGTAAACCTCTCATCTCATCTGAACAAAACCAGACCGGCTTGGTAGTTAGTTGTGACAAAGATAGTGGAATTTTATCTTTGAACTTTGACCAGGTGACACCCATAGACCAAGGATGGTATTGGTGTGGTGTCAAACATGGGCAGCAATATGGAGAAACAATTGCATTGCATCTGCAAGTACAAGGAGGTGAGTCTAATCAGTAGGGAACCAAATTGGATTATATCCATTCCAATTTTCACTATACTTAGTCAAAGTCATGTCTTGGAAGTAATTTCTTGGCCACCAACATAGAACTCTTCCTTCTTTCAGGATTATTTTCTCAGCTTCCCAATTTAGCTGTAGCACTGGTATTTCCTAGTGGTGTCCATCTAAGTATTAACCAAGGCCAAATCTGCTTCATTTTTTAAGATTGGCCAAAATTGTCTGCTGCGGCCACCGAGCTGGGCAAGTTTAAATAGATTATCTGCTAAACCTTAGTCATATTATGATGCTACAATCCCTGATGATTCCCCAGGCAATTACTGAATTAGCTAAAGTATTACAGAAAAGCTTAGTACAAGGTATAACTATGATTAGTTTCTGAACTTGACTTTCTGTGTGGATATAAGAAAAATACTAGATATTTCAAGTATAGTTAAATTTTTGCATTAAAAAAAAATTCTTATTTTTCTTACACTGATATAAAGGGAGTTATTATAGAAAATTATTTATCAAGAGCTAGATGTGTTAAATCAGCAAAAGCCATTAGATCAGTGCATTGGATCTCTCAGGTAGTGGAACAAGGGTTTGATCTAGTTCATGCCCATCAGCCTCTTACCTCTGCCTGCACTGTTATTAGCAATGGATCTCCCAGTCAGTTGCCCAGAATGGCTACATGAGGGACTTGTCTGAGGAAGCCAGGATGAAGAGATCTCATGAATTGAGCCAGCTTTCTTTTCATGAATTGCTCAAAGGAGGGCCCAGAGAGAGATAGGCTGTATGTTTTCAGGAAAAAGCTTCTGGAAACTTTCTCAGAATGAGGCATCGGCCTGGGAAAAAAAGTGACATCAGGCAACAGGCAGAGGAGTGATACACTGTTGCAAAAAGTCTTATAGTATGCATTATTTAATGTAAGATTTCTCAGTTTGCCATCCATTCAGATGCATATAATGAAGTGGTCTCTCATCCATGAAAACGTATACCATGTATTCCCTTTAGGCTTTAAGCAGACACAGTAATTTAAGATAAGATAAGATAAGATAAGATGAGATGAGATGAGATGAGATGAGATGAGATGAGATGAGATGAGATGAGATGAGATGAGGTGAGGTGAGGTGAGGTGAGGTGAGGTGAGGTGAGGTGAGGTGAGGTGAGGTGAGGTGAGGTGAGGTGAGGTGAGATGAGATGAGATGAGATAAGATAACCTTTATTATCATTTTTTTACTGTGAGCACAACGGCACACATCAAAAATGAAATTTAGTTGCCTGCTCTCAAAGTGAAACACATGCATGACACACACCTAAACATACTATATACAACATATGTATAGACCCACACCCCTACATATACGTAACAAATAAATATTAAATACTGTCCATCTTGAATATATAACGGAAGGAGGAAGCTTGAGAGTTCACAAGGTTAATGCTGTATGGAATGAAACTATGGCTGAATCTGGATGTTCTGCTACGGATACCGCGAAGCCTCCTCCCAGAAGGCAGCAAGGAAAACAGGTCATGAAGAGGATGTGTAATCAACTTAATGTCTAACATACTATGCTTAGGCTCTTCTTACAAAAGGTTTTGGTTCCTGAACATTCACTACAAATTACTTTCCATATTGCAGGACAAGACAGTTTTCCTTATGGGGCCTTTAGTAAAGTTAGTGGGATGCATTAATTTTTGCAAGTATACCCAAAGAAAAAGAAATGCAAATAGGAAATCATGATTAAAAAACAAAAAACAAAAAAAGAATATTTCATTACTGATTGAATTTGTATACTTGGCTATGGTATAATTGTCTTCATTCATTTAGCTGACTTATGTAGAAGAATATAACTTAAGTGTGATCTCACCAATTTTTTTGCTGATTTTTTTCTTGCCTTTTATATTCTTATTTGCTTCTGGATTACCAACTCCCCAAATACTCCTAAATAGTACTTCTAAACCTTGAAGAAGCACCCAAAATCAATGAAGATCTCAGTGAGATTGCCATTCCTGGAATAAATCCTATTAATAGGAATTCTCCTTTAGACAAAGCCAATCAGGCAGCTGAAAGTGAAACTTCATCAGGCAGGTAAGTACTTTGAAAATAATTAATAATGATTTATAAATGCATGCATATAGAGAAGCAAAAGTATTTAAGGGGAGGGGCATACTCATAATTGTTGGCTTAAATAATATTAATCAATAGCAAAATTAATTTGCAATTCTGGAGAGGCAAAGAAGATGTAAGGAGTGGCAGGTTGGTGTGCTTTAAATACTGGGTTATTGCAATTGCACAAAAACACAGTTCAGGAATTCATCTCATTTCTAGAAGAGAAACATAAGTAGTTTCAGGCAATCTCAGTCTTAATCAGATATTTAAAGACGATCCAAGTTTGAATCATGCTGGTTATACACTACATTGCTCAGAAGGACATTCTCCAGGCAGGTGGCCATATACATCCAGAATTCTCTAGTTTACTTGATTACTACTGAGAATAATGAAAAATAATGATGAAATCAATCAGAAATTAAATTAAAAGAAATTAAAAGCTAATGTTTCCCATCTCTTCCTGATAATCAAGGTGGAATATTAAAATAAGAGAGCCTTGATGGAATGAAGTTCATTTCCTAAGCATTAAGTTTTGGAACTACTTCACTGTCTTTCTAAAAAATATTATTAAGACTCTACTAATACTGTATATTGGCTATGCCAATTCTGCTTCTTTTCCAGCCAAACTGAAAATAAGAACTCTGTTGTTCTTCTTGCCACTTTGATCCCCTTTGGAATTGTGTTTCTGCTTCTCATCACAGTCTTTACCATAAAGAAGTTCAGATTATTTGGGAATTCTGGTGAGTGTATACTAAATATAACCTCCTTGGAAACCATTTCAATTTTTCATACTGATTGCATTAGCATATTTTCAGTGGTGGGATTCAACCAATTCGCACCACTTCGGCAGAACCGGTAGCTAATTTTTTGTTGCCCAGGCCCAGAATGGACTTCCGGACGCGGCGTCCACACAGAGAACCGGTTGTTCACATATTTGAATCCCACCACTGCATATTTTTGAGCATCAAATAGAACAAAGAATGTTTTTACACATAGAAATAAAATTACAAGATAAAAATTAAAAACTTTAGAGTCTGAATTATAAATGTACTATGACTGAATAATTTAAAAAATTCTTTCATTCCAGAAATTGTGAGTGGGTAGGAAGAGAGAGCAGAAAGAATGAAGTACCTGTTTTGCAGAAACATTTACAATTTTGACTAGTCAAAATTCAGTCAAAAGAATGTTTCAACGCAGATAGGTTTAAAATTCCTGAACCCAACAGTGATAATTTTGAGAAAAGTCTGTGGCAAAACAACTGCTCTCATCCAAAACATTGCTTGGTTATTTTGTCAAGGGAGATGAGATGATTCTATTTGTTTTGTTCCATCTCTCTCTCTCTCTCTCTCTCTCTCTCTCTCTCTCTCTCTCTCTCTCTCTCTCTCTCTCTCTCTCTCTCTCTCTCATAGATCTCTTTAGTGCAATATTAAGGGAATGAAGAGGCTTAGATTTAGTCCTAAAACCTTCTCCAACACACCTGTGTTGGATTATGGCTTTATAATTAATGTGGATTATGGCTTTATAATTAATGGAACAATGCAAGTATGCTGTTGTGAGCTTTTTGTCCCAAGCTGGATCTGTGGTACCTCTTTCAAATAATACTTCTGCTGTACACAATAAGTCTTCAGCAATAAGTCTACAATCTACACCAGCTTTTCTTTCCTAGAATTAATACATTATGTACAGTATATAGAATCTAAGGTAGAATGAATTATAGTGAAATGTTCTTTTTCTTTTTATAGATCTTGTATCAGTTGGAAGCTACAGGACAAATATCAGCATGACAGATTTTGAGAATGTGAGACAGTATGGGGCAAAGGAGAATGCACACGTGGAAGAGTTTCATGAGACCCAAATGGGAAAGAGGGATGGTAATGCTATTCAAAATGTATTCTAATTGTGGCTTGATGCTTATCAACCAGATACAATTGTCACTTCTTCAGCAATGAAGTTACATTATTTTGCCATTTATAGAATGGATGAATACATGAAGTTCTCTTTTTTCACATTCAGTCTCATAACATCTTACTTTCTTTTCAGAGTATTCAAGTACTTCTGGCAGTCCTAAGGAGGATGGAAAATCAAAGAAAACAAAGAGGGTAAGGGCAAATTGTTATTTTGACATGACTATAATGGATTAATATGATTTATGATTTGTATTTGTATTTATTTATTTATTTATTATTTTATATTATTTTATTTATTTATTTATTTTTAGAGATTAGGATGTTATACTGGGACTTTTCTTTATCAACCTCTTTCATATGTTAGTCTCTTTTAGCAATACTTTGTCAAGCACAAACTTTCTCATGTTCATCCATAATTACAGAATCTTCTGTACTTTGGAGTACTTTGGCTATTTTTCCCCTCAATTTTGAGGGAAATAAATGTCTTTTTGTTTCACAGTGCTTTTCTATCACATCATAGTGATAATTTTGGAAGTTGGATTTATTTATTCATTTATTAATCAAATGTACATAGCTACCATCTCATCAGAAGGGACTCTGAGCAGCATACACAAATCAATGGATGGTGGACCATTTAAAAAAGATTGTCATGTTATTTTCTTTTCATATGTAATTTTACATTATAATTTAAAATTAGCATCTTATTTTACCTGATATTCTAAAACCTTCTCCCAAACCTTTTGTAAGCCATATTGTTTGAAATATTGTACCAAGTATTGTAGTCTGGAAGATACATAGCTTAGAATCCTGCAACAGTTCAATTCTGGTTTTGTGCTGGTTGGGCTGAAAAAAACTTGAAAAAAAACCTCTGAAACTTGTTTCTAATTAGTGTCACTAATGGGTTAAATAAACCAATGATCTCATGCAGTCTAGATAGCTAATGTTGTAGGAATTAGTTGCATATGGGATGAAGTATGATGAATGTTAGCATGAAATTATAGCATTAAAGTTTATGCTGTAATACATTTATTAGTATTTAAGGCAGCCATACTGCCTGGAAACTTTGTGGAACTGAGATCACATACCTGGAGAATATCCAGTTTGGGAATGACTGTTTTAAAATGCATGTGACCATTTTGTTAGATTCCTCATCTCGTTATCCTCAGGCTCCATTAAAATAATGCCAGGATTTCTATTCATTTTAGGGCTCTAAAGAGGAAGCTGAAATGGCTTACACGACATTCCTGCTTCAGTCAGACAACATTTCTTCTAAAGTATCCTCCTCAGACCGACCAGCTGAATAATCTCATTTGGGACAGCTCTGAAGATCAGTGAAAACTAATTATGCCTTAATGATTGAAGACAGATCATGACTGGAATCAACAAACACATTCTTATACTCATTTTGATAATTTCCCAGATTGTTTCAGTTTCATCACAGCTTATCCAATTATACACTTCTGAGTCTGATATATTGGTTTAAGAGCTAAACAGCTTTATTCAAATTGAACCATAAACTTCTTAATCTTATAAACATAACCAACTGTATTTTGAAATGATATTCAGAAATGTTGCATATGTGATTTGGTTGTCTTCCTATAAAAGGCAGAAATTCTACAGATCCTAATGGCAGTGCATTTTCATAAAATGTTGGGTTACTCAATAAAGGGGCATGGAAGGATTTTTTCCCCCCATTAGACTAACCCAAGTTTAAGCATATTGTATTCTCTCTGGAAAACTCAGGGAACATGCAACACATTTTTTTTTCATTTTGACAAACTTGTTCTGATGTCTGTAAGCTGAGCATTAATGGCTAGTCTAAGTACATTTCAGGACTGGCCAGGGATTTTCACTTCCTGACCCTAGCTCTGGTGCACCCTGGACCTTCATCTGGGAGAAAGAAAGATAATGAAAGCAATGGCTCTGGGGTCCACATAAGAAGGGGGCCCCATCTAAAGCATTGGTCTTCTGATTCAAGGCAATAAAATTGATCAACTAAAATTTAATCCCAAATTAGTTACATATTTTGGGTTTCACAATATATATTTCTTTTTTTTTGAACCATTGATAACAATAATCACAGGAACAATTACACCTATAGTACAATAAGAATATGGTTATATAGGGGTATCCAATGAATGCCCTCTCCTTGGGCCTTTTACAATTTTACAAAGATTCTGGCTACAATACACTTAGAAACTCCATTGATACCAAATGTTAGAATGCTTTAAATGTAAATATATTTAAGAATGGGATAACCCAGAAAAAACTCTGAGCAGCAGACAGAGTTAAATTTCTTACTTTAAACTAAATCCCTAGAATTGAATAAATTAAACATTGTGCACTCACT
The DNA here is from genome assembly GCA_023970755.1 of Azemiops feae. Taxonomy (NCBI): domain Eukaryota; kingdom Metazoa; phylum Chordata; class Lepidosauria; order Squamata; family Viperidae; genus Azemiops; species Azemiops feae. The sequence continues at coordinate 1,070,289 of JALGBA010000085.1, read as the reverse complement.
GCTACATCTGAAAAACAGAAAAAGCCCAAGCACAAAAATGCAATAAGAATAAATTTTAAAATGTTTTTGTTTGTGTGTTTAATAGCCTGAGTGTTTCCATGATAATTGCAGGATGTCAACTGTGTAGTCTGCAGACCCTCCACTGTTTTGCAACCATCCCCATCAGCCAAGTGGCTTAATAAATTATTAACTGAGTGTACTAAAACTACAATGCGGGAGTTAATCTGATTAAAACCATGCAGAATCACCATCCTCATACACAAATATTTTAAAGTCAAAACTGAAGGCAAAAGCATTTGATGCTGATTAGGATCCCTGAGTTCTAAATGATCCTCTGCTGAGTTTAGCTGTTGATCTGCTTTTGAAAAATATATATTTTTAAAATTAACCATCTTTTGTAATGCTAATGATTTTATCTGATCATTATGGAATCAATGATTTGAAGACACATATAATGTTTATTATGTATGTTTTCATGAATAAATATTTGATTAAGAATTTGAGTGTGAAAGTTGGGTTTATCTTTATTTCTGGCTTTGAAGCATGCTTACAAATGCCACGCATGGTTACAAATACCTCTTCATGTTTCTCACATCAGGAAGAGAAAGAGGGGAGAAGACAGCAGGTTGTAGAGTTTTAAAGCATCTGGACACCTTTAGTTTCCTTTAGTTTGTAGAGTCGTAGTAATTAAAAATCCTCAATTTTTGATATCATTACTAACCAATATAGTTCAGATCTTGGAGATACGGTATATATAATTACTGTTAGTTCAGTTTTTTTCTCCTGAAAAAAACATTGAGACAATCTTGAATGAAAAATGTAATACATTTTTTGTACAATTGTAAAGACCTAAGTGTTATGATTAATTTTATAACTTTTATTAAAGATTTTAACTACAATAATAAAATCTAATACAAACTAAAAGAAAGTAAAAATGGAAAAAAGAGTGAAAGATGCAAGACTGAAAGACACAAAAGAAAAGAAAAAAGAATGTAGAAAATAGAAAGAAAAAAGAAAGAAGAAAGAAAATATACCATAAAAGAATAATCCAGGTCACTCTCTTGGTTTCTTATTTGTATTTTCATTTTGATTTTTAAAATATCAACTGGTTTCTTTTGTATGTCTAGTGTGACAACCTTTTCCATGTCATTCTCATAAACTGTCATTTGTATATCTATTTTCCATGACATCTCTGCCATGACAAATGGAACTTGTTCCTCGTCTGCTATTTTTTCCAAAACATATTTTGGACACAGTCTATCCATAGAAGCAAATATCTCTATTGACACTGTTGACATTAACTTCTAATTCCATTTTTCCAAAATGTCCTTTAATATTTTCAGTGTTAACATATTTTATACATCCCAATTAAGTAGTGGTTAATCAGGCTTGTGTATTTTTTTCCCTTTAACTAAAATCTTTAGTTCCCTCTAGTGTCCAGTTTTCAAAACTGCTTAACTTTATTTTGTCTTTTAAAAGTCCAACCAAATCTATCTCCTATATGGGAAGGATTCTTTATAATTTCTTCCAAAATCTTATTACAAATTTATCTGGAGCCTTAATCCATTTATAACTTTCTGTGATCAAAGTTTTATTTAGCTTTTTGCTATTTATTTTAAACTTTTTAAATTCTTAAGCTTATGATTAAAAATTTATTTCATGAAGGATTGAAAGAACATTCACCCAGTGTCTTCAGACTTGTAAATCTAAAGGTCTCCAATAGTTTAATAGAAGTTAACAAACAATTTCCAAATATGTTTAGGAAAAGAAATTTGCAAACTTAGTGTCCTTTAAAAAGCATCAACTGTGGTTTTGAGCAAGATGACTCTCAGTGCCCAAAGCCACCAGGGGCTGCTGTCTTGCAATGACTTTATAAGGAGCAACTGTTTGGAGTGAACGTGGGTAGTCTCCCATCTTCTCTTGTTAAGAGAGATTCCAAAGAGCTGGTTTATTCATCAGCTCTTTCTTCTTCACTGCAGTCACCAGTTCTACTTTTCACAAAGCCATCTTTAGTCTGTCATTTCTTCCTCTGGAAGTCCTTGAGTTCATCATTCAATCTAGAATAGATGATCTTTTCAACTCTCTGCAATTTACTGATTGAGGCAACTTGAAATTATACAACTGAATTGATTTTTAGTCATGTTACCAACTTTGGTAAGTGCTAAAATGGCAATAAAGGGAAACAATATTTGTGTCATGGGGATGTAAGAAGATACAATTTAGAATATACTGTAGAATGTACCATATTTTGTAAACCACACATATTTATGTTATTTTTTTCTGAAATTTGTGAGTCACCCTTCAAAACCAGATGTTCTTGTGGCAACTTGCAACACAATTAACTATACTCTTCATAGTTTTAGTTGTTATATTAGACCAGGGGTGTCAAACTCAATTTCATTGAGGGCCACATCAGCATTGTGGTTGCCCTCGGGGTGGGGGGGTGGGGGGTGGCTGGGATGGTGTGGCCTACTGGGTCGGCATGGCCAGCTCGACATCACTCGCTTCGGGGCAGGACTGGGGCAGATCTGAGGGTCTCCGATGGAGGAGGATGGGACTGGGGCGAGCGCCAGGACATGGTCCCTCCCTCCCATCCTCCCTCCCTTCCTTCCTCCCTCCCACCCTCCATTCCTTCCTCCCTCTGTTCCTTCCTTCCTCCCTTTCTTCCTCTGTTCCTTCCTTCTTCCCTCCCACCCTCCATTTCTTCCTCCCTGTTCCTTCCTTCCTCCCTCCCTTTTTCCCTCCCTCCCTCCCTCTCTCCCTTCCTTCCTCCCTCCATTCCTTCCTTCCTTCCTCTCACCCTCCGTTCTTTTCCCTGTTCCTTTCTCTGTTCCTTCCTCCCTCCCTCCCTTTTTCCCTCCCTTCCTTCCTCCCTACTTCCCACCCTCCCTTCCTTCCCCCCTCCATTCCTTCCTTTGCCTTCTCATCTCTTTCCTTTCTCCACACTCAGGAAGGGGTGATGGGAAGGGGAGAGATTGCCAGCACTAATATGTTGCTGCCAGCCATTCCTATAACATGTGGGTGGTCCCGTTGAAAGGAATGCCTCGTGGCTGCGAGGCTGGAGGTGCTAGTGGGGGGGTGCTGATCTACAACATGGTTGCGTCCATCAAAGCCAGAACGCGCTCAGCCTAAGATCCACTGGAAACAGCAAGGAGATGCCCCACCACCTCTGTCCTGCCCCCGGGTGTGCGCATAGGAGATGGCCAGTGCCAGCATCCTGGTGAACTCAGTCTGCAGGGCAAGACAGCCAGCAGGGATGCCGAACTCTACTTGCGCGTGCACGCAGGGAACGGGGTGGGGCTGCCCCGTGGATTTAAGGCTGAGTGCATTCTGGCATGTAGGATAGCAAGACCGGCGGCAACATGGCAGTGCTGGGATTCTCTCCCCTTCCCATCACCCCTTCCTGAGCGTGGAGGAAGGAAAGAGATGAGAAGGAGAGAAGGAAGGAAGGAAGGAAGGAAGGAAGGAAGGAAGGAAGGAAGGAAGGAAGGAATGAAGGAAGGAAGGAAGGAAGGAAGGAAGGAAGGAAGGAAGGAAGGAAGGAAGGGTAGCGGAGAGGGGAATTGGGGCGGGGCTCTTGGGGAGGGATTTTTAAAGGGGAAGAGAAGTTTGACTGGGGGAAGAAGATTTTATTTTCTCTTTTCCGGAGATACAAGCCAGAAGGAGGGAGAGCGAGGTAGGAAGTTTATTCTCTCGAGAGAGAGAATAAAAAGCCTTTTTGCCAACTTTCTACCTCGCTCTCCCTCCTTCTGGCTTGTCTCTCCGGGAAAGAGAAAATAAAATCTTCTTCCCCCAAACTTCTCTTCCCCTTTAAAAATCCCTCCCCAAGAGCCCCGCCCCAATTCCCCTCTCCGTTACACTTCCTTCCTTCCTTCCTTCTCTCCTTCTCATCTCTTTCCTTCCTCCACGCTCAGGAAGGGGTGATGGGAGAGGGAGAGATTCCCAGCGCTGCCATGTTGCCGCCGGTCTTGCTATCCTACGTGTGGGGGGGGTATCTATCCCAGTGAAAGGAAAGCCTCATGGCTGCGAGGCTGGGGGTGCTGGGGGGGTGGCGCTGATCTACAACCTGGTTGCATCCATCAAAGCCAGAACGCGCTCAGCCTAAGATCCACTAGAACCAGCAAGGAGCTGCCTTGCCAGTTCTGCCCCCCCCCAGGTGTGCGCACAGGCCAGTGCCGGCGTCCTGGGTGAAGTCAGTCTGCAGGGCAAGACAGCCAGCAGGGACGCCAAACTCCACTTGCGCGGGCACCCAGGGGGTGGGGCAGGGCTTCCCCATGGACTTAAGGCTGAGCACGTTCTGGCTTTGATGGACGCAACCAGGTAAATCAACGCCCAGTCGGCCTGGGCTGGGCCGAGGTGCGGCGGGCCAGTCCTTCACTCTTTCCAGAGCAGGTCCGGACGGAACCACATTTCGGGCCGCATGTGGTCCGCAGGCCTTGTGTTTGACATGTCTGTATTAGACTGTACACAATTCAGAACTTGTAAAATCTGTCCAAATCTCTTTCCTTCTGTAAGATTTGTTTACAAATGAGCTAGAATTAAGTTATATAATTGGATCTACAAACTGCAAATAGAAGTGAAAATAATAGATCATCCGGATAAACTGGTTCATAGATTTATAGGCTCGAAAAAGATTTTGAAGATTTTCTAGTCCAGTTGATGGGCTGGCTGCTAAAACAAAGCAAGGTTATGGCATACACATGAAAGGAGACCGGGAAGCCTATAATTGTGGAGTCTGTCTGGCAAAAACAAAGAATGTTTATTTACAGAGAATATGCAGATGTAAAGCTTGTAACAATTCTGGGTGGTTAGAAAGCTGATAAACATTAACAAAGAGTTAGGCATTTTGTATAGCTCAGCTAGAAGTTAGGAATAGAGATGGCCTGAAGCAAATAGAATGTTTATTAGCTAACTCCTGAAGCATTCATTAGCCAAAGATCAAGATCTTAATCTGGACCATTTTCCTTGCCAACAATCTGGATTCAGGATCTCATTACAGGTTAGTTGGTTAGTAGTGACTTGTCCTTTTGGCAGACATTTGACTTGTCCCTTCAATTTTGTAATGAAATTCAATAATGCTAAATTAAATTTAGAATTTCTCAAATTTTCAAATTTCTCCAAATTTGGAGAAGGGGAAAGGGTTCATAAAATCAATTATACAGCTTCCTAAAACATTTTCTCTGTTATGATTTGATTTCACAAATTTAAACAGTTTCCATATGTAAAAACAGTAAAACGAGTCAGCCCTGTAGGGCCTGAAGAACAATAAAAGGAGATTCAGGAGGCCAAGGAGTCAAAAAAAAAAAAAAAAAAGAATAGGGATAGCTGGAGATCAATAGAATAATTGTTAGATCATTACTAAAATGTTTATTAGGTGGTATTTCTTATATATCCTGCTTATCCTGCCTTCTGCTTTAGCAAAAATGTATAAAACCTCTCTTAATTCTCTTTTTCAGGGATCCTTGGCATTTTGTCCAGGACCCCTTTTGTTGGAGCGCTTCAATAAAAGGAAACAAAACCTGCACCTGGTGTCTGGTGTTCTTTATCAGCTTCGGCACCAGACTCAGACCCTAATTGGGGACAACACAGCCTCCTGTCCAAGACAGGAATTTGCATACCATCCCAGACCTGGCTAATTTTGTTTGTAAAATGATGATATAGACATGATTCCAGAAGGGAGAATGTTCCTCTGCTTAATAGCTGAATAGCTCACACAGTCAAGAAGCTCCCTATTTAAAATTTGGATCTCCTTTTTTCAAACCTTCCAACCATTGATTCTTATGCTACCTCTGGGTGCTATGGAGAATAAGTTCATACCCTCTTCAAATGTTAGAAGACTAGAAAAAATAGAAAAAGAATATTTAAAGAAGTGACTCTTGATCTTCCTTGCAACAAATTAATACCTTCCTACCCTTTATGCAGTTAGACATAATTCATTTCTTCCCATAACACTGACTTTGTCCAATCATAAACCCAAAAATTGTTGTAATTTCTGTCAAAGTATAAGCAAAAAATCCATAAAGGTTTCCAGAATTTTATAAAAATAGTTTTTATTTTAACCCTGATCAAATATATATTTTATACATCTTTATATTCTTTATATAGTCTTTATATAATCTTTGTATAGAGATTTTATAAATGTTTATATTCTTTCCTCTAACAGTACTAATCTTGATCAATATTAAGATCAAGATCTTGATCAAGATTAATCTGCTCTGAGAGAGCAGAGACAGATTACCTCCCCTAGAAGACTGAGGTCCAGATATAATTGAAGTCATGGAGGAGGTTGGAATATTTTCAATAAATATAAATGGTTTGAATTCTCCTTCAAAGAGGAGAAAAACTTTTACTAGACTACAAAAGTTAAAAATGGACATAATTTGTCTCCAAGAGATACACATCAAGAGACAACATTCTAGAATCTTAGAACAACCAAAAATGGGTAAGCTCTACTTCTCCCTGGCACTTCAAAAGAAAAGAGGTATAGCTCTTTATATAAAAGAAAAGATGAACCCAAAACATGTTTATGTAGATGAAGAAGGGAGAATATTAATGGTGGAAATTACGTTGAATCAAAAACAGATATTGATGGTCGCAATATACGCACCTAATGATAAGCAAGACCAGTTTTATCAGCAATTACATAATAAAATAGTGGACTTAAACTACCAAAACCTTTGTATAATGGGAGACTTTAATACAATAGTTGATGCAACTCGGGACTATAAAAGCCATAAACAAGGCAAAAAAGGGGGGAAATACTTTACCTAAGGCCTTTTTAAAAATGAAAGAAGAATTGTCCATTCAAGATATATGGAGAGAGGTGAACCCAGGAAAATCACAATATACGTTCTATTCAAATAGGCACAAATCTTGGTCAAGAATTGATATGATATGGACATCTTATGATTTGAAAACTATAATACAAGAGGTTGAAATAGAAACTAATATTTGGGCAGACCACAATCCAATTAAAATGACCTGGAAAGGAACTAGGAAAAAATTAAGATGGTCACTGAATAAATCTATACTGAAAGAAAAAGAATTCCTACAATTAGCAACAAAGGAAATGGAATTCTTCTTTAAAATAAATAAGAAAGGAGAAACCTCCCTCCAAAATGTGTGGGATACGGCCAAAGCATATTTTAGAGGTTTGGCCATAACTTATATTGCTAAAAAGAATAAACAAAAGAAACAATTACAGCTACAGTTGAAAGAAGAACTTAATAAATTAGAATCTGAATTACAAATTGACCCACAAAAAAAAGATTCTGAAGACACAAATGAAACTGATAAAACATAAATTAAACCTAACTGAGATGGACATAATGGCACAGCACATTAAACGATCTAAACAGAACTTTTTTGAAAATGCTAATAAACCGGGAAGATGGTTAGCATATAGATTGAAGAAAGAAAAAGAAAAAAGAATGATAAATAAGCTACAAGACTCAAAAGGCGAGTTACACTTCCACAATGACACAATGAAAAAAATTACTAAGGCTTATTACGAGACACTTTATAAGGCAGAGGTGGTTTCCAAAGAGGGAATACAGGATTATTTACAAGGAACTGACCTTCCGAAAGTCCCAGAGAAAGTCCCCGAAATATATTAAACGAGAAAATATCAATGATGGAAATTACAGAAGCTATAAAAAGGCAAAAGAAGGATAAGACCCCGGGTCCTGATGGACTTCCTGCAGAATTTTATGTAGCGCTACAAGATACAATAAGTCCGATTTTGAAGGAATTGTGCAATGACATTTTCTCAGAGATAAAAATACCAAACTCGTGGACTGAAGCTAATATCACCTTGATACCTAAAGAAGATACTGATTCCACACAAATAAAAAACTATAGACAATATCGTTATTAAATGTGGACTATAAAATCTTTGCTTCAATAATGACAGAAAGAATGAAGAAATTTCTGATTGAATTTATCCATACAGATCAAAATGGCTTTTTGCCTAAAAAACAGATAAAGAACAATTTAAGGATCATTTTAAATGTTTTGGAATACTATGAAAACCACCCAGGGAAACAGATGGCACTGATATTTCTTGATGCACAAAAAGCTTTTGATAACTTAAATTGGCAATTTATGTTCCAACAGTTGACGGAAATGGATTTCGGCGAAAATTTTATAAATGCAATCCAAGTAATCTATAATAAACAAACAGCAAGGATACTTTTAAATGGAGACTACACAGAAAGCTTTGACATTAAAAAAGGCACAAGACAGGGATGTCCACTGTCTCCCCTGTTATTTATCCTCACATTGGAAGTTCTGGCTAGAAATATTAGGCAGGATATGGAATCAAAGGATTGGAGATAAAAGACCAGAAATACAAACTACAAGCTTTTGCAGACGACCTGGTTTTCATTTTGGAGGAGCCACTAGAAACATCTACTAAACTTCTGCAGAAAATAGAGAAATTCGGAGAAGTGGCCGGTTTGAAAATAAACAGGGAAAAGACTAAGGTATTAACAAAAAACCTAACAAACAGAAAACCCAATTTGTAAAAAAGACAAATCTCCAAATAGTTAAAAAAAGTCAAATACCTAGGTATCCACTTAACATCAAAATATACAACATTAACAGAAGATAATTATGAAAGATTATTGAAACAAATCAAAATAGACTTGGAAAAGTGGAAAAATCTTCAATTGTCATTGTTAGGAAGAATAGCGACAGTGAAGATGAATATCCTACCGAAGCTACTCTTTCTATTTCAAACAGTTCCTGTAAAACTGGGAAAGAAATTTTTTGATGACTTAAATGCAACAATACTGAGATTTATATGGCAAGGGAAAAAAGCACGAATTAAAATTAAAATGTTACAAGAAGCTAAAGATAGTGGAGGATTTGGACTCCCGGACTGGAGACACTATTACCAAGCAGCCATTTTGCTCTGGATTAAAGAATGGATAACGTTGAGAAATAAAAGACTTCTCTACTTAGAGGGACATGACTTACAATTGGGTTGGCATGCTTTTCTGTGGTATGGGAAAAATAAAGTACACAAATATTTTCAAAATCACGCTATAAGGAATGTATTTTTGTTAGAATGGGAGAGAATTAAACAAAAAACTTATACTAAAATACCTGAGTGGTTTTCAACAATGGAAGCGTTCGCTTACCCAAATCTAATCAATTATGATAAACTTGTTACCTATAAAGACATTTTGGATAAGGACGGAAAACTTAAAGACAGGCAAGACCTTCAACAACAAGGTATTGAGTTAGCATGGTGGGCCTATTTGCAAATTCAAACAAGATATGAAAAAGATGCAAAGTCAATGGGATTTTATAAAGAACAGTTACAACTTGATAAAATACTTTTGAAAACAGATGAAAATTTGATTAAGAAACTCTATAAATTTCTTCTAAACTGGAAGATGGAAGAAGAACAAGTAAAAGAAACAATGATAGTTTGGGCAAATTTTTTTGGATATTCTATAGATTTAGAAGACTGACAAAAGCTTTGGGATAGAAATATCAAACTTACCAAAGCAGCCTCATATAAAGAAAATTTATATAAAATGTTTTATAGATGGCATATGACACCAATTAGATTAACGAAAATGTTTAAAAATGTATCGAATAATTGTTGGAAATCTAAACAAAAACCAGGTACCTACTATCATATCTGGTGGGTATGTCCTAGCACTAAGAAGTTTTGGTTTAAGATTTATATATGGCTGGAAAAGATGACTAAAATACAGATAGAATTTAAGCCAGAACTGTTCTTGTTGGGAATACTAGGACTTAATTATGGAAAAGAGAATGAATATTTCATATTACATGTATTGACAGCTGCTAGAATAGCATTTGCCCAATTTTGGAAAAATGAAAATTTTCCATCTGACCAGATTATAATTACAAAAATTTTAGAATGTGCAGAAATGGATAGACTAACCTTAGAGATTAAAGAGAAAGAAGACTCAGTTTATTTCAAAACATGGGGAAATTTTTATCAATGGTTAGCAACACGATCTAGTGAGAAAGGACTATGAAATTTAAGAGGATGAATGATATCTACTGACTAGTTATTATTTTTTAGGATTATCGCTATTGTTATTGATTATAGTCATTTACCATTATATTAATTACTGTTATTTAATATCTGTATCCGGACGACAGTCTGCTTGCTAAAGCGTGGAATTATTTGTACCTATTTTTGTACCTACCTACCCCAACCCCACTCCTGAACCCTACCCTACCCAATACCCATACTGATCCCATCCTTTCCTTACCTTTATAAAACTTAATAAAATATTTATATTAAAAAAAAAGATTAATCTGGGCCATTTTCCTTGCCAGCAATCTGGATTCAGGATCTCATTACAGGTTAGTTGGTTAGTAGTGACTTGTCTTCTGGCAGACATTTGACTTGTCCCTTCAATTCTGTAATGAAATCCAATAATTCTAAATTAAGTTTAGAATTTCTCAAATGTTCAAATTTCTCCAAATTTGGAGAAGGGGAAAGTGTTCAATAAAATCAATTATACAGCTCTCTAAAACATTTTCTCTGTTATTTGATTTCACAAATTTAAACAGTTTCCATATGTAAAAACAGTAAAATGAGTCAGCCCTGTAGAGCCTGAAGAACAATAAGAGGAGATTCAGGAGGCCAAGGAGCCAAAAAAAAACAAACCAAAAAAACCCAAAAAACCCCCACCCACAGTTTTAAATTACAGCTGAAGTCATTTCCTGAGATTCACTCCATCAGAGAAAATTTGCGTGGGTGAACAGTGTAGAAGGTTTATAATTAGAAGTGCTTTAAGGACTTTCTACCTTCCCTAATCTTTAGCCTTTTCATTCACTTAAATACATCTGTCAAAGGTAATTAGTGTTATTCTCTACTACCTGATCTGCCAGAGGCCTGAGAAGAACAGATCCATCTTCTTGGATGGAAAGTTTCCCAACAGGTGTGGAGATCTCTCTGTTCCTCTCCAGTATTGCTTCATTTAAAGTTTCAATAAAGACAGACAGCAAAAATAAGCCACCATACATATCTAATGAGTTATATTTGACTGGCTTACTATTTGTGTTATTGTGTTAATGACCTGTTTTGATCTTGTGGACTTTGAATGCCTCCATCCAATAAGATGTGTCAGAATACTATATTGTTCATTTGCTAAACAACAGAAGAAGTCATAAAAATCTTGGTGTCATTGGCAATCTACTTATATCTATATCACTATTTGATTAATGCTCTTGATTCTATAGAACTTAAAGCAACATGCATAGTGTTCCTGTCTCCTATTTTCCCTGCAACAACCAGCCTATGAAGTAGGTTTGGCAGAGAGAAATGACTAGCCCAAAGTCATCCAACCACTTTGTCACGGTTCCGACAGACAGAGACAAATAAAGCAGAACTCCGAGGCTTGCAAGTTCCTCAAAGAACATGTTTATTGATACAAAGTCTGAATAGACATGTAACAATCCCCAATACAAAGTTAAGAAATTCCACCCATAAAACTATGCAAGCTACTACATTCCCCAATACATCTTCTTGGCAGGCTTTTCACGAAACACCCAGCCTGCAGTCCCGGGAGCAGCCGATGACCTTGGTTCCCTTCATCCTTCATCAGGGGAAGGGGGTACGTATTTTCCTTACTTACAGCGTTGAGAGACCTGAAATCAATGCATAATCTAAGAGAGCCACCTTTCTTTTCCTTGAAAAGTACAGGAGCGGCCACGGGTGATTTGGCTGGCTGAATAAAACCCCTAGCTAAGTTTTTATCAATGTACTCTCTTAGTTCTTTCATCTCTTTGGGTGTCATAGAGTACATCCTTGGTTTGGGGAGCTTGGCACTGGGCAGAATTTCAATAGCACAGTCTGTAGCCTGGTTGGGGGGGGAGGATGTCATATTCCTTCTCACTAAAGGCTTCTGCCAAATCTCGGTATTCAGCAGGGACAAGTTGAATCCCCAGCAGCTTTTCGGCTACAGTTTTTAGGATTTCACGGGACTTCCTATGAGTTTCACAGATGGCCAGTGTCTTTGTTTTATCATCAATATCAGGGGGGGAGGGTCCTGTCCCCAGTCTTAATTTGCACACTCCTCCTCGCACCAGATGTGAGGATGCCATTTGTCAAGCCACGCTAGCCCCAAGATTACTGCTTCAGTCATCTTCAGAACCACCACAAAATGGATGATTTCCCAATGCTGACCCATTTCTAAATGTACAGGTACGGTTAGGTGCATGGCAGGGGCACATCTGATGAGGGATCCATCAGCCTGCTCAAACCCCATGGGATGAGGCAATAGCTTGGCTCAGATGCCCAGTTTCAGTACAGTGGGTAAATTAATTAAGCACCGAGAGCACCCCAAGTCTATTAGGACGCTCAGATTCATGTGAGCCTCTGTTTTGGGCACTATCAGTCTGGCGGGAATGGCAAAAGGCCTTGACACACCCAGTTGGTTTTTTCTCTTCCACCTCTGGGAGCTCTTCATGGTTTTGTGGCAGCAACTGGCATACTCCTGGGTTGAGGGTGAGGAGCAGGGCACTCCACAGCATGATGACTCATCTGACCACACCGGTAGCACTTGATGGGAGCCCTGGCTGGTGCTTGGGAGACGCTGGTGGCTGCAGAGGCTTGGGGACATCGGCTATAGAGGCCTTGGATGTGTGGCAGCTTGGGTTCAGTGTTGCTTGACTTTTGGGGGCAGTCCAGTTCAATGTCTAGCACCATTGCCATACATTAACACTCACATAATAGATTAGGAAAACCTAAAATGATGCAGGCTTGAAGCAAGTCGCAATCTAGCCCCTGTTTGAAGTAATTGACCAGTGACCGTTCAGGCCACTGCCCCAACCGGTTAGCAATTCTTTTTAATTCACGGACGTACTCCTTTGTGGGGCGACCTCTTTGCCTCAGGTGGTGGATTTCTTTCTCAGCCATGAATCTCGGGATTCATCTTCAAACTGATCCCTCAGTTGCTCCATGAATAGATTAATGTCGTGCAATTCAGGAGCCCCCTCAACATGGAAGTTGGTCACCCAGTTGGCCGCTTCCCTCTCTATGTTTGCCACTACTGCATTCACCATCATAGCCCCATCCAGGTAGGCATAAGTGTAGCAATCCAAATGAGCCCACACCTGGTTTAGGAAGAAGGTCAACTTCTCGGGATCCCCATTGAAGGTGGACTTGATGGGAGGTGGCTTGAATCTCGGCGGGGCCACCTGCGCCTGCTGCTGGGCTTGGGCAGCTTGCTGGTCTTGGGGAGTGGCCGAACCACTCTCTGGACTTCTCTTGGCTGGGCTCTGGGACTGGCATTCTGAGGCTGTGGCAATGGGTTTGGCTGGGATACAGGGCTCAGTATCACAGTTGGTTAGGGGGTGGGAGAAGCAGCATGGGCTCCGGTGGTTGGGCTGGAATTCTGGTGAGGGGGGGAGAGATGGGTAGTTTGGGGCATTTCTCCCCATGGCACCCACCTCCTGGGCAACAGGAATCATATCTTTTACCTCCAGCCAGTCAAACTTCTCCTTCAGCTGTTTGAACAAGGGGTTGTGGACTGCTGACTGAAATCTCCACTCTCCAGAATCGTTCCATCCCATCGAGCCCTTTCCTTTCTTGCCATCCGCAGATGAAGAACCCTGGGATGGCAGTAATAAAAGCTCCTCTCCAGCGGTTATAGGAGTGCTCCTGTGCTGAGGGGCAGCCTCAGCTTGGAAGAGGTCCACTAAGGCTGTAGTTCCTTCCTGGGGTGCCAGTTTCCCAGATTGGATCAACCTGTTTTTTGGCTGAGCCCCTGCCAGTGACGCCTCCTCAATGGCTGGAGCACCAGCCTGCACTCTGACAGCCTGAGTCCTGTTGCCGCTAGCAATGGTTTCAATTTTCTCCTCCATCTTGAGTCTTCACCAAGTCTTTACCGTTCTCCCAAAAGTGAATGGATAGGTGGCCGGGGCCCAGCACCCCCCAAAATGAAGTTTTTAGGAGACTTGGTTTAATGTTTAGTCTAGCGAAGCACCTGGTAAACCCCCCTCCCTCCATGCTATGTGTCAACCGAAAATGAGTAGGGAAAATGGCTGTAGCCATGCTCATTTTCAAAGTTGACACACTGTCTTACATCCTCATTGTCCACTGATTGAAATTGTTATAAATATAAATATTCTATTTTATTTTTAAGGCATAAAAGTGTTCACTAAATAATTTTTCAGGCAAATTTTGAGGATTAAAACTATATTTGATTCTAGCATATTTAATTTCTACTTTAGATGACAATACAAGCATAAATGGATATTCATCCCATCTATATTGTCTTTTGAGAGCTCAGCAGCCTTTTTATAAAATAATCTAGTTTATCCCCCAAATCTCCAACTTTGGACTATTATGTGTATCCCAGTTACTTCTTTAATTGCTGGCAGATGAGCAGAAATGAGATGAGATCCTGTATTTTTCTGATGCTCCTTGCTTTGAATTGAGTCAATTCAAATAATTGGTCAAATTTAATAAAAATATTATTTTTTACTTATTTGATTTCTACAGCTGCCCATCTCAACAAGTGACACTGGGTTATGTACATCATAAAAACAAAACAGTTGAAAACAATTAAAAGAATACAACATAAATATATATGTTGTCAAATAAAATTATTGCCATAGATGTTAAGATAGCCAAGAAATTAACACATCTCCAATTTGATCTGGCAGGTTGGGCGTGTTATGAATCCCAGCAGCCAAAGAATGTCAACTGGCAGGGACAAGGAGATGTGCTTGACACTCCGGACCCCAAGCCTGGGCACATAATCAGGTCTTCACAGTTTTATAAAAGGCTAATAGGGTTGAGGGTCATCTCAATCTTTCAAGAGAAAATGTTCCAGAGGGCAAGGGTTACAGCAAGAGAAAGTATGTCTCCTTGCCCCTGCCAGTTGATATTCTTTCGCTGATGGGACTTGTAACATGTCCAGCCTGCCAGACCAAACTTGATGGGTAAGAAATGACTGAGAAAAGAGGATCCCTTAGGTAGCCTGGTCCTAAGCTATGAAAGGCTTTAAAAACGACAACCAGCATCTGAATTGCAACCAGTTCACATAGCAGTGATGTTACATGTACCAGCTATCTGACACAATTTACTACTCATGCAGCCACATTCTGCACCAGTTGAAGCTTCTGAATGCTTTTCAAGGGCAGCCCCATATACAGTAGTGGGCAGAATTGTGGAAACCTTTTGGGAAAAGTGTATTTTTAAGGTTTGATGGCTAATAACACCACTTTTTTTGGAGTAGTACCATAAAAGTATATATCAATGGAAAGATAATTTAATCAAGAATGTAATGAAACAAAGTTTGTTCAATTATCTGTACTGTATTCTATGAAAAGTTATAGCCAAATAATCAGAAAAAGGAAGCACAACTTGCTTAGGATGATATCAGGTAGCTTTCCTTCATCTGATTGTAGCCAATGAGCATGAGTGGTTAGAGAGCCAATCAGGTGTCATCTTGTTTTGGCAATGAGCCAATCAGATCACAGTAGGATTCAGTTCTTGATGTCATGTATTGAAGCTGAGAGGAGGATATTTGTCAGTGTGTTATGTGATCGCTATCAACTTGGTTGGGTTTTTTTGTGTTCTTTCATCTAGTGAGCTTGTAAAACATAATAAAATTAAAGTAATGATGCAAAGAGTTGACTGGTTGCCCAGAAAGTGATGTAAAATAGTATTATTAAGTGAACAAGGCTACAGTTATAAAGAAATTAGAAGAAAAATTGGTGGAAACTTAACCAAAGGTGGCATTTCTACTTTACACTTTTCCCAAAAGGTGTCCACAATTTTGGCCACTACTGTAGGTATGTGAGTAATGTGCAGAAATCTATTGAATTCCAAACTGATTCACAAGAATACAATTCAATACAACTTACTGAATCTACTAAAGCTTTGTTTCAAATATTTGCAGTCTTATCCCTTTTCTCCTCTGAATGTTTGCCAGTTTTGTGATCATGTAAAACACCTGGCATATTGTAAATTCCACCTGACATGTTCCCTCTCTGGAGGTTTTTCAAGGCTGGGATTTCCCAAACAAGTCTGAAAGACCAGGAAGAGTCAGATGCCCTTGGATTGTAGAGAGGAAACATTATTTCCTGTGGTTACTAAGAATTCTCTTGTATAGGTTATATATTTGCATTCTTAATAAGTAATTACATCATTGATGTAAGTCCATCACAATTAGAGAAAAGTTGAGATGCTATGCACAGACATAAACTTAAAAGAAGAAACATTTTTTCTATTTACAAACACAAAAATTCTTAGATAACTGAAGGTGCATTGAGTACGGAAATCATACAACAATGTTACAGTGTTATATTTCCTACAACATGTTAGGTTTAGTATTAGTGCAACTAATATATGAAACAACAGAGTAGTAAAATGAAGGCAAAAATTGCACTAGTTAAGAAATATGTAATTGGTGCTATGGTGTGATATCAACTCGTGAAAGATGGAGAAGCAAATATGCAAAGGACAGTTAACGAGTGGAACAGCTTGCCTTCAAAAATCGTGGGCGCTCTATCACTGGAGATTTTAAGAAGAGACTGGACAGCC
Organism: Azemiops feae; assembly: GCA_023970755.1. NCBI lineage: Eukaryota > Metazoa > Chordata > Lepidosauria > Squamata > Viperidae > Azemiops > Azemiops feae. Next base: position 1,053,740 of record JALGBA010000085.1, on the reverse strand, counting down.
ACTTGTCTGAGATGGTATAGGTTCTCCTGCTCGAACGGGGGCTGGACTAGAAGACCTCCAAGGTCCCTTCCAGCTCTATTCTACTCTAAAATGAAATAAAGCTCCCCTTCTGCAACCCTATTTCATTTGGTAGAAATGGTACAGGTGCAGCTGTAGCACAAAGTTCTGCTGCTATTTTGAAAGAATGAGGCTAGTGGTGATGATGACAGTCTTCAGTCTTTCTGGAGCAAAGGTCATCCACACATGTTTTGAAAAGAAGACATCAATCCTTCCGCACAAATGTAGCAACCTTAAGGCAAGAGCCAATTATGACAGAATGCAACTTGCTTGGGACACACACACACCCCAACAGTGAACAAAAGTTTATGGTTGTGCAATCATATCTAACTCCTGCATGACAGGTGATTTCTAGACTCACAGGAAGTGAAGAACATCACTAGAGTTCTGCTGAATCAGATGTAAACTCCAACTAATTTAGCATCTTTTTTCCCCAGCATCCAGACAGCTTGGGAACTCACAAATAGTTCCTTTTCCTCTGGTAATCACAGGGCTGAGCAGTGAGCAGCTTCTAAGCTAAAGTCATTGATTCTTAACACTAGCAAATTCCAAACACTAGGAAAGTCAGATGAATTCCTTTCTTCAGCAAAAAAACATATCATTGACTAATTCTTATTTTTCAGGGGCTTTTTTTGTAAATCAACAATAACTCTGCTGTTTGCATTGGGACCAATGTCCCCTGAATTGCAAAGGAAAATCATATTTCACCTGTTGACCAGTTACAATAAAATCTGTTTCTGCAGAGACCCAAATCTTAATTCAAATATTAATATCAGGGATTTGGCTGTAGTTAGGAAATGACACATAAAAACACAAGTCAGGAGTAATATGGATATTCATATTTACCCAATTGGATGGAAAGTTACTTTTTGCTTATTCACTATTATTAGGTTTCGGGTTGTTTTCTTTAACATTAGCATTCTATCTCAAACTTTGAATATGATCATGGCTCTCTTTGGATTATTAATAATGCATTTATATGACTAGGTTCATTCCACACGCTAAAGCATAATATGATTTCTTGGTTTAACTTAATACATTCTGTGAAACCAACCTCTGAGTTTCCAAACTATACCTTCTTGTGCTATATGAATCTAAGCAATCATGGTTTGTGTAACAAACCATGGTTAAACAATGATTTATGACAATGCATTAATCCAATCCATGTACATTTCTGTTAAAGCTCACCTATACGCATATTAGATATATGCGTATAAGAATATAATACATATATATATATATATATATATGCATATAAGAAGAGACAAGACAGTCACTTGTCTGAAATGGTATAGGTTCTCCTGCTTGTGCAAGGGGCTGGACTAGAAGACCTCCAAGGTCCCTTCCAGTTCTATTCTATTCTATTCTATTCTATTCTATTCTATTCTGTTCTATTCTATTCTAGATTTGGGGTGCAAAAACCTGAGAACCAGTGAATAGCAACAAAGACATTCAAAAAACACTTTGCTGCCCACAATATTTTCCACCCTGTAGTTCTAAATTATTTTCAGGAATATAAATATACACATTAAATACATTATTATACAATTCTATTGTCTGTATATTGTGTGGATCTCTTTGCTTGTTATGTATGTGCAACATGCCATACAAGTGATTTTTTTTCTTTTTACCCAGCTCCACTTCTGTGTGAGACACAATAGACACAAAGATTTTTTTATTTTACTCTTAATAAGTATATTGTAGAATACATTATGCGTCACAGTCTCCTTTGGCAAGATGGGAGGCATACAGGTTTGGTAAATAAATAGATAAATAAGTAAATAATTCTATAACATATAATGTTATTCACAAGCAGTGTAGACTCTTTTGGTGTGTGTGTGTGTGTGTGTGTGTGTGTGTGCATGTGTGTGTGCGTGTGTGTACATCTGTTACAAGTACAAGAAAAAAAAACCACCTAGAAAATCAAGGAAATAGATTGAAATGAGAATGGCAGCTATATTTTAAAGTTAGCTTTTAAAAAAAATTCAAAAACATTAAAATAAACCTGCACGTTGGAATATCTTTTACCAATTTAAAAGCTGTTGACACTGCAAAGATAATTTAGTGTTTAAATTAGATTATTATGCAATAATGACTGTAATCATTATAACTAGTATCACTCACATTTTAAACTGGAAACCAAGATTTTAAAAATTGTCTCTGCTATGAAGTTTATCGAACTTATCAAATCACATTAAAACTACAATTTTTGGATTGAAGAAACCAAAACCATAGTTGTGGTACAAGTATGAGATTATAATTACAAAACATATTATTATCAAATGGTAGGGAATTCCTCATTCTTGTTAATCACAATGCCAAATCACCCATTGTCCCTTATGCAATTTGGCAATTTATTTACTTTATTTTCTTATTTTCTTATTTATTTATTTATTTATTTATTTATTTACTTACTTACTTACTTAGTTACTTAGTTACTTAGTTACTTAGTTACTTAGTTACTTAGTTACTTAGTTACTTACTTACTTACTTACTTACTTACTTACTTACTTACTTACGCCAACTCAACGCAGGACAATTTGCCATGGGATAAAAGTTACATAATGTCGAAGAGATTGTGAAATGGAATCATTAAAGAAAGGATGCCACAGGAGGGACAAAATGAAACATTTTTAACATTATTTTAAACAATTAAATAAAATTTGTCCTTTGGTGAGTTTCTCGTGGTGAATTGGCCATGGCGAATTGGCAGCCATGAGTTGGCCGCAGCAAGTTGGCCATGGAAAGTTGTCCCATTCTGTCCCATCTTGTCTAGAGGCAACTTTCTTACCCAGCAGCATCTCTGAAAAGTTTTCTCTTTCCCCAGAATTCAGTTAAGAGTTTGGAAAAAATTCAGAGAAGAGCAACTAAGATGATCAAAGGTCTGGAGGCTAAAACATACGAAGAATGGCTGTGGGACTTGGGTCTGGCTAGTCTAAAGAAAAGAAGAAATGGGGGAGACATGATAATAGTATTCCAGTATCTGAGGGGCTGCCACAAGGCAGAGGGGGCCAGGTTGTTCACCAAAACACCAGAGGGAATGACGAGAAACAATGGTTGGAAACTGATCAAGGAGAGAAGCAACCTGGAATTAAGGAGAAACTTCCTGACAGTGAGGACAATTAACCAGTGGTACAGCTTACCTCCAGAAATCGTGGGCACTCCATCACTGGAGATTTTTAAGAAAAGGCTAGACAATCACCTGTCCAAGATGGTGTAGGTTCTCCTGCTTGAGGAGGGAGCTGGACTAGAAGACCCCAGGGTCCCTTCCAGCTCTGTTCTGTTCTGTTCTGTTCTGTTCTATTCCAAGCTAGTATCAGCTTTTAACACACTCACATAAATGGCTTATTGAATAATAAAAAAAGGATTACCATTTCTTTGAAATCCCAGAATGGCAAAGAATCTCACTACACAAAATCTTCCAAGTCCAACTGAAAATTGGCAACTTTATCGCAAAAGAAAGGGAAAGTTTTGCTGTAAATGCCACCTTTTTATGTCCAGAAACATAAATGTACAGTACTGGAATATCTTTTCCCTTTTAATAAATGTTAAATATAGTGGTGAACCTTGCCAAATTTGATAACTACATCCATTCAAAATCAGTTGCTTTGCAAAAGGTTTAGTTTAATTTCTGTTTTAAAAAATGAAAAATAATAGCTGTGTTAGTCTTTGTTGATTAAAAAAAGATATCAGGAGTCAGATAGCACCTTTCCCAGCTCATGTCATTAGATGCTTAAAGTGGCCAGAGTAACGTAGGATATAAATTGGGGAGAGGCAGGGCTATGGGTCTACATCAGGGGTCTTCAAACTTGGCCTTTTATGGCTTGTGGACTTCAACTCCCAGAAGTCCTCAGCCAGCATGCCTGGCTGAGGAATTCTGGGAGTTGAAGTCCACAAGTCATAAAAGGGCCAGGTTTGAAGACCCTGGTCTACATAATCAACCTGTCCTTCCTTCCCTTCCTCCTGGTTTCACCCCAGTATAAATCCTAAGTCACTCTGGCCACTCTGTGCATCCAATGAGACATGAGCAGGAGCTCATAAAAGCATATGCCTTTCAATAAAATCTGTTAGTTGGAAAAAGTGCTCCCAGATTCTACAGTACTTGGGTCTAGTGCAGGGGTGGGGAACCTTGGCTCTTTTATGACTTGTGGACTTCAACTCCCAGAATTCCTGAGCCAGCATGGAATTCTGGGAGTTGAAGTCCACAAGTCATAAAAGAGCCAAGGTTCCCCACCCATGGTCTAGTGATTGAGGCACCAGGCTAGAAAGCAAGAGACTGTGAGTTCTAGTCCTGTCTTAGTCTTGAAAGCCAAGACTGACCTTGGGCCAGTCACTCTCTCTCAGCCTAACTCACTTCACAGGGTTTGTGTTGTGGGAAAAATAGGAGGAGGAGGGAGATGTTGGATATGTTTTGCCACCTGGAGTTATTTGTAAAAATAATAAAGGTGGGAAATAAATAAATAAATAAATAAATAAATAAATAAATAAATAAATAAATAAATAAATAAATAAATAAATAAATAAATAAATAAATAAATAAATAAATAAATAATGTAGTCTCAAAAAGTGTCAAAAGGATAATTGAAGGTCCAGTTTTTTGAAAATGGTTTTTTAATTTCCCCCCAACCTGATTGATCTTGAAGTTAACTACATCTTAATTCAAATCATCCACAAAGCCTAAAACTGTGTGCTGAGGAATCTGTAGGATCAAACACTTCCATCACCTGAGCAAAATGATGTTACACATCAGGAAACAAGCAATATCCCTTTCATACATGCAAGCAGTCTCATGACACTTGTTCAAAAGGGCCAGAGTTTATGTCGTATGGGCATGATACTGCTTTCATCATTTTGCCATTATCTGCCTCCCACCATGGAAACCTCTGACTGGGTCAAAAGTGAAGAAGACTCATTTCAGCAAGTGACCTGACAAGGCCTTCTGCTGTTGCCTGTCATCAAGCCATCATTTTATTTTCTCAACAAGGCATTGCTCTGGAGAACTATAGGAAATGCCAGTATTCAATTCAATCAGAATAGAGCTGGAAGGGACCTTGGAATTCTTCTAGTCCAACCCCCTGCTCAAGCAGGAGACCCTATACCATTTCAGATAGGTGGCTGTCCAGTTCTTTCTTAAAACCTCCAGTGATGAAGCACCCACAACTTCTGAAGGCAAGCTGTTCCACTGGTTAATTGTCCTCACTGTTAGGAAGTTTCTCCCTAATTCCAGGCTGCTTCTTTCATTGATTAGTTTCCATTAATTGTTTCTTGTCTTGCCTTCTGGTGCTTAGGTAGAAATTTCTAGACAACCCTATGTCTCCTCCCATTACTGTAGTATCCATGTGAGTAGTGCAAAAGTGGTAGCTTAAGAGTATTGTAACATTGGGAGGACTGAGAACAATGTATATCAAGACTCTTTTTCAATAGCCACTGAAGTATTGTGGTTGCCACCCTTCACTGATAAGACTTGTGGAGGGGAAGGCTAGCAAAACCAATTCAAATCTGGATCTGCCCTTCAGTCAAAGTGTCTCCTTTATTAGGAGCTGTAGGGATCCCCACCCCAAGTAGAGTTGCCAGCTTAGTATTTTCCAGTACAAGAGAGAGCATAGTCTTTGCAGATTGGTATTGACAAGCCATAACGTATGTCTTGATTTCCTTTCTTGCTGTCAGGTTATTTTCACAACCTCATATCCAGGTAGTGGTGTTTAGAAGGAGGAGCAGGAAACACGTCCTATGGGAAATACAAGCTTGCTTAGTGAGAAGCACTGATTTTTCCCGGTAAGAGTTTATACTACCAGATGATTCTTCCGTTTTGAATTAGACATCTTTCTAGCAGGGGCATGTCATTTCAAAAATAGTGATGCAAACCAAAGAGATATTTTGCCTGCTGGCATGTTAGGTAATCTTTTCTAGCAGCCCAAGTTACTGACAGAGATGGAGAAGGAAAGAAATATTGTTTTTTTACATTTTCCTTCCTTCACGTGCTTCTTTATACTAGGAATAGGTTTGTCCTTGTTTACATCACCATTATGGTATCGATGGCATTGGCAAAAAGACAAACAAGTTTGTCATGACATAAATGGAGTTCCTGTTTAATACATAATCATAATCTAAGTGTGAGTGTTTTATAAAGATTTAAACTTCATATGAGCCACAAATGGTGTCTGCCTAATATAAGTCTCCATATATTTCTTAAGAAATAAATCCATTGAATATGAGGTTTATTCCTAAATTAGTGGTAGAGAAAACTGAGCTTTTCTCTTTTTTTCTAATCAAGCATCCGAGCAATCTAACTCATTTTTAAAGTAATACATAAAAGCATTTCTACAGAGAAGATACATTTCTGGATCCTGATTGTTTAACTGAAGGAACCTGGGGCATGCCAACTTTGCCAGATCAAAAGGGGAGGTAAATACTATGCAAGATAAGCAGTACCTCAACTAACCAGGTCCTTTGCCATGTAAGGTTTTATAGGTACAGTAATGACCGACACATTGAATTGTACCCAGAATCAAACTGACAACCTGTGCAGCTTGTGAAGCAAACCTATTACATTACATACACTGCTGTGTACTGGAGCAGTTAAAGTTTCTGGATTGTCTTTAAGGGCATTTCACTGTACAATGTGTTACAGTAGTCAAGTTGCAATGTGACCAGTGATTGTCTGAACCCCCAATCTAGGAAAGGACATAAGTGGCATCCTAGATGAAGTAGTACAAAGGCCTTCCTGGTCACAGTTGCCACCTTCTCTTCAAGCAGCAGTTATGAATCCAAGAAGTCACCCAGATTGTGCATTGCCTTTGGATGGTTGTCATAAGATTCCTTCTTAGAAGGCTTCTAGTCATTAAGCTTAGAATTAGGTTTCGAATCACCTCTTGATTCTGAAACTAGAGCCACAGCTTGTTACAGGGGTGAAATTAAGAATATCAAATCTCTCTGTGCAAGTTTCTCTTCCTTGTTTCTTCTCTGACATCATTAGTTTCTGCCTCCTCACCTCTATAATCCCTACTTCTATCATTCTGAAATAGCCCCTCTTCTTTTGCTGTCTAATTTGGCTGAACTTAAAAATATAAGCAGGTTAGACTTAGTTAATATTTGGATGAGAGACCAACAGAAAATACCAAAGCTATTAAAAGTAAACCAGAATTTTTTTTAAAAAAAACGATAAGAAAGTAAAGAAAGCCACTTCCATATTATTGCAAGGAGACTCTATAGGTGTGTCCATGAAGTCATTACCTATTCCTCTTGAAATTGATTTCTCAAACCAAATCTTACTATTCTCTTTCCCAGACTCACTACACTGTCATTTTTCAGTGCTGTGCTTTCATATTTACAGAGCTTTTGCTGGTACCTTTAGTTGGTTCCCATTTATGCATACATGCCCTTTACAATCACTTTAAACTTTAAAAGTTGCTTCATGACTTTTATAACTTACATATTTAATACCCAAAACCTCCTGTGTATTACAACTAATAGTGAAAAAGCATATGCCTTCATTATACTAATAATTTATTTATTTAATAAATTTATATGGCTGTTCATATCACATGAAGTACAACCGTTAAAATAAAACAATAAATATACAGGAACAATTCTTAAAAATCATATAAAAAGTCATATTAAAAATACTAGCATCTGGTACATAAGAGGACAAATTAAATGCAATGTTAGAGCTAGATAATATATCATCAGTCACCTGGGACTTACAAAACATTGATCTACAACATGTCAGGCACAAGAAATCAGGAGCTGGAATAGAGTTCAAAAGTACTACAAGTTTATTTCATGCTACCTATACACAAGAATCTGATCTATTAAAAGTCAAGGCAAATTGGTGCTAGATAAGTCATGGGGTGGGTGAGGGCTGGATGTAGGTTTCTTGTGGGAGTGTAGCAACTCCTAACAAATGACATGTTTGACCCTGCTCTTGGCTCAGCCTGATCATCTCCTACAAAACACTTGTAGACCACTAAAACCTTAACTTCCCAAATCCCCACAGAACAGCTCTGTTTGGACAGCTTGACAAAAGGGTGCCAATCTAAGCTCTGGATAGAGGTTATTCTATAAGGATAGGACCATCACAAAGAAAACCACCTTTGGGCTCCCACCAATCTATATCTGGGAGACATCAGCATCTCCATACTTCCTTAAGTATTTAGCAGCTATGAGTTCAGCTTTAACTACTAAACCCAATACTTTGAATTTTACCTAGAAACCTACTGGGAACCAAGGTACCACCTATAATATAGGTGCTTCATACAGATAGCTGTAATGAGTGTCACCTACTAGCGCACAAAAAGTTGCATTCTTCACCAATTGCAAATTATGAGTACCAAGGTAGCCCTACCATATTAGAGTACTCTGTCCTGGTGTTAAGAAGGATCTGAGTTTTATTAATTACAGAATTAGATTGAATATTGCACTTTAAAAAGTTCTACATGCATGAAGCATTCAGCCTTGATATTGATGTTTATTGGAAACATGGAATGACTCTGCAAAACTTTTTAAGACCTGCATTCTAGTTATAAATTCCATCTAGCATAAGTGTTACCTAATCTAAGTTTATTTTAGTTTATAGTAGTGCTATTTTGAACCATCCTACATAAAGACACACTCAAAGATATAGAGGTATGTTAAAATTGCTTCAGGCATTACAGGAAACATCATCTATAACATGACTCATGTGTTTAACTGTCAGTACTTCTTAACAATATGCAGAAAGAAATACTTTTAAAAGACATGCACAAAATCTCTCTGCACATTAAACCTGAACCTCTGCCAGGTGATTTTTTTTTTCCTTTGGATATTATGACAAAACACAATAGGCTAAAAGGATGAATTATGAAATCACAACAATCTAGTAATAAAACAGAAAATTGGCAGTTGCAGAAACAGAAAAGCAATGAAACACCCCCCAGCACAATGGCCAATACAATAATTAAAACAGTAAAATGTAAAAATATTTCAATGCCATCCACAGAGGAGATGAAAAAGTCACTTTGGTAGAATCCATAATAACTTTTGCAGGAGGAATCAAAAAGGTCATGTTGGTCAAAACACCATAATTGAAGACTTGCCACATCAACATTCATGGAAAAGGGACTATGAGAGATTGTAAGAAAGCTGTGGGAATCCTATGACATTGTAATTAACAATTTTTATGACATAGCCCATGACCCTTTAATTAGCACCCACATTCAGACAATGCTCAAAAATGTTTTCTAATCAAACTGGAAACAGGTAGTGAAACAGATGCCCCAAAGTTGAGTCCTCTACTCTTTGATGTTTAATTATTTAGTTGAAGATGTGGATGAATTCCTTATCAAACATACAGATGACTAAAATTGGGGCAGATGACTAATACTCAGGAAGACAAACATTACTACATGATGGTTATTAAAATGAATTAAATTTTAAAAAGACAGATTCAAAGTACTTCATTTAAGGAACAAAAATAATTGCATAGGTATAGAATAGACAATTACATAATCTACCAGTTCTGAAAAAGATCTTGGAATAGTTAATTGTGCTCAGTGTGAGTCAGCAGGGCTGCTGCCGAAAAAAGGCAAATATAGTTTTAGACTGCATCCATTAAATATCTATCTATCTATCTATCTATCTATCTATCTATCTATCTATCTATCTATCTATCTATCTATCTATCTATCTATCTATCTATCTATCTATCTATCTATCTATCTATCTATCTATCTATCATCTACCTACCTACCTACCTACCTACCATCTCTCTCTCATCTATCTATCTATCTATCTATCTATCTATCTATCTATCTATCTATCTATCTATCTATCTATCTATCTATCTATCTATCTATCTATCTATCTATCTACCTACCTACCTACCTACCTACCTACCTACCTACCTACCAACCAACCATCTCTCTCTCATCTATATCTATCTATCTATCTATCTATCTATCTATCTATCTATCTATCTATCTATCTATCTATCTTTCTTTCTTTCTTTCTTTCTTTCTTTCTCTTTCTCTTTCTCTTTCTCTTCCTCTGCCTCTGCCTGTACCTCTACCTCTACCTCTACCTCTACCTCTACCTACCTACCTACCTACCTACCTACCTACCTATCTATCTATCTATCTATCTATCTCTATCTCTATCTCTATCTCTATCTCTATCTCTATCTATATCTATATCTATATCTATATCTATATCACTATATCTATATCTCATCATCTATATCTATGTATATCATCTCAGGACATGATAAAGGGAGTTACAAATAATGACCAGAACTTTGAATTGTATGGCACTCTAAATGTTATTAATTGATTGATTAGATATATTCTGTTGAATCAGATCTGGCCTGCATACAGTTGGCTAATGTATTTTGGACCAGATGCAATTTCTGAATAGTTTTCAAAAACAACCTGAGGTAAGAAACCTGAGCATCACAATAACTTATTATTCTATTACCCAACCTGAATACAATGTTCACTTCCAGAATTCAGAACAATTGGATTAGGTACAAAATTGACAGTGAGGATTACCATGGGACTAGAACTAAGCCCTTGAAAAAATAGATTGCAGAAGGTATGTATATTTAGGTTGAGAAAAAACTAAATGGGGATATGGTACAGTTAGCCCTCTTCAAGTTCCTGAATGGATCTCATACAGAACAAAAGATCTGAAATCTCTCATTCCAGACTGCAAGATGCACAATTATGAATATAGATTAGACAAATTGAATGTTAGAAGAAACTTCCAGCTAGTAAGAGCAGTTGAAAAATAGTACTAGACACAACTAGAGAGGTAGATTCCCTTTCATTAGTTGTGCTCAAGATAGCTGTCTTTCAGGAACTCTGCATTTTTATTTCTTCCTACTGCACTAAGAGGGTTGAGCTCAGCAACCTAAATGCCCCATTCATTTCTATGATCAACAACTCTAAAACAAAAGTGAGATGAGTTTAAATTAACTTTAAATGATGTCAGATCTCAGGAATCTTAAGCACTTTGCTCCATTTCTGGCACCACTATCTATGATTCTTGCTGTCATGTGTATCAGATAAGGGTAAGAGGACCTTATTAAAAAAAAAAAAGGACACGAGTTATGGCACAGCCATCTTAGGGAGGTACAGCTCAATGCTGACATGAGGTATTTTGCTGTCTACTGCAAGACAATGCTGCTCTGAGGTATTTTGTAATGGTAATATACATATGTATGGTAAAGCGACCCCTTTTCTTGCTTTTCTGACACAAATTCCTTTTTTTCCCTTATGTCTGCTAATGAAGTAAAGTCTTAAGATCAGAATCTCAACCCATTGAACTTTATATCAATTCCATCATCTAACTTTTAAAATTTTCCTTATCAAGTCTGCCATTCAACTTTTATCTCAAAGTGAATTTCATCAGATATATTTCTTCTGTGCTGATGATATAGTCATTTTATCACTGACCTGGGTGCACCAAATGTAGAGCTTGCAATCATTAGCAACATTTTTTAGGAAAGAAAAAATAACCATCAATAATTCCAAAATAACAGGTATTTTATTTACATGCTAGTTGATTTTACGATTGGCATGTAAACACTATCTATATTAAACAAGTAACATACTTTAAATATATAGGTGTTTTCTTCCATCATCTGCAATACAGCTTGGAAGACATAGAATTATAATAGTCCAAGCCCCAAATGTGTCATATGTTTCCTATATTTGGAATCTGACCCTTCTTTTACAGAAGTTTTTTTTAAAGTACCATCTAAAATTATCCCTACAGAAGGATTTTGGGCCAACTTAGTCCTAGCTGATATAACCTCACATTTAATTTACTGGACCCTCATCCCAATTTTTATATTGTTTGGGTTTAGCAGGTCTATTTCTGTTCCATTCCCAATTTATTCCACACATCAAAAGTAAGATTTACGATTTCATTATAAATTCCTTTATACACCTTTAGACTGCTATATATATATATATTGCAAGTTATTATGTTTGACTGAGCAAAGTGTTAGATTAAAACATTACTGTATTAATTACTGTTGTATTTCTCTCCTTATCCTTTTCATGATAAAAAGCTAAGCAGAAAAATGTATCTGTTAAATAAAATGTGTATGTGTCTGAGAGAGCAAGATCTCCAAAGTTTTGTAAAAAATATTCCATTTTTATTAAGGTAAAATTAAAACATTGACATAATATAAAATAAGGCATTCTCAGATCAACATAAAGTAGTTGTTTGAACTAAAGTATCCTTTAAATTAAAATAATTTTAAAAACTTACAAAATCTTAATACTGGATCTTGTTAACAATAAATACAACATAGTTTAAAAATATTACAATGAATTAAATATATTTAAATACATTAAATAACACAATAATATATAATTATTTATAAATACCATTACATTTTTCAAACATATTTTTTATTTTCTGGTCAACTAATAAATAGATAAAAATAGATAAAATAGATTAATGCTTTATGAAATTTTAAAGTTACTGAATTCCAAGCAATAAATCAAGTACAAAATTGTTGCTCAGAATTGCAGAAGCCTCTGAAACATCCAATTATTGTTTTCAGCAATGAGCAGAGTTCATGATTCACGGTCACTGATTGGATATGTCAAAAATAAATGCATTTCCAAGAGTCCCTGAATAGGAAATACTGTATAGCCAAGTACAGGTTTCTTGTTTGCAAATAAATCTGGCAAACTAACCTTGTAGCCTTAGTACTTCACCAGCAAAGGATTTGGACATCTTTATTATATAAATAATGCAAAATAAATAAATATAAATAAATATAAATATTTTAAATTATTGAAATGAAAATATTTTTCCATAATGAAAGTTTGAAGACTCTCTCCCTCTCTCCCTCTCTCTCCTTCTCTCTCTCTCTCTCTCTCTCTCTCTCTCTCTCTCTCTCTCTCTCTCTCTCTCTCTCTCTCTGTGGCCAGGTTTAGAAGCGTTCCATCCAGGCAAAGAGAAGGTCCATCTCTCCCAGAGCTTTGATTGTTGCTGCATTCTTATCAAGCTGCAGGGAGGAAATGTTTAAATGATGATTAATGATACAACAAGAAACTTACTTTTGCTTAGTGTACATACATATAAAAGAAAGACAAGGGTTGCCAGGACTTAATGTTTTTTTCTATATTTTTTTTATCATTCATATATTCAATGGGACAGTAAAAATTTAAGTATGAACTCAATCATTTATGAGGTAATTTCTTTAAACCAGTCATTTCTACTCATTACAGGTAGTTCTCAACTAACAACCACAACTGAAACCAGAAATGCAATTGTAAGTCATTGCAATTGTAAGTTGAGGCAACTGTGTGATTGAACTCATTTTTCCTACATTTTTTCACAGTGTTTGTTAAGCAAATCACTATGGTTATTAAGCTAACCCATTATTCCGAATGGACATTTTTTTGCTGGAAACCAGCAAAAAATGTCACAAATCATGGTCACGTGAACGTGGGACATTGGAACCAGTCATAAGTGCAAAATGGTTGCCAAGCATCCTAAATGGTCCTGTAACCTCAGGGGGAGGGGGAAGGTGACATTTGCGAACAGTCAGAAGTGCTTTACAGGCTGTAAGGCACCCATTTTGAAGCCATCATATCTCCAAACAGTAGTAAAAAAATTAGTCATAAGTCAAGTGGACTGCATATATATGCACACATACTTAATATACTTTTTCATGTTTTTAGTTTTTATTTAGGGGAGTGTATATTTTGTTCTGTTTATGGTTTTTAGGGAGGTAGTTTATTAGTTGAGTTTGGGAAGAACATTTTGTTGTCCCTGTTGTTTCAATATCAAAGCTGGAATTCCTTGCTGATTCACTATAAATCATCTAGATTTTTTTCTTTTGTACAACCATCTGTAATCCAGATGGATCAGAGATCAGAAAGAGCTCAAATTCTGAGTAAGCAGAATTGAATGCACATAGACACTAAGCTGAAATTCCATAAACTTGCTATCCATGTCCTTTTCTAAAATAGAAACAGGATCTTAAAGGAAAGGAAAAATCAACCCCCATCCCTTTTACCTTGCTATATTCGTCGAGTAATAACTTGTATCTCTTATGTGATTCTTCCCCACAGGAGCATCTATTTTGATCATGCTGATTTTAGAAAAATATAAAGAGAAAAGAAACAATGATTAGAGAAAACTATATGTATTTATATGTATGTCTATTTGTAGAAATATTAAGTATGTATTTGTATAAATCTTTTGCATGGTTCTCAATAGCACAGAAAACCAGAGTTGTATGTCATACTTACACATTGTTTCAGCTTTGTCTTAATACTGAGGAAAGCATTTGCTAAAATGCTGCTTTTCCTTCTAAGTGTGTTACTTGTTGCATTGTAGTTCTTGAAGATGTTTTCAACATAAAACCTCAGCAGATGGCGGAGTAAACAACAACTCTCTGAAGTCTAAAGCAAGAATAAAAGCAATTAGAGTTCCATTAGAGCTATTTACTTTTTTCCCAAGAGTAAGTTCACAACAAAATTTAGCTTCTCCATTGAGTCAAACTCCCATGGAAATGTAGAGTACTAACCACTGGTTAGTGGTGCCTTTTTGCTAAAGGGGTCAACTGTCTCTATTAACAAAGGTACAATTCTTTATAAGCCTTCTATCATTTAGTTGTGTGATGTCCAATAATTTACATTATAACTTGCCTAAGGGTACTAAGTGAGTTTTGAATAGAGGCAGGCCGCAAACTGCTTTCATTAATATATCTATATATCTATATCAATTGTTAACTGTATTTGCTGTTTGGTAAGCCAACCACATGACCTTAGTATAGAATCTATAGCAGCTGTTGAGCTGGCGTAGATTCACATGCAATAGAATATGCATATTTTTTCTTTTATTTTTTTATTCTTTAATATATCATATAAGGCAGGCATGTCAAACTGCAGACCCGCGGGCCAGATGCATCATGCGGAAACTGCACCCACCCCATTGCTGGCAATGGGGAAAAAGTCACGATACGTCATGCGACATCATGTTACGTCACGAGTTTGACATGCCTGATGTAAGGGGATGGATTAGACCAGAGTTCCTCAACCTTTTGGGCACCAGGGATCGGTTCCGTGGAGAGAGGTTTTTCTGCGAACCAGAGAGTGGTTTGTGTGCTACCTGCATCCCACAGATGGGGCTTTGCTTGTTTGTGCATGCCACGGCCCGATACCAGTCCACGGACTGGGGGTTGGGGACCCCTGGATTAGACTATAACATAGCAAACTCTTGAGCTACTTATGGAGAAATGTTATTGCTAAACAGGACTATCTATTCTTATTAATGATATATGCTAAAACAGAAAAAAATGAAAGACATATATGGACAAATGTTTATTGAATGTAGATGTATGAAATTATCTGAAATAAAAAAGATAGCTAAATAAGGGAAATGCAATTAGCCAGTCACTTCCTACACTTGTACAAATTAAGTGACTATTACTAGATTATTTACTTATGAGGAAATATACATAAATTTCATATATAACATATTTAAACTAAATCTCCTTCTATGCACAACTGGCCTTGCTGTGTATTATTGACTTTCATGCAAGTAATTAAGAAGTCTCTTGTATTCTAAAAAAGCTATTCTTACCGAGACATTCAGTAGGACACTTTCCTTCAGCAATTTCATATCTGTTCTCTTATCTTGGGTTTGCTGCAATTGAAAGAAGATAAATTGGGTGAATTAAAGAAAAATGCACTTAGAAAGTAAATCTGAGTGAATGGAAATAGCAGTATGAAAGGCAGGTCTTATTATTTTGGAATAAAATGAACCATAGAATCCAATCATCTCACATATTTCCCCTTGTTTCTACTATGGTCCATTTTAAGATCTTTGCTGCACATCTGATCTAACATATTTGATACTTATAATGCTTTTTCCCCTTTATTTTTTTTCAAGACAATATAAGTATTGTTTATAGAAAAGGTTCACTTCTTGGATTTTTGTTTTCTTTGTAAGTTATTCTCAGCATCACTGGGTTGACCTGGCAATTTTTATCCCCAGAAATTAGGGTTCTCATTTTGAGTCATTCTTAGTCCATGATTTATAGAGCCTTATTCTGCAGTTCTTTGTACTATGTTAGACATAGCCAAAAAAAGAAGGGGGAGATAGCAAAGAAAATCAAGACAATTCATTACAATTCATGGCAACTCATTTTAATGTTACAGTAGAAGCTGATTGTTTTACTATCAAACTTTTACTGTGATAAAAACTGCTACATTTCATGAGACTTCGAATAGTAGTAAAACAAATGCAACAAAGAAAGCATTTAGTAGGTGATTGCTTAGTAGCACTCATTTAAGGGATGATACCCCATACATTGTATACGTTTTTTATTTAATGCCTAGTTTGTATCCTTGCAAGTAGATTGCTGCAAGTATTCCATTCCAAGATCTTGAATTATTATAAGCAGTTTTTCTCAGAAGGCAATAAGTTAGCCTTTCCCAAATAATGTTTTCAACATTTTAAATTCTAGAATCTCTAAACAAACATGGTCAATGGATTTTCTGATATGATATTATGGGAGATAAAGTCTAAAGTGTGCAGGTTAATGAAGATTTTTATAGAGAAAGATCCAAAATCCTACTCTCTATGTTTCAGCCTCTTTAAGCATCCTACTCCTTTTCTGACCAATAATATTAGTCAATAAACTAGGATGAGGAAAAATAAATCATTGAAAAAATAACTGAACTTGAAAAAGTGCTTAATTGGATACTTGAAACAAACCTTTTCAAACCTGTAGTAATCAAAAAAGTTAAAGTGAGGATACCTAAGATCAGGATAGCAATGTCCCTTAGCATTTAGTAGGTGCTTTGGTGTGACAAAGGACTGGTAGAAAGTACATTGCAATTGAAAAAAAATAACTCTAAGATGATTGGATGAAAATACAGTCAAAACATTGTCCACAGGTTCAAATTAATCAAAAAAGAGGATTTTCCTCCATCAGAGATTATTTTCCCGGCTGATATCAGAGATTGAACATAGGAATTTACTCATGCAGGATCTTCTAAACTGTGGTGAGAAGCTGAGGGACACTAGAGGTATTAGAAAGGAGATATGGGAATATAGGGTTTATGTGTAAATGAATGGATAGGTTTACATTTGTGATAGAAAATAATAAAAGAAGATGAAACCATTGGCTGTTGGTTTGTATGAAAGGATACATACTATGCATGTGTATAAGAAAGGTAGAAAATGAATTAATGAATGATGAATTGGGGAAAGTGAAGAAAGAAGAGAGTGCTCCTATCCACCCTTTGGATTTACTTCTCGAGCAACATGTGGTGCCAACTATATTCTATTTAAGCAATATGGCCTTCAACTTCAAAAAGGCTGAAGTTCCCTCACTTCAAGTTAAACAACATTGCTTCTGTAGGGTTTTTTTTCTTTTCATAATTTTTTTGTCATTGATTACGATTTTAAAAATACAAGAGAAAAATTACATCAACAAAGTACTTAGAATGGTACTTACAACATCTTCTTTGATTGTACCAAAGTGGTCTCTTAGTTCCCGGAAAGATACCCCATTCACTTCACATTGGCCAAAGCTGAGGCTTCTGCCTTCTGGGGTCATGGGCTCAGCAAAAAGAAATGAAAGAACAAGACAGACAAATGGCCTGACATCCATCTTTGTTTCACGACTGGAAATGCTGTAAAAAAAGAAACAAATTGTTCAATGGTCTGCTAATCTAGAAGTATTATTTTTTAACAATTCTAAACAACAAAAACCATTAGAACTGTATAATTTATCACCAAAATCTGATACCCAAAATGATATTCTGAAAAATTAAGAATATTCTCTAATTGATCTATTGCATTCAATGGAATTTGAAGATAAATATAGAGAGAGAGAATCACTGTGTATCCTAAATAAAATTTATTTTCTATTTTTTTAATTTGTGGAATTTCACAAATTTCCCCATTCTGTTAATTCAAGAGCAGTTTTCATATCAGAATGCTTTGTTTATACTTTAAAAGTACATATACATTTATTTCTATACATCCTTGATCCCCCATCAGGTTAGGATATCATTTCCATCTTAATACAGTGACTTGCACATTTTGTTCAGTTAATATGAATAGAAATTTCTTCCTTTCTTGATTTATTCTTTTTTACTAAAAATACATTTAAATTACTATTTATTTGCCTATCAAAACTCAATTACTCAGTTTATATTAATAATATCAGTACTATAAAAGTATAATTTCTCTATATTTTATAATAATTTAAGACATATTCAACCATTCTAATGCTCACCTTAGGGACCTATTTGCTCTGACTTGCAGTGATGTGTAATTCTATCTACTTGTCTTAGTCCTTTATATATATATAGATGAAAGGCTCTACAGGAAATTTTCTTTACCTGACTATGGGTGGAGTTTAAAGCTCTATTCTCCATTTCTCTCTAGTGTTTCATTTGCATATTTCAAAAAGAGTTTCCCTAAACCAAAATCCAAAAAAAATCTAGAGACATGAGTAAGTAGCAGATGACATCATAAGGTAAATGATGGTGATGAAAGTGGTGGTGGTGGTTTTTTTCTTTTTTTCCTCTTTTGTTTTTCAAAATTTAGAGAAAAATAGAGTACACAGGAATGTGTACTAATGATTTTAAAAATATGTAATCTAAATATTATATATCAGGCTATTCATAGGGGGAACAATTGATTCTCCTTTAAATAATTTCTCTTCTTATATTTAAAAAAATAAGGTTATTAAGAATAAAAAGGAGGAACAGCTTAAATTTTAAAATATTTGTATCTGCAAATAAACATTTGGGAGCCATTATGCATATTTGTAATCACATAAACCTAGATATATCTATCCCAACTAATATCTAAGGTTTTATTTAAAGAAATGGTGTAGGGTCGCCTGCTTGAGTGGGAGGTTGGACTAGATGACCTACAAGGTCCCTTCCAACTCTGTTATTCTGATTCTGATTAATTAACATCTCATGTAATAGATATAAAAATATCTGATACAATCAAAGCAAAACTTTTTTTAATTGCATTTTTTGTTTCAAAAAGATGCTAAGATATGGATTTGATGGACTATCAGAATATAGCAAAAATGTGGAGATAAAAAATAATGGAACATTTTAATATAAAGTCAACAGTAAAAACAGAAAATTAATTAAACCAATTTGAACCATGTCTTTGGTGTATATCTCACATAATTAATGATATAATGTATATATCAAAGTGGAAACAAAAAATGAGAGGGGTTTTTTATTGATAGATGTATGACTCAAATATATTTTATTTTCAGAAGCCATGGAATTTTACTAACAGCATAGTATAACATACAACCAATTACAAGGGAATAGTTGAGAACTCTGTTAGAAAATATATTAGAAACTTTCATTATACAAACAGGTCCAATAGATCTGTCACATTATTAGGTCCTTATAGATAATTTGAAAATAGATAATATAGATATCTATAAAACATTCTGTAAAGAAAAGAAGAGCAATTCATAATAAAGAAAAAAAGTTATCTTAGTATATCCCTAAAAAGCTTCCTTATGGACAAACATATATGACGTCATACACAAATGAAAGGATGCATATCCTTTCTGACATGATTGTCAGCCTAGTTGTGAAACCCACAAAATCCTATTTGGTTTGCCTTCCTGACAACTATTCTGTCTACTGAGAGGATAGCTGAAGTTTTAAAAAAAACATTGC
The DNA here is from genome assembly GCA_023970755.1 of Azemiops feae. Taxonomy (NCBI): domain Eukaryota; kingdom Metazoa; phylum Chordata; class Lepidosauria; order Squamata; family Viperidae; genus Azemiops; species Azemiops feae. The sequence goes on along the minus strand of JALGBA010000085.1, from coordinate 1,034,001 downwards.
ATTTAACATATGCCAAGATTTCTTACTAAATGTGTTCCTTATCAATGGAATGTGGTTCTGCTTAGTTGATTTATGTTTCACAGATAGCTGGCATGGAGAAGGATTCACTTAGTGGGATTTATCCCTATACTTTTATTGGGTTTTTACCTGGGTCATTTAGTACTTATGGAAGCTATATTTGTTTTTGTTTTTCCAGAATCAAAAGTTGTTCCCTGATATTTTGATGTTTTTTCAAATATTTTATTTGCAGAATTCCTGTTATTTGCATTTGAAAATTTAACTATATGAAATGAAACAAAAAATAGTTTTTGATTGTGGCAGTTTAAAGCAGCTTTCTGGTAAATATCCATTTCCTAGACTTCCTTGACACCTGAAATTAATAAATCTGGCCTGAATATCTTTTAGATCCCAGACCCTCCTATTGTTCCATTTCATTTAATAAGCTGAATTCTAGAAACTTCCTCTGACATATCAGGATGATCTTTGTTTCAAAGATAAGATGATATCATCTATTAAAATTATTACAATACCACTTCCCTTTCTAAAGATAGTTTGTATGATTGTGACATCAATTTACGTCATGAAAATCTAATAGTGCGCTGTCATCTTACAATCTATTGAGTTTCTACTACTACTCCACTATGGGAAGCCCATTAAAAGTAAAGATAACATTGATTTAGACAGAAACTAATTCAACTAATATAGTCTGGAATCTGAATTAGCCTAGCATGTAATCCTCTGGCCTGCAAACTCATGAGGTGGCTAGCCTTCCTGGTCCTTCCTTCCCAGTGCCTACATCTCCTTTCCTGTCATAGCTGGAGTTCTGTTGTGCTAAACCACAAGCTCCAGGGAAGTGCTGCATCAATTTGAAAATAAGTAGATATTTCTGTATGGTTGAATGAAGAATCTGATCAGGTTTAATCCTCATGTATGCAGAACAGCATTTAAGGGGAATCTTATTTCTGACATACATTTTCATCCTTTTTCCTCATAGTACTTCTAAACAAAACTTCATATACATCAAAAGCAATTTATGGACATTTAAGGTGAAGATAATATATCAGTAGTCATAATAATGCCAAGGCTACTTAAGGCTGCTATGAGGATTGAGAAAAATATGTGTAGATCTGAGGAGTCCTTGGTGCTCTCTGGGAACTGATTATGTTACCTAATTTGGGTAATGAAATGTCTGCCAGAAAACAACCAAGAGAGCACCAGGATCCCTCATTTCAACCCTCAATTACAATTATTATTCTCTATGTATAAATCTGCCCAGCCATCATTTCCTTTTTATTGAATATCTGAAAATATTTATGTTATGGGAGGATTTTTAACAATTATTTTGTTACTGTTTTATTCTGAGTTCTTTTAGAGCTAAACTGTAGTTTGATTTTGTGATTTGAACTGTTTTAAATTTTGTTTTTTAAATGAACAAATGGGGTACTTCAAAATTTGAAGTTGAAGTGTACTCATCTTGAAATGCCTTAGGTGCCAGTAAGCACTGGGTGTTGATGTTCCAGACATCTGTGTGGAACAAAATGTGAACAGATATAAACTATTCAAGGTAGGGAATAAATAAAAATAACAAAGCATGGACACTTACAGCATTTTCTTACAGTTTCCAGTGTAATTTTATAAGAGCATTTCAGTTCTCTTATATATCAAGTTATACATTTTTTTAAAAAAATAAATGTCACAAATGAAGGCAAATATATGTGTCGCAGGATAATGTTGAAGGATCCAATCTGGATCGGTCACTGGATTGGACTCATGCTGGAGCCCATCCTCAGGGAACCTCTCTCTAGCACATTCTGCTGGAGACTAGTTCTCTGAGGATGGGCTCCAGCACGAATCCAAATAAGACTAAACCTCTGATACTGATGACTGATGACTGATATCACATTATGTCATAAGCAGCTTATTTTAATATATTGCAAAACCAGTAGTGTTGAATTGCAGAATGGCCAAACCATCAGGAACTATCAGGATATAGCCTAAAAATATCTGGGCATTTTATGGTTGGATAGCATCAAGCATGGACAAGTTAAAAATATGATTAGTAAAAAATACATCCAAAGAGTAACAAAATTGTTAAAGATAAAGATAAAAAGTTAAAGATAAAATTGTACTGTGGGAACACCATTGAAGCTAATTCCTGGACCATATCTGTGATATGATAGACTACTGGAATTATCAGCTGGACACAAGTTGCACTGGACAGTTTGGCTGAAAAACAAGAAAACTGATGGCTATTCACTATGCATTACAACCAAATTAAGGGATTATAGGGTCATGAAAAGGGAGTGATATTAACAGATTATACCTACTTCACAGAAATGGAGACAGAAGCTTACTTCAAGTCAAACAAATTGTCAAAGAAGGAATGTATGCATGAATGGCTATGTAAAAGACAGCAAGGAACAAGCCTTGATGCAAGTGGAACTTATTAAATGTATAGGAAATAAAAAGTGAATATTGAAATAATGTAATAAAACCCCAAACAGAGTGCTGGCAAGGAAAAGCATTACCTAATCAATTTCTACAAAAGATCAAGGGGAAAATGGATAAAGATAAAATGGCAATGGCTTACAACTGTAAGATTAGAATAAGAAATTGAAGACTTAATTTTGGCTGTGGAAAAATAAGCTATTTGAACTAATGCCCTCAAGGTCAGAACTGAAAAATCATCAAATGATTCAAACTGGTGGTTGTGCAAAAAAGAAATAATAGAACATATACTTAGCTCATGCAAGCATATAGCACAAACTGATTATAAATAATGGCATAAATCACCAAAATGATTCATTGGCACATCTATAAAAATTACCACGTGATAGTAATGGAAAAGTGGTGGGAACAGAGAAATGAAAATGTAGTAAAAAATGAGCAAGTTAAAATAGTGTGGAATTTCTGAAAACAGACTGTTAACGTACCTGCTATAACTGTGATTAAAAAGAGTAAAGTATGAATAATTTATCTGAAAATACCAAGGGATAGAAAAATAGAAGACAAAGAATTGAAGAAGATCACAAAGTATCAGGATTTGAAAATCGAAATTGAAGGATTATTCATAAACTTGCCATGGTGGTCTCAATGGTTATCAGCACACTGGGTGCCATACCAAAGGATCCACACATATGATATACTGCACCAATACATTACAAGATTCTAAATTATTGGGGAAAGCTTGATGCATATGAAGGCCAACACTAGCTAAAGAACTAGCAGCTGTGAGTTCATGTTGTTATGAATAGATAGTATTATTAATAATATATTATAACTCCTTAGGTTCCTGGGAAAATCTCAGTGAAGACCAAGTGTGTTTGAAAATGCATAGGAAGTATGTAGGAAGACCAGAAAAATAATAACAATGAATTATGTTCTCCATCCACACAGCAACACTGACAGACTCTATTTACCAAGGAAATTAGGTGGGTGTGAAATCTTATAAGTACACCAGACAGTTGAAAAAGAAAAGGCGCCTTGGAAGAATATCTGAAGGACAGTGAAGAAGATGCACTAGAGCTGATACAACATGAAGGCTTACCAAATAAACCAAATTAGCCTACGATGCCAACTGAAGAATAGAAAAGAGACATGGCAAGGCAAAGTGTTACATGGCCTGTATATAAAAAGGAATAGCAATCTCTGCCATCTTTGCAAAGAAGCTGAAGAAACAGTGGACCACCTAGTTAGCTGCTGAAAGAAGATCACAAGACTGATTACATGCAATGGCATGACACAGTGGCAACTATGGTGCATTGAAATATTGCAAGAAATACCACTTGCAAGCAAGAAGTGGTGTGACTACAAACTAGACAACTAGACCTGCCACACAACACTGCAGACTTAACAATAGTTAAGTATTAAGAAAGTATAAGAAAGACAAAAAAAGTGTGGATAGTGGATGTTGCAATACACCGAGACAGCAGAATAGAGGAAAAATAGAAAATCACAAAATATAAAGACCTGATATAAAATATAAAGTAGAATCACTGTGACAAAAGAAAGCAAAGATAGTGCCAATACTAATAGGTGCCATTGAGCACCACTGGCATTGACAAAATCAGTGAATTGCAAAAGACAGCTTTATTTGGAATAGCTTACATTGTATGATGATACCTTTAACACCATCAAACAACAATATCTGGCTATCTCAGATCCTTGGGAAGGAGTCAATAGGTGGACAAAAATCCATACCCAGTTTAAACAGCAGGTTGACTAGGCAACCAATCATAATCATTCTAATAGTATTCTGATGTCTGAAGGGATCTAAAAATAACCATAGCATTCGTCTGCCAGATCAGGCCTGATTCAGAAGGATACTATGAAATTGAAAGTCTGGTTGTTTGAAAGTGCTCAAGAGTCTTTTAGAACAGGTGGCCATAATAGATTTAATAAAATAATGTAATAATAATGTTGCTTTCATAATATGCTATTCTGAAATTTTGTGTTGAGGCAAACATTTAATAGGAGAATGCTACAAATGTATAAGGGTTATTTTAAAATATAAACCAGATCTCCTGAGTACACAATTAGCAACCTTCAGATTCTGGGGGTTAAAAATAGTTATGTTTCTTTACTTTTAGTGATGAGAAAGATAAGAGGAGTTGTTTTGACAAATTAGAAGTTAGGAAAGAAAAGTGATGAAACAGTTTCAGTGAATCATATCACCAGTGATCAGCTAGCAATCTTACTTTTAACTTATATATATAGTTTTACAAAGATATTCCAATCCTTTGATATTTTCATTTTATTGATTAACTAATCTGAGAAATGTCAAGCAGGTGCAAATATATGGAATCTTCTTTAAAAGGGATAATACTTACATTATAATTTCTAGGGAATCTAGGGAAGTGTAACAAATTCACACCATTTAAATTAATTTGTGCTATCTCTGTTAAAAATTATGTCTAGGGTGGCCCCAGAATAATTAGGCCAAACATATGAGCAGTATTATGAGAGGTGGATTCAGATCATAAAGTGGAAGGATTGACTGAAGAAAAATATATTGAAGAGGGAAAGTTAAAGCCACCTCTTTGGTCAGCCTTTTCTTAACTGGTGCATTTGAGATCATAAAGTGTTGGACTTCAATTCAAATTATCCAGGATATTCCAGGATATCATATACACACATCCATTCTCTTGATGTGAGGGGTCCCTACTAAAAATGAGTTCAGGAATGATGGCATGAACAGTCCTCCTATCTAATATTTGTATCAAGAACAAATCATGTTACTAAAAATAGAGTATCATGCCAAACCTTGACCGGAGAACTCTTCTGAAGCTACTTTATAAAAAAACACAGATGCCCCTATTTGCTTTGTTTTGGTATGATTTGGAACCTCTCTCAACCTGGCTATCATATTCCAAGGGTGGTCAATATACCCCAGATATTGTGGTCAACCAACAGCAGTACCTGACCTGCCATCAGTTAAATTTAGACTGGAATATTCAATTCCAACAACAATCATTTTAAAATATGGTTTTATGCATAAAAACCTTGCAAAGAGATGTTTAGTATTGCCAGATTTGGTGGTATTTATCTGTTTATGTTCATATTTGAGGAGAACTCAGTTCAGAGTGAAACGCTTAAACAGACAGCCTCCTAACATGCTGATTGGTGTATTTAGCAATTGATACAGGAGGCAGAGCATCCATCTAAGGTAAATGTGATTCTGAAATGTATATGAAACATACAAGAATTTGATTCTGCTATTGTGTAGTTGCCATTCTTGCTGAATCAGCATGATACTTGATTTCTACATCCTGTTTTCCTGAGAGAGGAAGGATTAGAATATTAGATTTATTACATAGTTTCCTTCCTAGGCTTGACACGTACATTGTCCTATCAATGAAAGTCCACCAAATGACAAGGATGATGTAAGAACGATGTTCTGTGCAATCTTTGCCTCCTTAGCTTTTGTAGTTTGACATTAAGTATTGCATTAGTTTTTCCCTTGCATATTACATCACGTTTCATCCTGCCTCACTTCACAGACAGTTAAGGTGGATTTGTTCTTTGAGGAAGGATGTTTAGTTTTAAGATCAAAAATTCCCTTCATCACTGAATTTTCCAGCTTCTATTTACATCATAATTCTGATATAATGGGAAGCACAAAATGCTTCAGGAAAAAAGAATTTCTGTGATGCAATGCTGGAATATTTCAATTTCGGTAGAAAGCCACTGTCGCATAATGATTTAATTAAGACAGGATGGACTCAAATTCAAATCAGCCATGTTCTTCTTCAATATCTAATCTACCATACAGGACTGTGAGATTAAATGTGGTGGTGGCCTGGACACACATATATCCTATCTTAAGCAGCAGTTTGGAGAGACGTAAATGGAGTGGAGAAGAAATACCTAAACAAGTAATTGAGAACAATTATCTTCTGTGGTTTGGAGACAGACTCCTATTGATGTACTCTAAAATTGCTGTAGGTTTTGCCTTTACCTTTATGGTAATTAAATTTCATTCTGTTATTTTAACTCACTTCTCTAATTTTAAATTCAATACATTTTGAATTTAATTTATGACTTCTGGAATCCTAAGCTTTCCAACCCAGTTACACTTTAGGATTTTCTTTAAAAAAAATAAAGAATTATACACTAATCAACTTTTTAACCAAAAATTAAATCAAAAGAAAAAAGTAAAACAACTGAGAACAAAACAATGTCTTCTTTTTCCTCGAAATCAGTCCAGTTGCCTTTTCAAATAAAAACTACATTTGATACAAGTATGACCTGAATAACTGAGGATCTTCATATACACAGTACTTTAGCTTCTTCATTTTGTATTGTCTATTTTACAGTCCCACCACTTCTTACTTACAGGCAAGTGGTATTTCTTGTGATATTCCAATGCACCATTGTTGCTATTTTGTCATGTTACTTAATTGAGCTGTTTACCTTGGTCATAAGATCAGAGATTCAGAAGGTTCATATAGCTTAACCCCATTGCTTGATGTGAATTCTACTAAAGCATTTTGGGCTAATGGCAATACACCCTGTTTGAAGATGCCTGGGGAATGGGAACAACTTCATAAGGCAGCAGATTCCTTTGGCTAACAGCCTTATCCTAATATCTAATCTGAGTCTATTTTTGTGTACAGTAGTTTCAGGTTATACAAGGTTCTGATCTTTTCCTCTGGGACAAGAAAGAATAAGTCTACTCATTCATTTATATCTTAACTCTATCTGCGTTGTTGTATAAAATCTTCTCTCTTGCCAGGTGAACACAACAAGTTGTTTCAAAGGGTTTGGTTTCCAATCTCTTCACCAGTTTAGCAACCCTTCTTTGAACTCATACCAGTTTGTGAATGTCCTTTTGTGCCCCTTTGTGGTGCCCAAGACTGAATCCAATATTTCAACTGGGGCCTGACCATAAGTAGAGTGAGTTATTTTCTCTGATCTGGCTTCTGTTAATACAAAATAATATTGGCCTTTTTAGCAGTTACATCATAAGTCGAGTGGCTTATCCAAGCAACTTTGGTTATAGCTATTCCATGAATTGCAGTTCTGGCTTCCTTTGAAGAAATCTCTTAAGATAATACATGAAGAAATTAATGATTATTTAAGAAGTATGTAACTGCAACTTGTTGCAATTATTATAGCTTGCTTTAGCTTATTTTGGGAGAGAAACAGCATCGGTGCACTTATGGATGATTTCTGGCAAAAATGGGATGGGGGTAGTGAATCCATCCTTGCTCTCCTTGACCTCTCAGTGGCTTTTGCTACCATAAACCATAGTATCCTTTTGGACAAGCTGTGGGGTTTGGGGATGGGCAGCATAGTGTTGCACTGGTTCTACTCCTTTCTCCAAGGCAGGTCCCAATTGTTAGGGAGTGAGAGGTCCAGTCCATGGCCACTCCTTTGTGGCATGCCACAGGGCTCAGTACTCTCTCCATTCCTTTTTAACATGTACATGAAGCCCCTGGATGAGATCATTCACCAACATGGGATGCGGTACATCAGTATGCTGATGATATTCAGCTTTATATCTCCACCCTTGGTGATCCAAGTGATGCTGTTGCTGCTCTTTTGCAGTGCCTGGAGGCTGTGGGGGTCTAGGTGGAGGACAACAAATTTTTGCTGAATCCTGGTAAGACCAAGTGGCTTTGGGTGCATGGAGCTTCCAGCTCCATAACTTTAACATCTTAGTTCTGGATGGGGTTGCACTGGTGGCAATCTGGGGGTTCTTCTGGACCCACAATTCCTATTTGAGGACTAGGTGGCAGTCATGACTAGGAAAGATTTTGCACAACTTCATGTTGTGCACTAGTTGTACCTTTTCCTGGATTAGGAGTGCTTGCACTCAGTCACTCAAGCTTGGTCATTTCACACTTGGACTATTGCAATGCACTCTACATGAGGCTACTCTTAAGGAGTATCCAGAAGCTTCAGCCCATGCAGAATGCAGCTGCGTGGACAGTTCTTGGGGCTCCTAGGGTGGATCACTTTATACCTCTGTACTATGAGCAGCACTTGCTGCTAGTTTGCTTCTAGGTCCAATTCAAGGTGTTGATCATCATCTTTAAAGCCCTTCATGACATGGGTCCAGGCTATCTGAGAAACTGGCTCATCCTGATGGGATTACCCTACCCACCTGTGAGGACCTTATCCTAGAAACTGTACAGTAGCAGAGTTTGTTCTGAATTTCATCCTAGGGTGCAAATTACCATTTTCCTCTGGAAAAGACATTTAAAGATTATAATTTAAAATGCAATTGCTTTAAAAATGTTATTTCAAAATGTCTATCTTTATTTTTGTAGAATTATGACTTCATTACAGAACCAATTGGTGAAGTGATGTAGTAAGGCACCAGGCTAGAAACCAGGAGAGTGTGAGTTCTAGGCCGGTCTTAGGCACAAAGCCAATTGGATGACCTTGGGCTAGTCACTTACTCTCAGCCCTAGAAAGGAGGCAATAGCAAACCACTTTTGAAAAACCTTGCCAAGAAAATTGCAGGAATTAACCCCTACAGCTGCTAAGAACCAAATACTGACTCGAAGGCATGTGCATGCATGCACACACACTCACATAGATACAATTAGAGGATAATCACTTCTGAAACAGATCTGTCTGTCTCACTTTCCTGCCTTTCAAGCAATTCCAGAGGATCCACTTTGGCCTTCCTGTCCCTCTAGGACACTTTCCATGGACACGCCTTTTCCCATTGCACCACAACCAGTCACTTCCAGCAACTGTATACATGAACAGGCATGTTCTATGTCCCATTCATTCTTACCTTGAGCATACAGGACATTAAGCATTTTATGTATGAGAATAAAACAGGATAATGAGTCAAGCAAAAGTCAGTGAAGAGGACTGGATACAGAGAGAAACATTTTCCTCCTGTAGTAATAGCTTCAATTCAGTTGGGTCCTAAACTATTGAATCTTGTATTAGTAACAAAAGTTTTTACAACTGCTTGTGCTAGCATCATCTGGAACAGGGGTGTCAAACTGCCGGCCCGCGGGCCGGATGCATCATAGCAAAACCACGCCCACCCCATTGCTGGCAATGGCAAAAAAAGTCGCGATACATCGTGACATGTCATGTGACGTTGCGAGTTTGACACCTCTGATCTGGAAGGATTAGTTTACCAAATATAGCCTGTAGAGGGGAAATTAGGCAGATGCATTTTATTATGTTGATATTGAATTTTAGTTGAATTTTAAGAATGAATAGTTTTGGGGGATTAGCAAAGCATAAATCAGTTATGTTTGTATTCAGGAGAAATGCTGGTATGGAATGTAACCAGTCAGCCTTGAGACATACTTGGTCTAGCCAAAGTATTTGCTCTGTCTCAGTGTAGCAAAATGCTTCATGGAGGCGGTGCTAGCTTGGGTAGATGCTTTGCTTCAATGTACTGTATCTGTGTTTTGTATGCCTATTAGCCACATTAAATGAGCGAAGCACTGAAGCCATTGTCAATTAAAGCTATGTCATAACTGTTAAAAACTTTAAAATAGATAAAAGCAAGACTGAGAGAAAAGAACATCCATCTATACAGGTAATCTTTCGCTTATGACTGATTGCTTAGCAATTGTTCAGAGTTACGATGGACCTCCAAAAAAGTACTTAGGACCCAATTCCAAAATTCCAACAGCCTCCCCTTGATTGTGTGATTGTATTTTGGGCGTTTGGCAACTGTCCATTTACAGCATCGCGCAGTAACATGACTGTGAATTACAACTTTTTTGCCGAAAACTGGTTTCTGGCAAAAATGCTCCATAGCAAAATGGGTTCACTTTAATGACCGCAACAGTCACTTGAAGACCAGTGGGAAAAAGTCATAAAATTGGGTTGGTCACATAATGATTCACTTTACAACTATCATGATTTATGACTTTAATTGGCAGGCTCAATTACAATCCTACGTTTGAAGACTATCTGTACACAATATGACCACGTGAGCTCCCTGTGGAATCCCCAAGGTTACTGGAAAAAACCACATTTTCAGGGCCTTCCAAAAGGCTGGATTAACATCATCTCAGCCACTGTAGAAAAGACAGACCACCCATACCAACTAGGGCTTTAAAGATAAAACAAACACCTTAAATTGCACCAGAAATAGACCAGCAGCTAACCAACTCACAGAACAGAGGTGTAACATGTGCCATCTTAGGAGCACATATAATTATCTACACATTCACATTCTGCACCAGTTGAAGCTTCTAGACACTCTACAAGGGCAGCCCCAAGTTCAGCACTTTGCAGTAATCCCACAAAACCTATGGCAGAGATAAGAAATGTTTAACTAATTGACTCTTTCAAATGCTTTTGTTAAGTCAATGTGTCTCACACCATGATCAACTCAGGGAATCAGAAGCTTCTTGACTCATTGTTGACTCAGTACAAGCTGCCTTGATGTGTTCCAGCCTTGGCCACTTAGTTGATGCTTTTATTTCACCTGGCTTCCTTTTTGGTTGAAGTCTGGAGTTATTGGCTGATTCAGCAGTGTATATAGGTGTAGGTGTGGATATCTTCAGTTCACTTTCCACTGATAAGAAAGCTCCCAATATCACTTCCAGGAACTAAAAACATACTAATCCTGTAAAAAGTATATCAAATGCCATGACATAAACATAGTGTATAATGCAACATAAAAACAGAATAGACTGTAATGAAGACAATTTAATAATAAATGAGCTTAGTCAATTTGCAAAAAAGTTTTAAATGGCTTGAATAATTGGGCAGATTCAGGTTACTTGTTGAATTGGAACAGAGTCCAAATAAGAATCTGAAGATACAAAAATAGATCTAAATTAGTTCTAATTTAGAAGTTCTTCCAATCTCTTTATGGATCTACAATGTCTCTACCAGTGCAATAGTCCTACTTAAAAAAGATCAATTATCCTTTCTAGGACTATGAAAACCAAACTAAATCCCATAATAATAATAATAATAATAATAATAATAATAATAATAATAATAATAATAATAATAATAATAATAATAATAATAATAATAATAATAATAATAATAATAATAATAATAATAATAATAATAATAATAATAATAATAATCCATTCTATCAAACCTTCTGTGCATTTTTAAATAATGCAAAAACACTTGCAATTATAGTATATGCCCCCTAATATATGTTTTGCTTTATCTTGTCCTAGAATACCTATATCTTTACATGACTCTCCCTAATATAGGGCAGCTAAGGTTATTTTGCTTGAAAAGAAATGTATGATGGATTTCCTCTGCTCCCTCCATATTTCTGGCTGCTTTTCTTTAAAGGAAAAATGTGGGAAGAACCTAGCATATCTATGAATCTGTGGCATTAGATGTAGTTCAAAAGAATTGCAGACAACTTTTTATATCCATTAAAATACTGTCTCATCATTCCTCCTGATGGCCTGTGATATGATAAAGATTCATATACACCTATTAATCTGTGTAAGGAGAGGTCTTCTAAATGCTGAAGAAATTCCCTCTGATAGATGGACAGGGTCTTCTCTGCACTGAATGACTGAGTCGTAGGAGACCATAGCAAATGGCTATAATCCTGCTCCTCCATCCTTAGTGAGGGCTATTGAGGACTGACTCAAAAGACTGCCAACATGATGACAATATTTTTAATATAAAATCGTCATATTACTACTTAGTATATAATCAGCACAAAAGACAAAAAGAAGTTTCAACATTAAATATTAATCAGTTTCACAGAATGCAAATATTTATAGGTGCTATTATAATTAATCTTGCCTGTGTTATAGTTTTCTCAATAATTACTGCCAAAACATTTCAGTACATGCAGATTCTCATTTCTTCTTTTTTCTAAAATAACTCATGTTAACTTCAAACTGATAACCTCTTCTCAATCTTTTCTCATTTCCTATTTCATCTTCTCCCAATTTTTACAATCTTTAGCCTAGCTGCTTCCAGCACATTAATGTATTAATTCTTTTTCTAATGACATATTATGATTTTTTTCCAATATTTTCAATTTTTTGAAATTATTACCAGTTTTTATGAGAAGAACCTGCCGTATGTTTGCTGCATTTGACCAGTGATATTTCTTTGCTTTTCTTCATTAAGTATTTCTCACTTGTCCTCTTCCTGACAAAGTCATGATGATGTAATTTATAGACATGATACCTCTTGCATATTCCAAGATATTAACAAGTGCAAACATTCCTTCTAAAACTATCAAATACAAAAATTCATTCTAAAAGAAAAGCATGGGATGCTGGAAAATACATATGTTTCTTTACGTTTTGACAAAAATGTGAAAAAGGGATACTGAATTGGAAATAGAAAGAGATATATATTCTCATTTCATACCTCTCTCTATTTCCTGTTAGGATAAGCAACTTATGCAGAGTACAGAAAAGAAGTAAGAAATAGTAAGCCAAAGAAATTAAAGCAAAAGATAAGAATTACAAGAAAAACTACTAAAAGTAATTTTACATATTTCCCTGTATCTTTTCCCCCTTTGTTTCAATCACATCCACTTACTGTTTTATTACTTAAGCTTTGTCCTATTTCTTTCTAAGGATATCATCAACTCTATCCAGTGATGATATTCTAGCTTTTCTTCATCCTTTCTACCCATTTCCTCTCCCTTCATGCATTTGCTTTGGAATTCAGACCACATTAATTCTCAATCAAACCAATAGCCCAATATTAATTCTCACTACTGGATTCTTTTTCGTTCTATCCACATTCATTCAGCACTCATTCATTCTTCAACCTGATTCTTCTTCTCTCACCATGCATACACTTCTTAAATATCCCATTCCCAATGCATTCAGCTTTTATTGTCTACCTGGCATACCCCACTCTCCCTTTCCTATAACAAGGTAAGGGAAAGCATTCCCTTAAACCCAAATATTTTATCTTCTTCTGACAAATATTCATTATTTGCAACTGAACAAACAAACATCCAACTATTTTTTACCAGCATTTGTATCTCTGGAGACTTCTCCACCCACTTTTCACTTCTAGTAAACTCTAGACAACCCATGCCCCATTGGGTCATCAACATTGCTTTAGGAGAGCTAGTTGAGTGTAATGGTTAAGGCAGCTCTCTACAAATCAGAAGATGATGAGTTCTAATCCTGCCTTGGCATGAAAGCCAGCTGGGTGACTTTGGGCCCATCACTCTCTCTCAGCCCAACTCACCTCACAGGGATGTTGTAGGGAACTTAGGAGTATTATGTATGTTTGTCTGATTGTGTTAATTATAATAAAGATAGGATAAAAATGTAATAAATAAATAACAGAGAAACCAAATGACCACAAGTAGGCAAAAACGCAATGGGGGCAGGAGTGTCATCTGATTTCCCCATTGAGAAGCTGGCATGGAGGATCAGAATTCCTTCCTTCCTTCCTCCCTCCTTCCCTTAACATCTCCATAAACACTCCTTGTACATAATATAATAAATAACCAAGGGGACACCACACATCTTTGTCTTAATCCCGGTTCCACACTGAACTTTACACTTCTGTGTATTCTCATGCAGATTTTACTTCCATCATAAACTGATCTTATCTTATTTGGCAATCAATTTTCAGTTCATTCTTTCTGTCATTCAATCAAGGCGGAAGAGCAAAATATCTAGTCTGCATACCCCCTAGTGGATATAAAATCACACTGCACTTCCCAGATTTTGTTCATTGTCATTTCTTGTGCCCCTTCAGTCAACAATGAAGACAAACAATTTCACAGACAGATTTCACGAAGTAATCATCTGGTAATTTTTGGAGATAAAAGGCATAGTTCCAATCACAAAGATTGATGCAGATTTCACACAATTATTGAACAAGTCATAGCATTTTATTTCATTCTATTTTTTCCTTTATGCCATCTAAATTGTAGCTTTACTGTTTCTCTACATTTTAACAGATCCTCCTTTTTAACAATTCCTTCTTGAACACTAATATATGTATCACTGTTTTAATCATCTGATATTACCCATTTTATAATGAGTCTTTTAATAATTTCTATACACACTGCAAACTTTCATTCTGATGTGCCAGGCTAGTTTGTAAGTAAATGGAACAAAATTTTTATACAGGCAATATCGTCACTTGTTCACAGCCAGTGGCAAGGTCAGTATCCCTGATCAGCATGTTTGGGCACTTTCTGAGATCCCAGCTCAAAAGGATCCATTAACAAGCCTGAAAGCTCTTTCTTGGCCTTTGAGCCTGTTCCCTGACCATGGGAAAAATGATTAAAGATTAATGTAAGCAAAACTAGTATCCCCTCTCATTTCCTTGTGCTTTCCAAGGATGGAAATGAATGCCACATTGCTGAATGAATACTACATTGCCCAGATGGAGGTGTGAAACCACCGAGATTATGATGTCACCCTGAAGAGGTGTGAGAAAAAGCAGTTCACGAGAGAACATTACACATACAGAATCTGTTTGTGATGAATGTCGTCAGGATTCCCAAGAGGGAGGGAGTGCATTCCAGAGGAGCAAGAAAGAGCACAGTTTGTGTGAGAGAAAAAGGGTGAAGACAGCTCCTCCCTAATAGTTCCTACAGTACATGTTTTATGATGCAAGTAGTCTGCTTTAGCTTGACAAGGTTTCTGTCTGTAAGTGAGGAACAATAAATATATCTGCTTAGAAGAATCGCAATGTGTTCCCCTTAGTTTTTGGAGCTGGATAGTACTTCAGTAATAAGCAGTTGGCAATTAATTACCAGAAAACTAATGTACTACTCTTAAAAAAAAAACCTTAAAAATGTAAGTGGACCATTGCAGAGAAAAGAAATTGAATTAGCATTTAAAACGTTGGGGAAGGGGGTTTCTAAATGTTACTGGATCTTGGAAAATTCATACAGATCATATAAAACAATGAGTACTAAAGAGCTCAGCAGCAAAATTAAATTACTTTCATGTTCTAGTCAAATAATATGTTTCTGAAGCACTGAAGTTACTTGAGGCAAAAGTTACAGGCCAAATACTTTATGGCACAAAGTCAGGCCCATTGCCTAATTATATATCTCTGTAAATGTTCCAAAGTGCTTCCTATAGTTAATTCTCCATGTACCTAAATGTGTACCAAACACATCACTAGAGCTATGAATGTTAAGGTAATTGAAAGTAGAAGCAAAAGCACACCTATTCATATTTCATCATTGTCTTAATTACCATTTTTTCCCCCAGCAGGTTTGACTCTGTTAGTTTTAATGAATTAATTTCAATATCCCTTTATTAGGACTAGATTATTAATACCAAACAATGAAATGCATTTAATTTAATTGCCGCATCATATGTTCACCTACAATCTATACTTATATACCCTGCTCAGAGGCGACCCATTTTTAGAGCCAGAAATGGTGTTTTCCCAAAATAATTTCTCAATGGTAGAATAGCCAAAATTCTTTTCTCCAGGTAATCCCTGAGATTCAACTTCAGTAGAAACCACCCAATGTATCTTGTTGTACTGCTCATATTATCAAGGTAGACATCAATGTCTCCTCTGTCTCTTGTTGGAACATATGCCAGGATATTTCTTTCCTCTTTTTAGATAGCAAACCCAACATTACCTGCAATGTAGCTAAATTTTGTCATGGCTATTAAAAATTACCATAGAATTAGATCTGGGGTAATGAATAATAAATATTATAACTCAGGGTAAATTATGTCACATGTTATGTTATTAGGATTTTACATGTGGTTTCTATCAGTTTGATTATGCCACATTATTGCAATGCAATTTTGTAACCAGACTCTTTTTATTGTTCTGATCATGGATTCAATAAATACAATATCTGTCTTTCAGATGTAAAGTCTGAAACTTAAGATATTGAAGGACATTATCCAAACTTGCATAGAAACAAATCTCACACTTTTCCCCCCAGTTACTTCTAAAAGAACTTTAGAAAATTACTTAATAAAAATATTGGTAATAATCAAACTTATTAATAACCACACTTATTATTCTTCAGAAATTAATGGGAAAATAGATCCATTGCTTTCAGTTCAATGTACTAGATCTGTATTCTCCATATATGAATCATATTATCAGATAGCCTGCTAATAATACCACAAAAAACACGAAGATCCACATTCAATGAAAAATATTTCTGCCATTGTAAGAGTTAGCCACCAGATGGCAGGATGACCCAAAATATTTCCTATTTTGTCCTTCAACCTAGTCCTAGGGTAACAATTGGCAATTTACAAAAAGGCCAACTATTTCATTTATTTATTTGCATCCCACCTTTATTATTTTTACAAATAACTCAAGATGCTGAATATTTCCAGCACACCATCCTCCTCCTATTTTCTCCACAGCAACTGTGTAAGATAAAGTTTTTTGAAGTGAATAAGCATTTATCCTCATGGTTATTATTATTGTGATAACCTTTGAACAGCCATCGCTGAGAACACACTTACCTGTTCCTTGCAGCACAGTGGTCTATGCTGGGAGTGGGGCTGAGGGAGCAGGAGCCCACACTGTTGTGCAGTCCAGGTCACCCACAGATTTATCACTGATGATAGATGGAATGTGTATACAAGCTAGCTTTTCTGATCATTGGCTGCATTTCCCTTGCCCATTGCAAAAAAGGGGCATTTTGAACCGATATATAGATAGCATCATATTGTTTCTGGAAGTACATATACAATTGTAATACTTATGATCACAATTGAGTCTAAAATTTATGTTGCTAAGCGAGACAGTTGTTAAGTGAATTTTGTCCTATTTTGCAACCTTTCTTGCCACAACGGTTAAGTGAATCACTGCAGTTGTTAAGTTAGTAACTGTGGTTGTTAAGAGAATCTAGCTTCCCCATGAACTTTGCTTGTCAGAAAGTCACAAAAGATGATCATATGACTCATGAAACTACAACCGTCATAAAAGTGAGCCAGTTGTCAAGCGTCAAATTTTGGTCATGTGACATAGGGATGCTGCAACGGTCATAAGTGTGAAAAACAGTCATAAGTCGCTTTTTTTCAGCACCTCTGTAACTTCAAATGGTCGCTAAATGAATGGTTGTAAGTCAAGGACTACCTGTAAAGACAACAAGATTTTAAAACTTAAAATTTTGCCATTTGCCAAAGCGGGAATTCTTCCCTGTCTTCATGTGTGTTCAAACAATACCATTTGAAGGCAATTACAATAATCAACATATAGCTGGAAGGTGATTTGAGGATTCTATCAATAGTTTTCTTTTAACATATGAGAAAATGCATTTAAATCAATTATATTAATAAACACAGATGTTATGAAATAGTACATAAATGTCACAGTTGAGAACTTTCTAATCAAAAACAGAAATAGATTTGACACATAAGCTCCTAAGCACAAGCCTAGTTCTGATGAAAGGTAAAAGATGGGACTGCTTTTACTACAAGGTTTTCTACACAAGGAATCCTATGCTGGTCTTATGAAGCCATAATCTAGGGCAGGGGTCTCCAACCTTGGCAACTTTAAGACTTGTGGACTTCAACTCCCAGAATTCCTCAGCCAGCTTTGCTGACTGAGGAATTCTGGGAGTTGAAGTCCACAAGTCTTAAAGTTGCCAAGGTTGAGGACCCCTGATCTAGGGCATGCTTGCAGATCTGAACAATATTGGTAGATGCTTGTGTTAGCAGCATCTATATATGAATGTTCTGCCATTTCAGAATTAAAAAAATGCTGTTCCAAAAACAGGGATGCTTCACTGCCTTATGACTGAAGGGAAGTCTTTTCCCTACTTTCCGTTGTGGGAAGTCAGCCCCCCCAGAGAAGGAAATATTAAAAGGGCAGAATATTATATTTCCTCAAAGGATCTTAAAGAGGCAGAAAAGCATGCCCAGTTTTTCTTAATAGCCCCAAGTCTCCCTCCCCCAAGCAGAAACCAGCTCTGTAGAAATGCAGAGGAAGGTTGAAGCTAGAAGATTAAGAAGACAAAGACACCTAAAATCTACATACCCCACCCAAACTCTAAGACAGGACATAATAGGATTAACCCATGGATGTCAAAGGGGCATACTCAGACTCAGATCAAAGTACATGACACAGGAAATATAAAGCCTCAAACAAGAGCAGGAAACAACCTCAAGAGCCCCAGAGGGTATAAAAACCCACTCCCTACATGTGCTCTCCCTCTTTTTCTTCCAGAGCCATCTTCCTCTCTGGCTCTCCTCTTCAATAAACTGCAACCTTCTTTTTAAAGCAGTCGCCATGTTGTTTATTCCTGGCTTGTACTGTACCATGATGAAGACTTTTCCTTCAACACCGTCATAGCCACATGCTAGGTTGATGAGGTAAAGAAGCCCAATATAGCAAGGGATATTAGTCATTATAGCAGGAACAGAAATACCAGAAACATCAATATCTTTCCCTCTTATATCTTATGAAGGGAGACAGGGATGTCCTCTTGTTGTTGTAGGAGCAGGAAAAGGTACATGATTACTAGCTGGCAAACAAACATCAAAGCTCTTTGTGCTCAGTTATGGGCCACCCATAGGAAACTGGCTGGCTGGGGAAAGGACTGTGTTTCAGCAGTTCCAAGAAGATTCCACATCCATTTGCACTATTCAGGTGACCCTGAGGGCACAGGTAAACCTCCAAGTGGCCTCAACAACTCTCTGAAAAAGTGCTAATGACCAGGTGACTGCAAGGAATAGAAATCCTTCCATTCTCCACAATTCAGTCAGAATTGAAGAAGCTTCTTGGATAAGAAGCAAAACGTCTTCAAAGAAAAACAAAAGTCCAGTTGCCTTTGGGGGGGAAAAAGCACCTTTGAGACAACCATAACCTGGATGACTGAGAATCTCCATTGACAAACAAAAAGCTAAATAAAGTTTTTGTCTAAGAAGTTGATTTAAGGATAAAGAGTCCAGATAAATTTGGAATATTGATTTTTACAATAAAATTTTGGAAGAACCTATAAAAATTAAACAACTTCTCAGGGGAAATATTTTGGTTATCCTGGCAATTGCCTGGCAATTGCCACATGTGATGATTTTAGAAACTGGAGATTAGAGAGGACTAAGGATTTTAAGTAGAAGGGGGGGAAACATAACATTGGAAATAAAAAAGAAAATCTTTGAAGAATAGAGTCAAAGTTAGTAACTATTCTGTTTTAATAGATCTTATTACTGATCTTTTCCCTAACCAGAGTTATATGACTGTTTTTGTGATAATTGATTTATTTGCTAAGATGGATGATTTATTCTTTGTATGGATCTTTCATTGGTTCACAAGACTGAACAACTGTTTCTATGTGATGTTTTTAGGTACAGAGTCCTAGTCAATTGTACATCGCAACTGACAGCTCTTAATTTACATCCAAACACTAGAAAACCCTATTTCCTCAATTAGACAT
The DNA here is from genome assembly GCA_023970755.1 of Azemiops feae. Lineage (NCBI taxonomy): Eukaryota > Metazoa > Chordata > Lepidosauria > Squamata > Viperidae > Azemiops > Azemiops feae. Next base: position 1,014,212 of record JALGBA010000085.1, on the reverse strand, counting down.
TCAGATTCAATTGTCATCTAGTCTTTTAGTCCAAAATGAATAAACAGAGAAAACGAACCAAATATTAGAACAGTATTTGAGGTCCTATGTCTCTTTTCAGCAGGACAATTGGACTAAACCTGTTGCTTCTTGTAGAGTTTGTATATAACAACTCAGCATATTCCTTCACATCCTTGGCTCTTTTTCAAGCAATCTGTGGTTACATCACTGTGTCTTGCCCTTCAGAACTCATAGAATCATAGGGCTGAAAGGAACCTTTTACTTCCTGCCTACTCATCTTAAAATCTGGATTTAAGATTTGTTAGCAGCTTTCTCATCATCAAATAAATCTGGTGGCCATTCATTTGTTTCTGTGAATATTCATCCAATGTTCCATTGGGCATTGCTGGTTGGGATGAGCCACCATGCCCCTTGTATTCTAAAAGTGTTTTCACACACACACACATAAATACACACACACACACACACACACACACACACACACTCCATACTGGTGGACAAGGAAGGAGAATATGAAGAGGAATAAATCCTTGATTGTAGATGCAGGAGGTAACATTTGAAATATTTTACACACTGGAATTTGAGAGGTCATGGAAGAGTATAACAGATGTCCATATCTCATGCTGTGTATGCCAGTATCATATGAAATTCCCATACAAGTCCATTGCTTGTGATTTGCCATTCCTGTCACTGCTATCAATAGCAGCTAAAGCCCAAGCTAAAGAGGACTCTATGTTTCTGATCACAATAGACTCTCTGGGACAGGTTGCTGTGATACAAGAAGGGAGGGGAGATTTTCCAGCTCCATCTGACTCTGCATGGCAAGACTTGTCTAGTGATCTTGGAGCGCTTCCAAACAAGGGTGGAGGAAGTTCATTGTAGTTGTGGTCTGTGGTTGATTCCCAAAGCAACTTGCCAGTGCCTTTTTGTGTGAGGGAGAGGAGACTGATTCTGATGGGGGAAATGGTGTAGAGGAATATGGAACTAATTTTGAAGAAGGAATGCAAAAACGATTAAGCAAATATCTTCTTAGCCCTGGGTAGAAAAAGAGCGTGAGAAAGAAACTGACTTACCCTGACTTAGTTCTCTTTAGTTTAAGAGGGTGCAGAGGAAAAATTTGGTCACTTCCAAGATTCTGATGATAATAGAGTTTCAGTGATCTCTTCAGTTCTTGTTCAGGCTTACTGTGAAGGGACAACACTTGCATGCCCAACATCTTTAACCAGCCTAGTGTACTATTAGCTGGAATGAAACTATCAGATCTTCAAAAATACCTGTTCTCTAGTGATCATCCAGATTTTTGTACTCTTGATATTGGAGCTATAATTTGGTTACTCTCTCCTAGATCAGGAGTCCCTGCACTTAGTCACTCGAGCACTGGTCATCTCACGCCTGGACTATTGCAATGCGTTCTACGTGGGGCCCTTGAAGAGCTACCACTGGTGCAGAATGTGGTGGTGCAGACATGCTATGGACCCCTTCAATCAAGGAATACCAGCTTCTGGATTCTAGGAGAAGAGCCTTTTGTGCTGTGGCTCCTGCCCTTTAAAACATCATACCTTTTGAAGTTTTGGCTCTGCCAGTTGGCTGGGGCCCCAATGGGAGGATATCACTCTGGAAGTGGCTTTCAGATTAGGAGAAGATCCCACCTCTCTATCCTCCTTTCTCATCCTTATCTTTTAATGATATATTATGATCCATTGCACAATCAGCCAGATGTTCAGGTTGGATTTGGCATTTTTGTCCACCTATCGAGTCCTTCCGAAAGACCTGAAATAGACAGATCTGGATGTTTATGATCTTAAAGGCATCGTCACAGGACGTAGGCTGTTCTGAGCAAAGCTGCCTTTTGCAATTGACTGATAGCGATTTTGTCACTGTCAATAGTGTTCAAGTGGTACTCTAATTGTTTTGAAATTGTTATTAGTATTATAATTCATTAATTTATCCATTTTAATGTTTCCTGATTTTAATGTTTGCAAGCCACCCAGAGTTGCTTTTAAATGAGATGGGCAGCACATAAATAAATAAACAAGTAAATAAATAAATACAATACTTAATAAACTAGAATGCTAACATGTAATATAAAACTGGGTCCAACAGTCTTATAATGCTGTCCCTGGTCGATACATAGGTTAGTAATATTTGTTCTCATCACCACTTTATCATCATCCTCTTTCTGAATGGGATAGTTTTTTAATAAGCTAGGTACAGCAGTCTGTAATAATTTAATGAGATAATAATAATAAATTACAGGACAGAAGTTATAATAAATATTAGTTTACTTCTCCATTCCTGCTTTTTCTTGCTTAATTGAATAGGTGTTGCCATGCCTCATTGGTATTTATGCAATTAGAAGCTAAATACCCCAACCAAAGCTGCTAATAACATTTGCTTTGTGATTTCATTTGAGCATTATATAACTTCTCACGGGAACTTGAAAAAAATATTTCTGAATATCATTTACTTAATGCATTATTTCTCTCCAGGATACCGTCAAAACATGTCCTTTCAGGAATGAAGCCAATCAAATATATGAAGAAGTCCTAAATCAGTTTCAGATGATAAATGTGTTTTCACTTAGTAATTTTGCTACTGGAAATGTTGGCGATCCCTTCAACTGGTTGACAGTGTTTAATTTGAATGCATATGTGAAATCAAGCTAATCTGGAAGCTATTCCTATTCATTCACGTGTTCTTGATAGTGATTAAGACACCAGCCTAGAAAGCAGGAGACTGTGAGTTCATGTCCTGTCTTAGACATTGAGAGGTAGATGGGTGACTTTGGGCCAGTCACTTTCTTTCAGTCCAACTCACCTCACCAGCTTGTTGTTGTGGGGAAAATAGGATGAGAAAGCTGTGTTGGATGTGTTCATTGCATTAAATTATTTGTAAAGTAATACAAAGAATTAAATAATAAAAAATAAAGAATATTTTCTTCTGTAGTCTTCAGAAACAAGAATAGTTTCAAAGAAAAAGGTTTTTTTAACTCTTTGGCAACCTTTAAACAACCCCTGTATTCATTTAACTATAATGGTAATCAAATCAAGGATCTTGGATATAAATATTTGAAAGGTATTTTCCTCAATTATGATATATAAATACTCTGGAGTGAAATTATTGCTTCTTGGATGACCAGAATTATGTAACATTTTTCCTCAAACCCAGATCCCAGCAAAGTCCTCATTCTTATCCTGCATCCCAGTACAATCATAGTGCTAATATCTCAGTATTCTACTAGCAGGGGCATTTAGCTCTAACAATTGCACTGCTAGTCACAAATTTGATGCAAAATCCCTGACCCTTGTAGGGGAAAGAAAAGTAATTTATGGTAATAGACTGAGAATAACAGTTGGAAAATATCTGGAGGCAAGTTGTTCCACTGATTCATTGTTCCCACTGTCAGGAAATTTCTCCTTAGTTCTAGACTGTTTGTCTCCTTGATTAGTTTCCATCCATTGCTTCTTATCCTGCCTTTGGGTGCTTTAGAGAACATGTTGATCTATTCTCTGTGGCAGCCCTTTAGTTATTTTTTTTTTTAAATCTCATGGGAACTATCCAAACAGGAATTAATAGATATTTGTGAAGAACCCAACAAATTTCAAATTTGTAGGCATTTAGTAGATATCATGACGATCTGTGATATGATCATACACATGATGCAGATTGAATATTTTTCATCATTTGTGTAATGATACTGTGACATCACCTCTCCTTGCCCATGGTGGAATCAGTTTTTCCCCATAAAATTTATAAAAGGAGAAAATTGAGGAGTGATAGATAATAAAAATGACAAAAATATGTTTAAAGGCATCATGGCATCAGTTTTATCATTTAAAAGGAAGCTGTCTTATTGTCAGACTGAATAATAATTTTTGAAGCATGCACATTTCTGTGAAAATGCAGACAACCCAATATTAAATGTCTAGCATATTGTGATGAATGGAAGGAGTCTGCAGAATGGTGTCTTAGTCCCATCTCAATTAGAAGGTAGCAATATGGGAGAAGATTACTGTAGAAATAGCATTTAGACATGCAAGTGCTTAAAAAGGTGAAGCTTTCCTGTTCCCTTTCTAGAGGGATTCTCATTCAGCAATACTAGAAACATTGACTAGAAATTTGCATACCATGGAAGTTTGAGTGTTATCTGTGGATTTTCTAACTAATAATTTATATTCACTAATTGACCTACCTGATAGGGACAGAATGAAACATCTTTTTGATGAATGGAAGTGCAGTTCTAAGATCTTGGAAAATGATCAAATACATCCTCAATACCTCAGCTATAGAACAATTTAGAAGCAGGTGCATTTGACAGGGGGCTTTTAGCATTTGGTCCCTTAATATTCATTATTAATGATGACTTATTTATTTAACATAATTCAAGCTTCCTTTTACATTCAAAAGATTCTGCAAAGTAGCTTAACTGTACCAAAGATGTCTTGCGTACAAAGATGTCTTGGTAAAAAAACAGCTTGGTACAGCTTAACTTACCAAGTTAAGCTATTTGGTACAAATTAAAGCTATCTTTTTTTTAAAAAATGATTGATTTTGGTTGATGTTATGGTATCTTATCCTTTACTACAGCGATCCAATTACATTTAAATGGGAGAAGTCTAACTCATGAGAAAGATATTACTCTTTTGGGAATTGGATTTGTTTTGTTTTTTAAATATAGATTTGATGTGCATTACTCGAAAAGAGGGAGTAAGTGTATTTATTTTATTTGAGCATTTGGTCTTAGCTTTGTTCTACCCGATAGCTAAGTATAATGTTATAAGTCACTTAACTAGGATAAATCCACTTACAGAATTCTACATTTTATTTAAGATTTCTCAAGACATGCAATGTTCACAGCATAGAACAATATAAAGTGAAATGAAGAAATGCACTTGTTTTCATTATGAAGATTTTATAAAATTTTATAGAAAGAAAGAGAAAGAAACAACTTCAGTCTAACAGAATTTATTTTAGATAAATACTTTTATTATTGCTCAGTACAGTTAGGAAAGGCATAGTTTGACTGGTTCATGCCTATAAAAGAATTTTTACACAGAATCATACACACCAAAGGTACTCTTTCCAGATACAGACAATAATAAATACCGTTTCGCTGAATTAAAACTAAAAATATCAAATGCATTTGGTTGTATGCTTATATTATGAATGCATGAAGCTTGGAAGGGACGTTTTGCTTCAAGATAGGGTCAAACAAAGCACCTTCCAAAACTACTTTGTAGAGTAATGTAGCCCTTGCTTATAACAACTGAGAAAAGGGATTGTCTGCTTCAATTTGACTTAATCCTAAAGTTCTTCAGGCAATGGTATAGAAGATAGCTTCATAATGTACTATATGTACTATAGACTTATCTTCGGTGTCTGAGTGCATACAAAGATGTCTTGGTAAAAAAAACATTGTTATTTCTACCTAATGTCCCTAGAGAGGGTGGGGTGTCACATTGCATCAAAATAAATGCCCTTCTGATAGAGTGCTGAAAATTGATCCAGGGTAGTGTAGATATAGGTATTAAAGTGATATGGAAGAAGAAATAATTTTCTGGAACAGCAGAGAAGTAACAATTGTTGACATGTTATCATGTCAGATAATTACCATATAATTTTGCTATTCACTGTGAAGATTTTACTGCAGCTCAGATCTAAACAATGACCATTTTTCTTTAATAGGTTCTTTTACCTTTCTCTTTAGGGCATGTAGCCATCCTCAGTAAACTCAAATTGAATCCTCATCTAATAAGTATTTTCAATTAACATGGTAAAATAAATTACTGAGCATTGTCACCTATTCTTAAATAATTCCAAATTCCCCAGTTAAAACTCCACATAGGGAATCATCCATATCTATCCCACAAATAAATATTGTGGGAATATCTAAAGTCTAATCCCAATCCTGCTCAGAATCACTGTAATAAATCTTTCCAACCCTGGTTTGCTAAACTGTAAATTTATTGTATTCTGAGTACAGATTGCATTCTGAGCAAAGACTGAGTGAATATTAGATAGTCTCAGCCTATACAGCTGCAAATTAGCACAATGATCAGCACTCCCAAAAATCTGCTTATAGAAAAATAAAACAAACAGCTGCCCATTTTGCTATGAAATCAAGGCAATTTCTTTAATACTAGAGTTTCATGGTATATAAGTAATATAATAGTATTATAATGTATAAAATTATAATATAAAATACAATATAAAATTATTTTACTTATATGTAATAGCAATATAAGTAAAGATTCTATTTAAGTCCCTCCAATCAGTTCATCTGTTTATCTCATTTTCTATAGTCATGTCCTAGCCAACTAATTTTTTAGCATATTATATGTGGAATGGCTAATGTTCTTCGTAGTTATAAGAACATTCCTATTAATATATCCAAGTATCTTCATGTAAAAAAAATTTATATTGACAAACTTCTACTATATTTTCTAAGATACGTCCTTATGATTAGACTAATGCCCTGTAATGGTCCTCTTCTTGGTCACAGCCCCTCTCCTCCTTCATTTAACAAAGCAGTTTTACCATATTTACAAAATTTGCTTATATCCAAACATGGAGCACAATCACTGCTACAAAGATGTCTTAGGAAGTTTGTGCATTTTTATCAAAGTAACTGAAATACAAAACTACGTTTTTCATGATTTGGTATCTTTTGAAGAACTGGAATAGCAAAAGGAAATGATGAACAGCCTGAAACAATGTTAAATTAAAAAAACTAAATACTTTAAATTAAATTTTAAAACTTCTCATTATGGTTAACAATGCGTGTAAACTTCTCACCACAATGAAATGAGTAGAAGGCATTCAAGGGCAGAAATATTTTAAGACAATTGTAATTATTACACTAGCCCTTAAATCAAAACAAGAACCTTGATCTATGTCTGGAATACTGTTATATTATCATTATTTATTAAATGTATATGCCACCCATCTCCTCAATAAGGTGACTCTGAGTGGCTTACAAATCATAAAAAGATAAATAGAAAATTTATCTTTTTAAATATTTAAATCTATGCAAATTAATTTTTTAAAACTATGTAAAAAACCAGGTACCAAGAGATGAACAGTACAAGGATGAGGTCAAGCCAACCAACAAAACCTAATTTTAATACCCTCCCAGAAGGCCAAAAAGGTGGTAGCGGTTCTCAGTTCCCATGGTAAAGTGGAAAAAGCTCTTTTCCTTAACCCCACCTGCTGAAATTCCTTAACAGACAGACCACTTCTGCTGGTGCAAGTGGGGCACACCAGTCCCATTGGGGTTATATCATTTATTGTCAAGTTCACTAATTTTGTGATTTGCTAGAACAAAATGTTTGCATAAGCAGGGCTTCCTCACTGGAGCAAAGGGACTTTCCACAGCAAGCTTCATATTGCTGAGACAACAGGAAGATACTGCAGCTGCTCTACAGAATCTGGGATTTCCTGATGCAGATATCTGCTGAATTCCTTCAAGTTTGTATGGATCCAGAGGTCTGTGTGTGTATGTGGAAGGAGTGGGATTTACTGGCTTATGGCAATGTATATTAGTTACAGCCTAATAAGGGCATAGACAGTTTGTCTCCCAGTAGGATGCATGGTATGCAGGTTTTCTTCCTTTGATGTTGACTTTAATAAACAATTAAATTTAACTCTTTTTAACATAGATCTCAGCCGGGTTCTAATATGCTTCTAACCAGTCAAGCAGGATGTCGAGTTCTCCAAGGGACTTCATTGCAGCTGACACAACATCCATCTGAAAGTTGATTAAAATGAACATTTGGTAACAGAAAAAGCAACTTGGGGTGGGATAGTAAGCCCCAAAAATTATTAAAGTCTTTTTTATTATTTGTTATTGTTAATTCATTGTAAGTAATAATTTCCATAGGACTTTTTAGTTTCATATCTCTAATTACCTGCTCATAGTTGATGATGATCTGTTGATACTTAATTATTGCATCTTCCCCACAATGGCACGTATTTTGATCATGCTAGAAAAATATTTTAACATTCATTAGAGATTTTGTATGTGTTCCTTTCTTTCAGTGAATGCCATACTCAGCAGTTCGAAAGTGGGCAACTGCGAGTAGATAAATGGGTACCACTTTGGTGGGCAACTTAATGGGGATGTGAAAGGCAACAGTGATGTCATCATTCAATCATTTCCACCCAGAAGCATTCCTGATATGACTGTAGTAGTAGTGAATGCCATCAGGCTATATTATAGTGAACATATTACTCCCTCATCCAGTGGACTTGGGTGATGAGTGCTAACAAAAAAGGAAGCCAAACTAGTGCAACTAAAGTATTAGCATACTTTGGAGAAACAGACAACATTGCAACAAATCTTTGTAAAAGTCAAAATCGCTGGAAGCAATCAGCTCAAAGAAACAAACAAATAAACAACTATCAGCAGAATTGAATGTCAAGTGTCATTCAGAAAAAAAGTTAGAAAATGAAATGCAGAATATAAAAAAGTAGAATAGCCTACTTGGCAAAAGTGGAACTTCAAATATAATACTCCCATAAGGAAAAATCGTTTCAAATATGATTTATTATGTTCAATTCATGTTCAGTCATGATACTGCCAAACTACAGTGCAAATTTAGTTCCACATATAGCAACGAGACTGCTGATTCTTTGGGATTAGAAATATTTACTTGGCTGCTGATTCTTATTGCTCAGGTTCTACTTTTCAATTTTACATACAGATTCTCATAATAAAGTTCAAAAATATATGCATTCTTTAACCCAAATAAAATCAACCTTTTCAGTCTCTCCTTGAATGGAGAAGACTTATTTAGAGATGGGCAATCTGCCCATCTGACAATGTTATACTTCAGCTTCTATTCAGCTAGATGGTCAAACATGACTGGAAGCTGCAGCTCTCCATACAATGAATATTCAGATCTATTATCTTATTTTCAAGTAACTTACACATTGTCTGAATTTCTTCTCAGTGCTGAGGAAGGAGTTGGCTATACCACTGACTTTCCGATTGATGAGAAGGTTTTCTGTTTCACAGTGCCTGAAGACTTTGTCCAGATAAAATCTTAAGATGAGGTGAATAAGACAGCATCTGTCTACAGACTTGAGAAAAGAAATTTGGATTTATTGAGTCACTGTAACAGAAAGTTACACTGTAATCTAGAATCTTGTAGATTAAATCAGACCAGTATGAGTAATTAATTAATTAGACTGTTCATCTTTTATGAAAAGCATTTGGAAGCAGTTTATATCTCATTTCAAGCTCTTTTCAAAAACACTGCCTCCAGCAGCATGTTATTTTGCAGTTAACATTCATTAAATCATACTTCTGTGGTCATTTTCCTGTAGAAGATCTTGGCAGTATTTATACTTTTAAATTATTTGGTTAGCCATTTTGTGAATTTCAGGATAGTGTTGAAAGGACAGAAGTGAGGAATCTTTGATTGCCCTGTAGAACTTTTTCTCCCAATGCAAAATCTGATCTTTCATGAAGCATAATCTCAATAATGGCTAAATTGTAATAAAGCTACTCAAGCTCTGTGGATTTAAAGTTGCAGTTCTGTCTCTAGGATTACCTCAGAGTAAATCTCCATGAGATTTTCTTAGAAGTAGATATGTATGGAATTGCATGCTATAAATAATCATAATCTATTATACTTGCATGCTATCGAATAATCCTGTGAGTTCCCACATAAGGAGAAACTGACTGATCATAAAGAAATTGAATTAAAACCGATGGGCAAGTACACTAGGCAGGGTAAAATTATGAAGAGAAAAATGCTCAGAATTCTTCACAGTGTTTTCACCTATTTATTCATTTGTTAGATTTACAACCAGAAATTCAAAGCAACACACACGATGTATGAGTAATTCTACTTCTCAATAATACCAATGAAGGCAGAAACTGAGGGCACCTGGCCCAAGGTGTTTCCATGGCCCAGAAATAGATTTGAACCTTGCTGACTCAGGACATAGTCTAATATTTTAATTGGCACACATACTGTATTTCCCCAACCACTGAATCCAGGAAATTTAAGGACCTCTGAACTTGATTTCCTTATTAAAGGAAATTTTTATTTTCCTTTCCATCTGATAAAAACAATATCTGCTAACGTATAAGTATTTTAAAACAACCCCAGCACATTGTGATTGCTTATGACTCTACTAATATTTACATAAATCAAAAAGATTAGAGATCAAAATAGGAGTACAGCAAATAAAGCAAAAGAAATGTACAATATGGATTTTTCCTCTTCAGGTGACCATTTAAATACAACTTGGCAGCCAACAAAGGAAAGGAAAGCTTTAGCTAAGCAATGGGAAAACACAGAAGAAAAGGAGTGAAATTAATTTTCCTAGGCAGAGAGTTCCAGGCCCTGGGCACACTAAAGAAGGGCTTGTTGCCTTATCCTATTCATGGGATACTATATGAATTACAATTTCTATGGTAATACTATAATCCCTTATCATAATTTCTTGGTGCTGCAAAGGTGCAGTTATGAGCTAAGAGTTTCCCTTCCAGATTTTGCAAACTGTTGCTAAGCAAATGTATTTCTGTTTCTCCCATCTTTACCATTGGAATGTTTCTTCAGGTACTACGATAGGCTACAACTTGCCATGTGTGGCAATTCTCCTCTACAGACAGTACATTCCCTACCCAATATTTTCATGGAAAAGTAATCCAGTTGTTACCAGAGTAGAAAAAGGCTGAGCAAACTGCAGCATGATGATTCTACTCTCTAGTTATTGATAAATGCTATTATTTTAGGTAGTATGGTCAATGTGTAATATAGTTTTATACATAGACACATGCACAATCATGCTTTGACACATATGTTATATCACTCTTCTTCCATATCACTTGTAACAATAATTTTGTGAGATTAAGCTAGGAGGCAATGATCACAGGGCTAAGCAAACATCTAAATCTTAGGCATCCCTGTTTTAAGTCTATTCCTAGAATTATCCACTAGTTGGATTGTATTTTGCAGCACAATAGCCAATGAAATAAATAATAAAATAAACAATGCCATACATAATATACAATTGGAATATGATCATCTGTGTAGGCCTCAGCACAAAAAGATACTTCATAAGCACTGAAATTTGCTTAATTCAAAAATCTGCTGATTTAATTAAAAGTAATATCTTACTATAAAGGAAAATGCAACCCAAACTTTCAAAGATTAGCACTTACTTGAAAATCATGCAAAGAATATGGCTGCAACAAAATACTCGTAGTTCTGATGGGATCTCTGCCTTGCTAAATAGGGAAGAGATAACATTAATTCTGAATATATATTATTAGATGCTGAAATCATTACAGCATAAACAGGCAGCCTTTACAAAATTACCATGGTATCTGGAGAATAAAACCATTTTAATTACATGGGTAAACTAAAAATTTTGAAAAGTTTTAAGTTTCTTAAAATTTGCATGTTTGAATTTGTTGCCAAAAGAGAACTGAAACAAAATATACCTCTTGTATTGGATACAAGCAAACATGCACCCAACACAAAGACATTCAAGTGAATTTGGGTCCAATGTCCTTTTCTTTGCATCTGCATATCATAAAGAGGATTTCTATCTTATGTAAGGGGATGCGATGGCTCAGTGATTAAGACACTGGGCTTGTCGACTGGAAAGCTGACAGCTCAGATTCAAGACCTGAGCACCGCACAATGGGGTGACTTCCCATTACTTGCCCCAACTACTGCCCACCTAGCAGTTCAAAAGCATGCAAATATGAGTAGATAAACAGGTACCAGTTCAGCGTTCACTGCACCTCGACATATAGTCATGCTGGCCACATGACCATAGAAATTTCTTTGGACAGGATTGTCTCCCTTGGCTAAGAAACGGAAAGGAGCACCGTTCCCTAGTGTCGGACACGATTGGACATGGAAAATCTTTACCTTTACCTTTATCCTATGTAAATGGTTTAATCAAACTTCTATTTATTTTTTACCTTGAGAGATTCACCCTATTTAAAGCTATTTGTCCAATTGCATGCATCTTTTAAGAAATACTTTCATAATCCTGCCTATAAGAAATTGTTATTGTTGTTCTTACTGTTTTTATTCAAAGAAGGCTACTGAACACAAACAAGTCTTGTAAGAAACTTTCATAAGTTTCTAAGCTTCTTTTCCACTTGTTTTCCAGAAAGTGTTCTGGAAGCAGACAACAATACTTACAATAAAGGTTTTGACAATAGCAAAGCTATTGCGAATTTCATTAATATTCATTGAAATACTGCAAGATCCAAACTGGAAAATCTTGTCCCCAGTCACTGATGCCAAATATAAGGACCATTTGGTGAACAAAAGAAAGAAATATGGGCCGAAGATTTTCATATTTTTAGTTGATGCCCAAAATCCTGTTGAAAAACAAAGGAAAATAAAATTAATTTTTAGTATTATTTTATTATATATTTTATTATTACTAATTATTGAAGTTATTAATTATTTCTTATAAATCCAGAGCGCTAGTGGTATGGGGTTTTTTTTTGCAGCAATTCTAACTTATATCAACAGTTTGTTTTTCAATGTATGTATCTGAATGGAATGTTTCCCCATCAAGGAAACATAGATACACCAAGGATACACCGGCTTCCTCCTAGGTCTCTGCCGTCCTGTTCTTGCTTCCAGACACCCATCTGGTCTCTCCCTGGGTTTTCAGACTTTCGTCCCTTGGTCAAGACTCCAGGTCCTGAAGCATCATGTATTGTGTATATAAGTTATAATTATATAACTGATATAGCTGCATGCTTTATATCTCCCACACATGCATTATTCCTTGCTATGGTCAATACTTACACTATTGATCAGATTTCAAATTTTGATTTCCAGAAAATAAATAATGCATAGAAGAAAATGTGATAGACAGTTACTGAATCAATGAAGGGGCAACTAGTGCATGTATTAAGATACACACATATAAGGATCATGAACTTGACTAACCATATACTGTATATCTTTTTAACAAGTTGACTTTTAAGATCCTGGATAAAAAAAATTGAGTTCAGGGCAGGTAATTCACTGATTTGTGAGTCCCAGCAGCATTATAGAAGCAGTGGTAGGCATTTTTTTCTGAACACATATACTCATAACCTGCAAAGAATGGATGAGTGATCTAATTGCTTTTCCTGATATCTTCCTTGTCTATATACATATACACATATAGGGTAACTGTAGCAAGGAATCTCTATCTATGGAAATACTGCATGCAATTTTCAAAAACTTTGGATGACTTTTCTCATTCTTTGGTGTTATAAGAATCTAGGCAGTTAAAGCTAATGATTTAGATATTTGGGTACAAAGGCGATTGTTTTCAGTTTTACGTACTTTCAGACCATTAAGATTCTTGAGTTCATATGATTTCAGAGTATTACTTTTAAATAACTGTCACTCATGAAACTAAATAAAAAGCTGTGCCTATGGGGATATAAGTCTTGTTTATGAATATTGTAAAACAGAGGAACCGGTTTCCCGGGGCTGCCCCTAGTACTGGGAATGAACCTACCTAGCTCTGCCAATAAATATCCATATGCATTAATGTGATCATCTGAAAGAAAGTATGGTATGCATAAGAATTGCTTACATATTAGACCACTTCTATTGACCAAGCCAATACAGCACCCTAACACAGAGGCAAAGCTAGGAATACAGCTTCAAATAATTCAATTTAATTCATCTACAGTGAGGATTATTATTTTTAATCTTTCAATATAATGCAAAAATATAATCTCATATTATTGCAATCTAAAATATCACCTTAACTTTAGTTAGTTCAACTCACCATCCTGGAAAATGGATTTTTCATTTTGTTTTTCAAGAATTAAAAAAAAAGTCCAACCACTACTACTTTCATCTTTGAGTACACGCTGAGCATTTAATTGAAGGATTTGTTGCTGGTACTGATAAATATTTCAAGCAAGATCACTTAGGTACAAGATATTCATGTAAGCATTAAGCTGTACAGCAATTACAAAACAATAAGCCAAAGGCATAGTTACGCATTTAAAATAATCTTACCTTATGGTCTGATGTGTAGGCACTTGCCTCTTGATGTGGAGTTGAATCTGAAAATGTCTGAACATTTTATGGAGGTGAGGAGCGGAAATCAGCCTTTGAAGTTTTTTCTATCTGTCTTTTTCTCGGTATTCCAAGTTTTCCTGCATTTGGAAGAGGGAGTTGGGAGTTTCCTTGTCATGATTCCATCCAAGGTGAAAGGTTGAACTTCAGACACAGTCCATAGTTTGGACTCCTATACAGGATATATGGATAGTCAATTCCACTTACCTACACTTACCACTGACTTCTTCTTACTATAGGAACAAAATAATACTTTTTTTTTTCAACTGATTGTCAACATTTTCCATTTTGGTGATGGGCAACCAAATTAGAAGACACTGTTTACCTAACATTTTCTAAGTAGAAGAACATTTCTACAATAGCATTTTAATAGGGCAGCAGTGGCACCCAAGGTTTATTTTGCTCCATTAAACTGCAGTAGAGAGTAGCATTAAATTGTATGGCTGCACAGTGTTCTAACCTTCTGGTGGTGCTGGGGAAGCATGCAGGAGCAATATTGGAAAAAGTTGCATCTTTTCCCAAGATCACCTAGCAGTCTTAATCATCTTTAATGCTACTCATATGACATTTCAATCCAAGTGGACTTTGTCCATGTTGATACCCTCTTCACATGCTACAATTTCAATTTCTGAGTGAGGACAACAGCTTGACAAAGGCTGCCATGTTGACACTTCTTCCCAAGGTTAGCTATTGCTCTCTGAAACCTGTAGTGCAAGGTCTTCTTGTTTAGCAATCCCATGCTAGACCAGCTCTACCTAGATAAATAAAGCCTACTAATGTAATCCCAACACTCTCCCAATCTTTGCCGCTACTCATGTTTTTTCTACAATTTAATGGAAATACAGTAGATTTACAGTAGTGGCGAACCTGTGGCATGCGTGCCAGAGGCGGCACTCAAAGCCCTCTCTTTGGGCACGCGTGCCGTCGCCCCAGCAGAGTTCACCAGAGTAGCTTCCAACTTCACTTTTCTGTTTCCGGTCTTGCCCTCCTTCAGCGGTAACGAGACCTGTTGGGCGATGGCAGCTGTACAGGGCCTCCGTATTTCAGTGAAGGCGACCGAGCTGAAGCCCATGGAAGTGGAAGAGGGCGAGCTGTTGCTTCAGACTGCTACCCCCTCACCTGTGCTACCGCATCAGCAGAGAAACTAGCCATGCTGGTGGGGCGCTCACTGAGGGAGCTGCTGCTGATAATGGAGCTGGGGAAACGGGCCGGGTGGTGGGGGAGTTGCCCATGCTGCTGCCACGAGGCAAAGCCAGTGGGGGAAGGGGGATTGGACCCATATGCCCTGCTTCCTGGTATCCTGCCGCAGCCGTGATGTGGCAGCATTGCCGAAATTGGCTGCAGCACCAGTGGGGCGGCATGAGAGGCTGCAGCAGGATACCAGGAAGCGGGCACATGGATCCGATCAGCTTTGCTTTGTGTCAGCGGCATTGGCAGCTGCTCCCCAACCCGGCCTGTTTCCCTGGCTCCGCCCCAGCAGATGGAGACGGCAGCGAGGGGCCAGAGGCACGCGTGGGATGTTGTGGAGTGGCAGCAGTGAGGGGTGTGTGCACGCCAGAGCCCGCCTTCCCCTGCCACTACCCCCACTAGTGCGAGGATGGGCAGCACAACTTCACTTCCGGAGCTGCTCCTGGCAGGGCCTGGCGATGCAGGGATCGCCACTGCCGTCACCTCCTGCCCAGCCTGCTGCGTAATAAAGCAGGCAGAACCGCAACTGTCCCTCTCTTCAACCAGCCACCTACTAACTCACTGAGGTCCCATGTGGCCAGATGCATCCTGGCATGACTGGTTTCCCTCCTCCCCATTCCGTCCCTCTTGGCCTCGCATGCTCTCCTTTTCCCAGGCACAACCCACTGCATCGCCTCCTCAGCTGTCGGCTGGCCGTCCAGCTCAGAGGCAGCTTCTCTGCACTGCTGGCGGCAGGCAAGGTGAGGCTGCTTTTTGTCTTCTCCGGATGGCTTCGGCAGATCCCCCCTCACCTGCCCACCCACCCTCTTCCCTTTCACTCCGCTTCTGAGCCCTCTTCGCAGCTCTGCCCACACAGCCACTGAAGCGGCAGGTGGAGTGCCTTTGCCGCCATGGAGCTGGAGAGATTGCCCCACCCACCACCACCCAGATGCCCTCGCTTTCCAAACCATTTCTTTTCTGACCTTTCTGCATCACACGCCTCCCCCCTCCCCTACTCTGCCTGTTGCTGGAGGGCTGGCCCGGTATTCGCAGCAGGCTGCAGAGCCCCAGAGTGCACCGGTCAAGGGACCAGCAGACTGTGGCTGCTGACGGACACCATTGGCCCCCATGTGCTTGCTGGCCTCTGTGTGTGGGGGCCAATGGTGTCAGGCAGCAGCCGCCCCGGCCCCTGCCTTGCCTCGCCTTGCCCCATGGCAATGGCACCGCCACCCTGCCCCCTGCCTCATCTTGCCTAACCCCGCAGGATGAGCCTCCTGCCCACCGCCCCACACCCCAGAGATCCCCTGGATCTCCCCCAACCCTGCCCGGCCCCCACAGGCATCCCCATGAGCAACATCAAGGTGACCATGCCCACCCAGTCTGCCTTGACCACCGCAGCCATGCCCATCCAGTGGGCCACACCCACCCGGCACCCGGTGATAAATTAGTGGGTTTGGGGTTGCATTCTATAGATTAGAATGAATCATAGGATGGTTTTAACTTTTTTGGTTCTGTTTCACTGCATAAGGAGAAAGGTACACTGAGAGGAGAACTTCTACTGCAGTGATGGCGAACCTTTCAGAGACCGAGTGCCCAAACTGCAACCCAAAACCCAGGAAGGATACCAGGAAGCAGGGCACATGGGTCCAATCCCCCTTCCCCCACCGGCTTTGCCTCATGGCAGCAGCATGGGCAACTCCCCCACCACTCGGCCCATTTCCCCAGCTCCATTACCGGCAGCAGCTCTCTCAATGAGCGCCCCACCAGCACAGCTAGTTCCTCTGCTGATGCGGTAGTACAGGTGAGGGGGTAGCAGTCTGAAGCAACAGCTTGCCCTCTTCCACTTCCATGGGCTCCGGCTCGGTCGCCTTCACTGAAATATGGAGGCCCCGTATAGCTGCCATTGCCCAACAGGCCTCGCTACCGCCGAAGGAAGACAAGACTGGAAACAGGAAAAGTGAAGGCAGAAGCTACTCTGGCGAACTCTGCTGGGGCAATGGCGCGTGTGCCCAAAGAGAGGGCTTTGAGTGCCGCCTCTGACAAGCGTGCCATAGGTTCACCACTACTGCACTACACCAAACTGGCTCCTAAAAGAATTAATTGCGTATGTTTATGCATTTGGTTTATTTTAAGTCTCCTTTATACATTAGAGAAAAACTGTCAATATGTGCTTGAGAAACATGGGATTGGGAAGTGCATATTTGTGTTAATTCATTCACTTCTGTGAGCACTAGAAGTACTGAAAATTGTTTATCAATTTTTCTACCATTTTTATGGGATAGAAAAGAAGGAAAAAGGAGTATAGGGTGAGGTTGGTGTGATGACGAAGGGAAATGAATGAATTACTCTTTTTTTTTATCCTGCTCAGCTATGCTTAGCCTCTTTGCTTTCCTATATATTAAGGATGTCACAATGGAATTCCTCCTTTGCAATTTCTTTGGACTTGGAAGCAAAGGAGGCCATTTTTCTACACTGGAGCTGATTTTCCCCAAGTTAAGAAAAATTTTATAGTATCATGAGCAAATGCAATTGCTTGGCAGTCCAAATCCCTCTACTTGGCTTAATACTTGTAATCAGTCTTTCTTACAGAAGGTCTGTCTTCAGGAAATAGGAAAAATAAGATCTTAAACTTTTCGGTAGAAATCAAGCTTTGTTCTATGGTTCTCCATTTGCTCAAGCTATTACAGTTACCAATTCTTTTAGGCAAAACTGATGAAATATTTCCCCTTCCCACCCTCTTACAAACACATGAACATACACACCAGTTATAGCTTGTGGAAATGTAAAAAGGACGTATGGTCACCCAACTAGAAACACACTTGTTTTGCATGTGTAATATCAACAAGGAAAAATGCAATGCGACCAAGTGAGCTTTCTACTGAATCAGTCTTCAAAATAATTTAACATGACTGCTAATACTGCTTTAAAATATTAAATATATTACTTTAACAACTAAGCCTTTAAGTCATAATTTTAAATTTTTATAATGACTAACATTTGTACACATTTTATACACATATTTTCATTATTTTATTTTATAGTTTATATTTTATTTCATTGTTATCCATAAAGGAAGAAGAAATATGACATTATTATTAACAGCAATAATATGTTTAATGGATTTAAATATACAGTTAATGCATATATTTTAATCAACATATAATACCAGAGGAATGCAATTTATCACACCAAGATGGCAATTCATTTAAATTTGTAATACAAACAAAACTCCAACACTCCTGTTCCAGCATCTTTTTTTTACTTGGCACGGACATTCAATATACTATACGGTTGCATGGAATAAAATTCAGTAACTTATGCAAGCCAGAATTTTTGGAACATTCTAACAGGTACTTGTAGGCACACACATACATCTTCACCTTGAGTTTAGCTTGTTTAGCTATGTCTGATTATTCCCCCATTAGTGGCATACAGTTTCTTGTGGGCACAACAATGAGTTTGCAAAAAAAAAAAAGGATTAAAATCTGCATTGAATCTTTTCCTCTATAATCCATTCCCCAATTTGACTGGGTCACATACAGTATCATATGCCAAGGGAGATCTATTATTAGATATATAGCCTGCTTTCTTCTAGGAATTTTTGCCAGTATATTTAACACTCAGTCCAATATTCCCCTCAGCAATAATACTGTGCTGAGAGGAATAATACTCAGCTTTGGCTGAGTGAATGGATCAAAATTAACCAGAAGGATTCCATGGATGAAGAGGGATGTGAATCCAGATATTTCCTGTCTTAGTCCAACACCTTCGTCACTATACCACATTGGCTCTGTTCTGTGCTACATGCATGCTCATATTGCCCAGACAAGCTTACCTTTCCAAGCAGGATAGTCTAAACTTATTCATGCCAATAAAAGGTGAAGGAAGAGGCATAATAAGATGAATTAAAGCTCAGTTCATAGAACTGTATAGCGGGAAATCATTTTGCCCGAATTGTATGCCAATAACTGTTTCTTTCAGTTCTTGTAAGCTCATGCTTATGTCATTAGTATTAATATCTACCCTCTTTGTCAGGTACATTGTTGATTGTCTGTATATTTGTACTCTCACCTTTCACCTTTAACAGGAATTTCTGTTTCAGTTTGCCTCATTTTTATTCATCAAGGTAGTATCATCAGCACATTGTCCAGCAATATGCTGTTTTGGTTGGGGTGGTTTTTTTGTTTTTGTTTTTTGCTTTTTGTATTTCAACATTTCTCATATTCTGCATTTGAGGGTTTTTTTAAAAAAAAAATAAGACAAATGATACAAACTTCTCAATTTTCAATCATTTCAATCTTCTGTCTAGTCTAATTTCTGTCCCTTGGTCATCATACAAATTCAACAGGCAGACGACGTGATCTAATACAGCCACATTTTTAAGGACTATCCTCAACTGATTGTGGTCTACCTAATATAGCATACACAGATTTGAGCTGGCGATCCACTGGATATTAGCATTGTGATAGTGAGGACTTCTGTCTCTTCTGAATCCAGAATCCAGTTCCAAATGGGTCAAAGGAAGGTAAATAAGAAAAGCAGCATTGTGTTGTGTGGACATTGCTTGCATACCCAAAAGCAACACCATTTTGTCATTTCAACAATATCAGATCCTACAAATGTTTTTTTTTTCTATATATCTGAGACTTCTTATTCCATGCATTGTTCAGACCTGGATTGCAAATCTTATTAACAAGTTAGTTAGTTTGATACAAAGTAGTACCTCACTTATTTAATCATAATATCAGATATGTCCATAACTTATTTGACTATTATAGAACTAAGCTGGAAGGCTAGGAGGATTACCTCCAACGCTATGAATAAAAGTGGGGGTTGGCACATGATCACAGTTTGGAGAGCCTACTTATGGAAATGCCCGTCTTCTTGTAGCATAGATGGCTCCTTCTGAGAATTTCCTTCTTTCATCATCTCTGCTATGCCTCAAGGGAAATGGAAAATGAAAATGTAGGAAATACCATGCATGAAACTGGTATAATGAGAGATGCAAAAAAAGGGGATTTTGGAGAATCATGAGTCAGAATCTCTCTCATCTTCTACTTTAGTTATCAAGAAGCTTAAATAATCATACCACTTGATTGCTCCCCTCTTTTTTTTGTCATACCAAGCACTATGCAGCATTTGATATATTGAATCACAAGCAATGTTCGCAATCTAAGCATCCGAGAATTATAGTATTTTAGGAATTAATATAGCATGGAGTTCAATACATATATGCATATATACATATATACTGTTTGACTGACATATCAGCAACCCTTGATTGTTACTGACAAAAATCCATTTGAATAGAATTTGCAAGTCCTACGAATGGTGGGAAGAGATGAGACTCACTGACCTATTCTTTTATTCGGGGGGGGGGGGTTAGATATTATCCAGTCTAAAGGCTGAAAAAGGCTTTTGCCATAGAATCTGAGCACTTTATGGATGATCTGTATAATTAAGTTAATCCACCCCAATTATACCTAGTCCATTATTGACTATATTAAGGTGAGCATTAAAGTTCAGCCAGAAAAACTGTAAAGCAGAAGAAATACAATATTGAGATGTATCATTCTATAATAAATTTTGAAATAGTACTTTTTCTTATGAATGAATGAAATTGTTTAATCAAGGATTTGGTAAAATTGGAGTTGTAGAAATCTTCCTGGCCATTATTACATCTTTTACAGTTAATTCATAAACTTCTTTTCATGCAAGCAACTGATTGTATTGAGAGATGTGATGATAAATATTTTACCAGGATCACTTCTAAAAAAATACAATATGCTCAACTCTAAAGAGAGTTTAGAGACAGGGTTACGGTTAGGGTTCAATTTGAGCTATTGTGTGATAAAGAGTTCTACACAACAGCTCAATAACTAAAAAGACAATACGCTGCCTAACCAATTTCTAGATATTCTTGCTTTATAGGGGAAGGTGACGTTAAGGAAGTGACCAATTAATAATTTGCATATTGCAGAAATTATATTTCTGGATTAGTGGGGCAAAAATTTAGCAAGCTCAACAAGGAAGCTACATTAACATTAGGGTGTGGTTTTGTCTCAGTAAAAGTTATTCAAAGGCCTTCAGCAATTTTTCATTTCAAATTATTTAACCTATATCATTAGCTTCCCTGTGTTTCCAGCTGATGCATGTTGGATGAAGCCAGGCACACTTTCTGCTTTCTCATCCTCTAAAAACTCCCCAAGAGTTTTTTTTTAAAAAAAAAAATAGGTTTTGATCATGTAAAAGTCATAATAACAGGTTATTGCTCTAATCTACAGATGAAAAGACGAAAGTTTAATAGAAGTCCAACGAATTATTCAATAGGTATTTGTAAAAACAAGTGCTAACTTATATGAGTAGTGTTAGCCAAAGAGAGAAATGAAAATTATTATGTAAAATTAAATTGCAAATAAAAGAATAAATTCTGTACTCTGCTATAGGCTTTAGTTTTGTTTATTGCACATAGAGATTTTCCAATTATATTATTCAAATTTCTTTTACAGCAAATTCAATTGGGAACTTAGAAGACAATAGTCAGGTCTAGTTAGGTTAAAAATTGTTACAATTTTTATTGGACATAGCTGATACAGGCCTAGCATAAGGCAGTAATCAGCATCCTGATTTCTGACTGATTTTCAGTTTTACTCTATGTCCAGGATGAGTAGGGATAGCAGGAAATTTTAGCTTTCAATATAAATTAATCTGGGCACCTCCTGTCACAGGCATTCCAGCTTCTTTGGAATTATAGTGGTGAACCTTAAGATCAATTTTTACAGAGCAGAATGTTTTTCCTGTCACACGTGCAGTGTCCCTGCTTGCTGCTATAATGGTTTTCCTCTAAATTACCAAAATACTATCATCAACCAAATCAAATGAGTTTGCTTCCCTTCAGATAGTTCCGGAGTTTGTCAAACAATCCAGTTGTGTTTGAAACTTAAAATTCTAAATAATTTGATGCAGACCTCTAGAAACCAATGTCAGGATGACCATTTAATACCATTCCAACATAATCTCGTTCACAGAGGGAATTGATTGATTATGTGCCATTAACTTCATGATAGCTCTTGGTGATTACATAGACATACCTTCTTCAGGATAAACTGGCCCTTCAGATATTTCAATGGTGCACCCATTTCCAACATAATTGATGTTGCCATAATTGTCAACTTATTGCTAGCCAACCTCTTATCTTTGTTCCATTTGTCCCAGTATTGCATATTTTTCCAGCTAGGTCTTCACATATTATGTCCAAAGTATGATCATTTGAGCCTGGTTATTTGTGTCTCAAGTGAGAATTCCATGTATTTGTTTTTGGGTTGGTTGTTGTTGGTTCTGTTTTCTTTGTTTGTTTTGGGCTATTTATGATATTCTGAAGAGTCTTCTCCAACACCATAGTTCAATAGCATCAGTACTTTTTTATCCTACTTCCATAAAGGAGAATATTTGTAACTAAGGGTTGAAATCAAGGGTACTTGGTGCTCTGTTTTCTTGCAGATGTTTCATTACCCAAACTAGGTAACATCATCAGTGCTAACCCTCAGGATGTGGTCCTGTTGATAATAGGCTAGCACTGATGATGTTACCTAGTTTGAGTAATGAACCATCTGCAAGAAAACAACCTAACTCAGAGAGCACCAAGGACCCATCATATTCTATTTCCTCAAAGTTCAACTTTCACTTCAATAGAGTATCACAGGAAAACCAATGCTGACATGATTCTGATCTTTGTAGATATACTCATATCTTGGCATCTGAATAACTTTTCCAAGGTTGTCATTGCTATTTTACCAAGTGCTACTCTATAGCATATTTCTCAACTGTTGGTTTCTTTACTGATGATAGCTGATAAAATATATAAGCTATCTACTACTTTAGGAATTTCATTGTCAGTTCTAAGGCTGGTTGTTATCTCTATTGTCATTATGTTGGTTTTCTCTATTTTTAATCTTGGCCCCATTTTTACTATGGCCCTTTACTTTCATTGCTAGAATTTGCAAATCACTTGTACTTGCAGATCACTATTCTGAGTGTCACCAACATAGCACATATTATTGGTGTTTCTTTCCTCCCAATTTAAAATCACACTCATATTCTTCCTATCTCACCTCGCTCAATATACATTCAACAGAAAGGCTAAATGAATAAAAAGAGAGTATAAAGCTTTGTCTTACCTCTTTGTTTACTTGGAATCAGTCTGTTTTGCTATCATCTATTCAAACTGTGGTTTCCTATCTAGTATATAGATTTCACATGAGGACAATGAAGAATACTGGGATTCCCATTTTGATAAGAATATTCTACAGTTTGACATGGTCAACATAATTGAAAGCCTTTTTTATAATCAATAAAGTACATTTCTTTTTGGCACTCTTTAGGTGCCTCAGATATCCTCCATGGATCAGAATATCTTTGGCTCCTGGGCCAGGGAAGACCACAGACACAGAACAAGAACACCACTGGTTTTTACTCAAACCACTCAAAAGCAATATTTATAAACTATAGCCCATACTGGACAACAACACTGCGAATTCTCAGGACTGTCTGGCAGGCCCATACTTGCATAAAGACAGCTACCAAATCTGAAGCAGATTTTCATAAGCAACAAGAAACAACAGGACAATAATGATGAGAACCAGATACTGCAACAAATACAGATGTCTACTTTGCTTCACATCTACACTAAAATCACTATTACAGGTCTCAACAAGTACATGGATAAGATTAGAGGCACATTCATATGCTCTTCCTCTGATGTAACAAAGACCATCAACTGCCAGCAATACCCCTCTATATAGGACAAATGGAAGAAACTTTGGGTAAAAGGATTAGTGGCCACAAATTTCACATCGGGGCTCAATGCAAGGACAAAGTAGCACCAGAGCTTTTCAACCTCCCAGGGCATTCCACAGCAGACTACAAACTGACTGTTTTGGAAAAGCAGGGCATTCTACCATTGAGTGGTGTTGAATTCACATACTTCACAATATTTGGGTCAATTTCAGGTCTTAATAAACACAATGGGTTTTTATATATTGCAATTATTAATTTGTAAGATACTTGTAATCTGTATTTCATGTAATCTGTGCCTGCATAACCAACCTATCTTCCCTTCCTTTCCCTTTTCTCACCCCAATAATCAGTCTAGCCATGCATCTGACAAAGTGCTAATAAATATTACTTCACTAATAAAATGCATCAGTTGTAATATACTAATATATTAATAAAATGTATTAGTTGGAAAAGTTGCTTCCAAATTCTTTCTGATTATCTCACCATTAACATTTTTTAGCATACCAATTCAAGATTGGAATCTCCTTCTGAATTTGGAGAACATCTGGAAAACTTTGTTTTTCCATGTCTGTTTCTGTCTTTGATGTCTCTACAGATATCATTGTAATACTGCTTCTTATGTTTTCTAACAGATCTCTGAAATTCTCTATTAATTTTCTTCATAAATCTTTGTCTCTCTTGGCTTTGGCTTCTCTTTTTTCTTTGGCTGTTTATACTATTCATTCTGATATCCTGTTTGTTTTGCTTTGTTTCTTGGTCTTTGGCAGTCTCTTTTCCCATTCATCCTTAACAACTTCTTTGATTTCATTCCAGAGTTCCTCTGACTCCTTATCAATAAGATTAAGAACTTCAAAGCAATTTCTGATATTCTCCAAGAAAATAATAGATTTATGCTCAATATCTTAACATAGAAATTGGTTGGCTTATGTTTCCTCACTTTAGCTTGACTTGAGACTTGCATATGAGCATTGTGTGATGTTTTTATAGATAGCTCCTTGCCACATTCTTGCTGTTATAACTGAACTCTGCCATCACCTTATACTAATAATAGAGTCAGCTTGATTTCTAGGTGTTCTGACTGGTGATGTCCATGTAGATAGGTATTGTTTTGGTAGTTTGAAGAATGTGTTAGCTATGAAGAAATCATTGGATTGTTACAAATTGGTATTATTTTCCTACTTCATTTCTGTTTCCAAGTTCAGTTACATTTTCTTCCTTCCTACCTCCAACTAGGAATTCCAGTCTCTAAGTTAAACCATCTTACTTGCATTTTCTGTCAATTATTAAGAGAGATCGCAACTTCAAATGAATAGAAAAGAGAAGAGATCACAAAGTCAGCAGATATGTTCACACAATTAAATCCACCCCTTTTGATTATATACACAGTACTAACACAAGGCATGTTGGAAAGGGGCAAAACTTAGATTATAGGATTGTAGCACCACCTAATTTTTTTTGTTTTCCCCCTAGGAACACCAGGACAGAATTTTGATCTGATTGTGGGGGGAAAGTCATTTTAATCTACTTTTATTCTTTAGAAAATGCTCCCAAATGTGATCAACAAGCTCCCTTCAATTTCTTTATACAGGTAGATCTCAAATAATATGATGAATGAATCGTATGAATCATGTTATTCAGATTTGCACTATTCAAACTGATATTACTATGAAAAAAAATTGTAATTGCTTGCAGCTCAATGGAAACAGACAATGAAAAATTGTTGACATAAATTGTATGCATATATAAATGAAATTAATGTATGCATAAAAATTATGTTTAAAATTCTTCACAGATTAATGAAATATTACCGTAATGAATACAAAGAATATACCTAAAATTTAAAGTTTATGGTTAACAAAGTCACCGAGTAGTTATAGAAAGCAAATACAAGAACAACAAAAAAATTCTACTAAAGATTCACGCATTCCAACAACTCATCCGATTTTACCATTGCTATGACACTTTCAATGTTACTCAATTATAAAAATACTTTTGGTCTCTACATTTTAAAACTTGTACTACTTTCCTCTGATGGAATTTTTTTTGTCTTCTTTTTACACAAACAAAGATTAGCAGCATCTAAAACCCTAACTACAACTGCACATGTACTAGCCTCAATTAGGCATGTGCTAGCATCACATTAACTGAATGTTGGAGTTGCATTAAATGTGATCTGGTATCAGTTTGCAGTTTGCACTACAGTAAATCAAATATTGCATCTGACCTGACCTTAATCATGATCTCCCTGTAAACAATGATTACCCCACTGTACAAACTCAGATAGTCACAAAATTATTGTTGTTTGCAAATGACACCCACAACTGAAGAGGATTCAAATGTCCGTTTATTAAAGAGCTAGTAGTTATGGTGAATCATTGGTCTCTTGTACCTAAACAGCACAGAGCAAGCCTTTCAAATATACATCTATCTTATATAGAATACAAGTGATAGCAGTTTGGTCTAGAGGATAAAGCACCAGGCTAGAAAGCAAGAAATTATAAATTCTAGTCCCGCTTTAGGCATGAAAGCCAGCTGGGTAACTTTGGTCCAGATATTATCTCTCAGCTCAACTCACCTCACAGGATTATTGTTGTGGAGAAAACAGGAGGAACAAAAAAGGAGTATTAGATATGATTGCTGCCTTTAATTATTTATAAAAGTAATAATGGCATGATTTGAAAAAAAAATTAAATCTTACTACAAGAAAGAGAGAGGTTTTTCTGAATTCGTTAAAACAATTTCATTAAAACAATTTCTCTTTTGCGAGAAACAATGATTTCCAAGAATGTTAGAGTCTAAATTTTGCCCCTAATTAATAGAAATTATCAATTGATTTCCTTAAGACTCCTGGTGATTTCATGGACATATCCATGTAGTTATCTTGGTAGCAGCACAAAAGTGAACAATTGTTGCCTTCTTCCTAGAACTGTCTTCTATTTCCTAGGGAAAAGAGAGGAGAGGAGAGGAGAGGGGAGGGGAGGGGAGAGGAGAGGAGAGGAGAGGAGAGCAGAGGAGAGGAGAGGAGAGGGGAGGGGAAGGGAGGGGAGAGGAGAGCAGAGGAGAGCAGAGGAGAGCAGAGGAAAAGAAAGGGTCTCATCTCTTAATTAAAAACAAAATTCAAAATTCGCATTCATTTCTTATCAGCAAAAATCCAGTAAGAGTTGTCAGAAATAACCAATTATCTTTCTTAACCTTGATCAAATAAGCCAACCTTGCATTCCTTCGCTCTACTTTTAATAATCTTAATATTTAACCACTTCAAATAAAATCCCACTGCTTGTTTTCTCGTCAATATATTTTATCCTTCCCCCAAAACATATTTTGGAACTTTAGCAAGTCCATTTTACAAATCCAGGAAGGGGAAACTGTTATATCTTTGGTTCTTTAGGCATTGAATGAAGCAGAGTGTTGAAACAACAACAAGTTTATTAACTCAGAACAGAAGCAGCCCTAACGGCTGCTGCACAGCTATTTATACAGTTAGCCTCTAGGTGGCAACCAATAGATTTAAAGTAACAGTTTCCTGCCCCAAACCTCATTATCAGCTTGGAGACAGCCAGTCTGGCTTTCAGTAACAGCAACTGTTAAACAATACAGCAATGTAGGTCAGACATTAAGCAAGTGATTTAAAACAGTTGTGGCCAATACATTACAGAAACCATCCTATTTTTGGGGCGTAGGGGGGTCATTTCTCAGAAAAGCCTTCAAGATCCTTGACCAGTTCTCTTTTGTATGTCTAGTAAAAAAATCATCTTTTTTGGTTTGATAGTTGTATATCTCCTTTAGACATTAGAGCATCATCTAATTTCATTTGAAAGTCCAGTACTTCCTTTTCTGCATCTTTCTCATTACCTGCCACATTCATATCCATATTCAAATTAATTTCAAAGTCATCCAAGTATTTTGTCCACTGCATCCTTAACTATCCATCTAGTCATAATTTCTGAGAGTTTCAAAGACAATTTTTCATAAAATTTTATAATTTTTTCAGTCTTCCCTCAAAGAATATTCCTCCATTATTTTGTTATTTTCTAGCTCCCTCTAGTGTTCAACATTTAAACTCCCATTATCTTGTTTTGACTAATGAAAGGGTAAACAATGACCCTTTAACATGGGGAAATTCTTCCAAAAATTTAAAATTGTAATTCCAGGTCCATCAGCCTTTAATCCATTCTAAACTATCTAAAATCAAGCACCCTTTTGCTGTTTAATCCAGAAAATAATATTTTTCTAAAAAATTTAAAACCACATCTAAAAATTCTTTCTCTAAAGAGAAGATTACTCACTTAACAAATGCAATATACCTTGCCTTTCCAAAGGGTCTTAATTCTTCTAAAGCAACTGAAAAAAATGCAAATTCAAAGTAATTAAGAATTGAGGCTTAGTTGAGCTTAATGTCCTTTAAAAAAGATGCATTGATGACTATGAGCAAAGATGATTCCTCCCCCAACTCCCAGATGCTGAACCCATAAGCAAACTGTGAAATGGTGATTCCTGCATTTGCAATAAGAGAGTTTATGACACGGGTGTCAAACTTACTGCGTCACGTGATGTGTCACGACGTATCGTGACTTTTTTTGCATTGCCGGAGGCTGGGGTGGCCGTGGCCTCTGCATGATGCAACCAGCCCATGGGCCGGCAGTTTGACACCCCTGCTCTATGAAGTCATGTGCAATATCTCAAGGAGATATCCCCTTACTCCAGGAGATATTGACTGCTTGGATCCTGCATCCAGCTGCTGTCTACATTATAACATTGTTCCATTACAAAAAAAGGGACATCTAGATCTCAAACAAAAAGTTCACGTTTTTATGGAGACTACAAGTGATATAACTTCATTGCAAATCCTTCCAATCAACACAGGAAGGTTGAAGATGGAAAAAGTAAGTTTGGAGCTTCTACTTTCTTTCAACAAATACTGGACAAGGAGAAAAGCTTTTCAAAATGGTTACTATATTGAACAATTCAAGATATGAATCTGGTTCTC
Organism: Azemiops feae; assembly: GCA_023970755.1. NCBI lineage: Eukaryota > Metazoa > Chordata > Lepidosauria > Squamata > Viperidae > Azemiops > Azemiops feae. The sequence goes on along the minus strand of JALGBA010000085.1, from coordinate 985,190 downwards.
CAAATGTTCTGATGGGAGAAATACATTATATATGCATATGAAATAGAAGCCTCTCCATTACTTTGAAGATTAGATTGATCTGAAATAACCTGTAGGCTATATTAGATCACGATGACACATTGTTTCTGTTTATGTTAGAGACAGATACCTTATCAAAGAACACAAAGTGACTGAAGAAATCGTGTACACATAGCTAGAATCTTCATTTCCTGAGTCTGCAGTTTAGCAAAGAAAGAAAGAACACGAAGAAAGAAAACTTCAGGTTCCAGACTTATGATAAAGTGAGTCTAAGTAACCAGAAAAAAGGACTTCTGTGGCACTTTAAAGATGAACAGTTTTTATCTGTCAAAGCTAAAAGCAGATAGGACAAGAAGGCAAATCCAGAAGCAGAAAAACAGAACAATGTTGCTTTTACTGTGGGTGATATGCTATTTAACTGGTAAAGAACTGCCTCAATTTCCTTGAACAATGTCATTTCAAATAATATTGAATGGCTTCTGACACAAAAATTGTTCTTCCTTTTTAAAAAATGTAGGAAAACTTAGAATTATTCTTGTGGAGGAAAACATGTCAATTAATACTATTTCAGAATGAAAAGTTCATATAGATTTAGAAGGCAAGATTCATTTCAAAAGAAACTGGGTTCATGCTAGTGTTGAAAGAAAAACCTTCAGTCCAAGCTGGGAATAAACAAAATGAAGACTCTTTAGAAAGAAGGTTCTAGTTTTTTGAAGAGCAGAACCACAACAGCATGTGGCTTTGGAGCAGCTGACCACATGGTGCTGGGAGTGGTGGGTTTTTATACTTTCTTGGGCTTTTGTGTTTGGAGTTGTTCCTGTGGCATGAATTCTGACCTGAGGTTCAATGTGCCCTTTTTGTATTCTGATGGTGGTGGGTTAATCCTATTATGTCCTAAAAGTCATGTCCTGCTTCCCTGGGACTGGGGCTGATGGCTATGTCCTGTGTTGGATTTTTGGGTGAAGGGTTGTGGTTCTAGGGGTCTTTGTCTTTCTAATCCCATCAGCTCCAAGCTTCCTGGGTCCTGTCTTTCTGAAAGGATTATCAAATCTGCATTTCTACAAGGCTGGTTTCTGCTTGGGGCAGAGACTGTTCTGCCTAAGATTTTCTCCACTATTCCTTTGGCAGAATATAATATTCTGTCTTTTTAATATTCCCCCAAATATTTCTTTCTCTGGGGGGGGGGGGTGTTGCTGTCTTCCTACGCTAGCTTCCATTTAAATATTTTATTCTTTCATAATTTATTCTTTGTAGAGGCAAAATGTTTTTGCTGTACCTAAATAAAGGCTGTGTTTCCTTTAAGCTTTATAGATATTATTGCAGTTCTGCTTTATAGACTAAATTCACACTTTGAGTTTGTAGAGGCAATCATTCAACACATACCCTTAGAAATACAAGCCTAGGCATATTGATTAGTATTGTTCCATTTCAATTTATAAAAACAGATGACTGAAAGCCCTTTATTTTGGGGAAAATAAAGTTCTTAAATATGAATATTATTTCAAGATTGAAAAAGTATATTTTCAGTTTATATATAAAGTAAATATACTGAAAAAGTATATCTACTTTGAAGTATTCCTATGATAAATACCTGACATGGCCAAAATATTATAGAATGCACTTAGTTGAGGAATCGTAGGATAGGAGAAAGGTCTCATCTGTTTTTTCAAATGTTCTGTTGGGAGAAGTACATTATATACGTATATGAAATACACATATGCAAGGTGTCCTCTAAATCAGGCAACAATTAGTTCCTAAGCATGTATGGAGTAGAACTAGCGAAGCAATAGAAAGTAGACTTGGCATGATCAATGTGCTCAGACCCAGCAGGGACCCATCCTTCCCGTTTAGGACAGAACAGAACAGAATAGAATAGATTGGAAAAGGGCTGATGTGGTTCCCATCTTCAAGAAAGGGGGAAAAAACAGACCCAGGAAACTACAGACCAATCAGTCTAACATCAATACATGGGAAGATCTTGGAAAAGATAATCAAAAAACAGATCTGCGAATAACTAGAAGCAAACAAAGTTATAACCAGTTGCCAGCATGGGTTTTTGTCAAAAACAAATCATGCCAAATCAGTGGTGGGATTCAGCCAGTTCGCACCACTTTGGCAGAACCGGTAGCTAAGTTTTTGTTGCCCAGGCCCAGAATGGACTTTCGGAAGTGGCATCCACACAGAGAACCGGTTGTTCACATATTTGAATCCCACCACTGTGCCAAACCAATCTTATTTCATTCTTTGATAAAGTGACTAAATTAGTAGACCAGCGAAATGCTGTGGACATAGTATACTTAGTCTTTAGTAAGGCATTTGACAAAGTTGACCACAACCTGCTGCTTAGTAAGCTAGAAAAAGGTGGGATAGACAACAATACCATCAGATGGATCTGTAGCTGGCTGATAAACCGTACTCAGTGAGGCTGATAAACCGTACTCAGTGAGATGAAGGAATAGAAGGGGAACTCATCAAATTTGCAGATGACACCAAACTGGCAGAAATAGCCAACACCCCAGAACACAAGCTCAGGATCCAAAAAGATCTTGACAAACTTGAACAATGGGCCCTATCCAACAAAATGAGTTTTAATGTGGAGAAAAGCAAAGCTTTACATTTAGGCAGGAAAAATCAAAGGTTTAAGTACAGATTAGGTGAGACCTGGCTCAAAAACAGCAACTGTGAGAGGGACCTTGGAGTCCTAGTGGACGATCACTTGACAATGAGCCAGCAGTGTGCAGCAGCAGCCAAAAAAGCTAATACAATCCTGGGTTGTATAGACAGAGGCATAGAATCAAGATCACACGAGTATTAGTACCCCTTTATAAAATGCTAGTAAGACCACACTTGGAATACTGCAACCAGTTTTGGTCACCATACTACAAAAAAGATGTTGAGACCTTGGAAAAAGTTCAGAGAAGAGCAACTAAGATAATCAAAGGCCTGGAGACTAAAACATATGAAGAAGGGCTGCAGGACTTGGGTTTGGCTAGTCTAAAGAAAAGAAGAAACAGGGGCGACATGATAGCAGTATTCCAGTATTTGAGGGGCTGCCACAAAGAAGAAGGCATCAAACTATTCTCCAAAGCACCAGAGGGCAAGATAAGAAACAATGGTTGGAAACTGACCAAAGAGAGAATTAAGGAGAAATTTCCTGACAGGACAATTAACCAGTGGAACAGCTTGCTTTCAGAAATCGTGGGCGCTCCATTACTGGAGATTTTTAAGAAGAGACTAGACAGTCACTTGTCTGAAATAGTATAGGTTCTCCTCCTCAAGCAGGGGGCTGGACTAGAAGACCTTGAAGGTCCCTTCCAGCTCTATTCTATTCTATTCTATTCTATTCTATTCTATTCTATTCTATTCTATTCACGCCAAGCAGGGACAATTCCTATCCTAGAAAATATTTAACATTCACAAAGAATATGTTTTATTGTCCTTCTATTCTAGTACGTTTGTGTCCTTCATTGATATAAGTTGGTGCAAGAAAAGGTAATGATAGAAAATAAATTAACTTTATCAATGAAAAAGAACTGTTTAATCTTACTCACCAGTTTTCATTTATTCACACTATCCTCCACATAATTTTCCTGCTTAGATGAATGCACTTTGCCAGTGGAAGTTGAATGATAAGATCCCTCCTGTCCTTGGATCATTACAGAGTAGAATCAGGGTGAGCAAGCCATCACCAATATTTTAACAGAGCTGCAATAGATTCTTTGGTATGAAACATGTCTTTTCCCAACCCCTTATTTTATCTTATTTTACTCTGGCTTATTCACCTTGATTGCAGACAGTGGTTCACTTTTCCTTCCTGAGTTCTTACTCATGCATCACATGAATGATGAGTTTTTGGATTGCAGTAGGTAATAAATTAAATGATCAAATAAATAAATGGATGCTTCACACAAACAAGATACTAGTTAAAATGCTTCCTTAATGATTGTTCAGTTAGATAAGGAATTGCTTTTATTCCAGAACAATTAATATTGAAAAATAAATAAGGTGATCTACCCTTAGCTCAGGTGGCCAACTAGACAGATCCCTACCTCTCAAGATGAAAGCCAGTGGAAAGACGTTTAGATCTATGGTATATTGTTGGAGAGCAAGTTGAATGGACAGAAGAATGAGAACTGAATTAACTAGCTGTTTTCCCCTCTGTCTTATACTACTCAGCAGAATAACATACTGGACTCTGACCAATAATTTTCAATGAGTCTAAATTCAGACATTATTAGAATCTTACTCCCTATGTTGAAAGAGTCCTTGGGACAAATTGTTTTCTTCTGGTCTCAGGAATATTATCTTCAGATACTAGTCTTTCATAATACCTTCATATATCAGAATGAGTAGTTTGGTTGTTGATTGCTGGGTCTCATTGATCATATCCTTTAGCCATTCTATGCCCACCTTTGACACAGCAGAACTAGTCTGGAATAGAATACTTTCTGTTCTGTTCCTGTTCATTCTGGCATAACATCTTTCACTAGTCATGTTTGCAAATGAACAGATTATTCTACCATAACATTTTTGTTACGTTGATTGTTACTCATTTAGTAAGCAGTCATTGATTATATTCACAAGAGTTAATTTCTATTCAAATAGGGATGCTCTTATGTTCAATCAAACTCTACATGTTTTACCTAAGACAGTAGAAGTACTATTCCAACAATGGAAACCAAAAAAAAGGAGGGACTTTGTTTACTTGATGTATAACTGCTTGTTGGCAATAAATAATATGTGGTCTGTTGAATATTTCTCAAAAGAAATGAAATTGGCTAGGGACTTCCAGGAAAGAAATGGATAACTAAAGATAGCTTTGCTAAAAGCATAGTTGCCAACTACAACAGAATGAAAAGCCACCAACTAAATTGGCTTTCTATAATTCCTCTCTGGAAATGGAGAGTGCTCCATACAGTTGCTTTTCATTCAGGAGATTGGAAGACACTGGTCTCAGCAGGTTTAGAGCTCTGGGAGACAATGGAAAGCCATCTTTTTGCTTAAACAGTGGTTGGCACCTTCAAAACGACATTGGGTTCTCATACTTCCTTTTAAAATCACTTTTGCAAATTACTTGTTAACTGCTTTTCAGCTATTAGGAACTTTCAGTTGACAGGTTTTACAGCATAGGGTGAATTTCCTTCAATCCTTAGCAAAATAAAGTTTAAATACAAGTTTAAGGACCTATTTTTTTCCTTTGGAAATAAACAGAAAAAAGGTGATTAGAACTTTAATTTTGGAATATTACACACAGGCTAAGAGTACAGATGGATTTGAAATAAGATTTTGGAATTACTTATAAGAATTCTTCCTGGGGAAAATGCTTTTGTTTTATATTTGTGTACTGGAATGTGTGGATGACTTTGGAGAATGAGGGGAAGAGATGCTGCCTAGGGAACAATCAAACAAGAGGTGGGAGTTCCCAATGAAGAAAGAAAGAAAGAAAGAAAGAAAGAAAGAAAGAAAGAAAGAAAGAAAGAAAGAAAGAAAGAAAGAAAGAAAGAAAGAAAGAAAGAAAGAAAGAAAGAAAGAAAGAAAGAAAGAAAGAAAGAAAGAAAGAAAGAAACAAAGAAACAAACAAAGAAACAAACAAAGAAACAAACAAACAAAGAAACAAACAAACAAACAAACAAACAAACAAACAAACTTAGGAAGGACCTGCCCTAATGGATCAAGCAGTTACTCAAGCAGTTAAAAGTGATGACATGACAGAATGAGACTTTGAAGGTTGGGCAGTAAAGGAAACTAGAATAAATTAAAGATTATAGTTAAAGAAGAATATTTAAATTTGATTTACTAATACAGAATGGAGCAAAATATTTTAACATTGTACAAATTCAAGGATATTTTTGAACAATGGACCCAGATATTAATTTTAAAAGTGTTTGCCTCAATAAATAGATATGTTTAAAAGATGTTATGAAAGAGGAACAAGTTTTACCAGACAAGACTGAGACATCTGAATTTCAAAATGACCAGCTACAAGGATGATATGGAAAAAGATGTTACCCTGGACATACAAATGAAGCCAGCTGATGCCTTCATAATTAATCGGGTTATACAAATAAACAAATGAAAATAGTGACCTAAATAACTTTCCTATATTGGATTTGCAAAAGGGGCTTGTTAAAACTTTGAGGAATTTTGTGAACAGGGGGAAAAGAAATGAAAAGAAATCAGGACGTTATTTGAAGGAAATAAAGATCAATATTGTTAGAAGTAAAATGAAGGAATATAAAGTTGGTTTATTTGATCAAGGTTAAATTATACAGTTGTTATCTCTGGTAACCCTTTTGCTGATTATAAACAATGAGGCTTTATGGATTTGTTTGTAGATAAGAGACAGGACATGGGAAGAAGAGATTATTTGTTGTATTTTAGATGAAGGTGATTGTTTCTAAGTTTGATGAAGAGGAAAGTCATCTCTTTACATAATTTTTTTGTTTTCTTTACTAATTCCTATTTTTTCTTTTTCTTTTTTTATTTCTTCACAGTTTCAATTTTTTGTTTTCATTCTTTCATTTTTTAAAAAAATATATCTTTTAATTGTAATTTTTAATAAAATTACAATTTAAAAAGTTAGAAAATGGCTGTATATAAAGTCTGCTTCTATCAATTTTCTTACGTGGTAGGGAGATTTGAAGAAAACACAAAAGTAACTTCAAGAAAAGAGAAAGGGGATATCAGGAAAACCATAAAAGTAACTTGAATGCAAGGGGAATGAGGTAGTTAAGAAATGTTTATAGTAAAAATACAAAAGGTTAAGAAATGTATTCGATTGAATATGGATTAAATAAAAAAATATGTGACCAATACAAAAGAAATATATTGGAGTAGTTTGGTTATACAGGAGAATAAATGAGGATTGAATGGCAAAACAAATATATGAAGGAAAAGTGAATGAATAGAGAGGATGAGGAAGACCAAATAAATTGTGGTTGGATAATACCAGTGATGTTTGAAAAGAGAATTGTAAAAAGCTTACAAAACAAAAATACCTATTACTCTTGGCACTATCTTTATATTTGGTGATCTTCATCAGCTCTTTCTCTTCTATTCTGCTGTCTCCAGGGACTGCAATGTCCAGAGTTTTTTTTTTGTTCTCATCAACAATTGTTAAGTCTGTGATGTTATGTAGCAGGTGCTTGTCTATTTGAATTCTAAAGTCCAAGAGCACGTTAGCTTCTTCATTTTCTATTTTGTTGTTCCAGTCGCTGTGTTGTGTCCAACTCTTCACGATCCTATGGATCATAGCACACCAGCCTGCCCCATCCTCCTCTGTCTCCCAGAGTTTGTCCAAATTCATGTTTGTTGTGTCAATGACACTATATAGCCATCTCATCCTCTGTCATCTCCTTCTCCTTTTGTCTTCAATCTTTCCCAACATCAAGGTCTTTACCAATCAGTCCTCTCTTCTCATTTGGTGGTCAAAATATTTGAGCTTCAGCTTCAGTATCTGTCCTTCCAAAGAACAGTCAGGGTTGATTTCCTTTAGGATTGACTGATTTGATCTCCTTGCAGTCCAAGAGACTCTCAAGAGTTCATATTCTATTACTTTGTCTATTTTACAGCTGAGTCTGATGAGTTCTTGCTGACAGGCAAGACATATTTGTTGTAGATATTCCAAAGCACTGTTGTTGCTGCTTTGTCATGCTGTTGTTTCTAGTCAGTCTTTGCAATCTTCTTATTGTGGACAACTAGATGGTCTATTGTTTCTTCAGCTTCTTTGCAAAGTCAGAATTTGTTGTCTGTTGTTGTCTTCTTGATTCTGGCTTTGTATACATTTGTTCTTAAAGCTTGATGTTCTGCAGCCAATATTCGCCCTCTGTTTTTTAGTTTTCTTGCTTTTGGTCTTTGCCACATCTTGTTGTGATCTGCTTTACTTGTTGGTTTTTATTGTGTACTGATCATGTAATACTTTGCCTTGCCATGTCTCTTTTCTATTCTTCATTTGATCTTTCTTGTAAAACAGTTTCTAGTACTCAGTAAAGTACCAGTACTTTATGGTATATTCGCTTCAGTACATCTTCTTCAGTCATTCAGCTAGTCTTCCAATGACCAATTTTCTTCTTCAACTGTCTGTACTTGCAAGATTCCATGGCCACCTATTTTTCTTGATAAGTTGGATCTGTGAATGTCCTGCATGAATAAATAGTTATCATTATTTTTCTGGTCTTTCTATCCAGGGTTTCTAGTTCCGCTTGAGTCCATTCCACTATTCCAGCTGTGTATCTAAAGACTAACGCCCAGGTGTTAATTGCCTTGATTTACTCCACTGAGTTTGGATTTTAAGATTTTCTTCACTCTGATGATGTATTCACTTCTAATCTTCTTGACTTCAATGTGTTTGATGTTGTCAGCTTGAAGGATGCCCAGGCTTTTCTAGTAACCATCTTCCTTCAGACTCCTAATATTATTTCCATAGGGCAACTTGATTCCTTTGGTTTTCATTATTTATCCCCTATAAATTGTGAGGGTGGCACATTTGTCCAGTCCAAACATCATTGAGATATCTTGATTGTATATGAACAATGTTGATCAGCAATTCCATTTGAGATGGATTCCATACAGTGTTTCCTAGCCTGACTATTTAAGTACCCCTTCAGAAGCCAGACACAGTTCCTAGGACTGTGGAAGGTTAATGGGAGACTTGCTTATGTAAATCCCACCTATAAGGCAGCAGGAAACAACAAGTGAAGATAAGGCATAGCTAAGCAGGACAAGTTTCCAAATTGAGCAGTCCAAAGTCAGGCCAAAGATTTACAATGTCAGATTAAAGGGGAAATGAGGTCATGCTTGGTCAACAAGCAAGGGTGACTAGATTCCAAGTGTCAGGATAAATAAGACAGATGCTGTAAAGTTGCTTCTAGCAACTTTCTATGGGGACTTAAATACTCTCACTGCTGAGTTTGCATAACTGGGGTCAAACTTTGCTGGTGAGTTCAGCATCTTGCTCCTTGCTCCTGAGTCACATATTTCAGCAAGGTACAGACATGTTTTGGGGGCAAATGAGTGTCCTAAGCAGCCCCCATTACAATTAAATCAGACCTGAGGACATGACACCCAGCTTCAGTTTGTCCATGTAAAGGAGATGGAATAGCCTGGCAGATGTTTATTATAATTATTATAATTATAATAATTATAATTGTGAAATCATAGCTGCAAGTTCTTTAGCTGATACTGGCCTCCATACACATCGTATTCTTCTCAAGAACCTAGAATATTGTAATATATTACTGTGTGCTGATCCAAGTATTCTGGCATTCTGTAATTGACACATGGAAATTTTGTCAATGCACAGAAGTGCTGTCTAAGATTTTTTTTTTGTATGGCACCTGGTGTAATCACTGGTACCATCATGGCTGGTTTATGCCATAGTCTTTCAACTTCAATTTTTAGATTTTGATACTTTCTGATCTTATCCAATTCTGTTTCCAATTCTGTAATTTTTACAGATATTCCAGTAAATAATTATGGTGACTTTTTATTGTTTATAATCACTTTGTGCTATCCTCTTGCAACTATACTGTATGATCTATTGTTTCTTTTGCTTCTTTGCACAATCTGCTCTTTGAATCATTTGATAATTTTTTGATTCTGGCCTTGATTGTTCAAATAGTTTGCTGTTAAGCAACCAAAATCAAAGATTCGGGGTTTTTTTTCTTAATGTTCCAGTTGTAAGCCATTGCCATGTTTGTTCTTTATTCATTTTTCCCTCAATCTTTTGTAGAAATTGACCATGTAATGCTATTCCTTGCCAGCATTTTGTTCAAGTTTTTATTACACTTTGATAATGTTTTGTTTCTCATACATTCAATAAGTTCCAATTTTTAACTTTCATTAATGCTTGCTTTTAACTGACTTTTACATAATCAGTCAATGAATACTTTTCTTCCTTGAAAGTTCATTTAACTTGAAGATAATAATAATAATAATAATAATAATAATAATAATAATAATAATAATAATAATAATAATAATAATAATAATAATAATAATAATAATAATAATAATAATAATAATAATAATAATAAAGTTGGAAGGGACCTTGGAGGTCATCGAGTCCAACCCCCTGCTCAGGTAGGAAACACTATCAATATGACTATGGGGATGTAATGCATAGCCAATAGTCATCAGTTTTCTTGTTTTTTGGTCCAAACTGTCCAGTTCAGTTTGTGTCCAGTTAATAATTCCAGCAGTGTATTGTGTCACAAGTATAGCCCAAGTATTTATGTCTTTGATGGAGTTTCTATCACAATTTTACCTTTGGCAGTTTTTTTCACTCTTTGGATAAATTCTTTACTAGCCATATTTTTAACTTCTCCATGTTTATAATAATAATAAAGTTGGAAAGGACCTTGGAGGTCATCTAGTCCAACCCTCTGCTCAGGCAGGAAACCCTATACTATTTCAGACAAATGGCTGTCCAGTCTCTTCTTAAAAACTTCCAGTGTTGGAGCATTCACCGCTTCTGGAGGCAGGTTGTTCCACTGGTTAATTGTTCTAACTGTCAGGAAGTTTCTCCTTAGTTCTAGATTGCTTCTCTCTTTGGTTAGTTTCCATCCGTTGCTTCTTGTCCTGCCTTCAGGTGCTTTGGAGAATAGCTTGACTCCCTCTTCTTTGTGGCAGCCCCTGAGATATTGGAACACTGCTGTCATGTCACCCCTCTTCCTTCTCTTCATTAAACTAGACATACCCCATTCCAGCAACCGTTCCTTATATGTTTTAGTCTCCAGTTCCCTGATCATCTTTGTTGCTCATGTTTGATGTTATTCAACTACAGATAATCCTCGACATATGATCACAATTGAGCCCAATATTTCTGTTGCTAAGTGAGACATTTGTTAAATGGGTTTTGCCCCATTTTACGACCTTTCTTGCCAAAGTTGTTAAGTGAATGACTGCAGTTGTTAAGTTAGTAACACGGTTGTTAAGTGAATCTGGCTTTTCCATTCACTATGCTTGTCAGAAGGTTGCAAAAGGTGATCATATGACCCCGGGACACTGCAACCATCATAAATATGAGTCAGTTTCCAAGCTTCTGAATTTTGATCATGTGACCATGGAGATGCTGAAACGGTCGTAAGTGTGAAAAATGGTCATAAGTCACTTTTTTCAGTGCCATTGTAGCTTTGAACAGTCATTAAATGAACTGTTGTGAGTTGAGAACTACCTGTATAAAATGCCCAGATATTTTAGGTTGCATCCTCAGGGTGCCTGATGGGTTAGCTGTTTGGCATTTCAAATCCAGTACTGTTAATAATAATAATAATAATAATAATAATAATAATAATAATAATAATAATAATAATAATAATAATAATAATAATAATAATAATAATAATAATAATAATAATAATAATAATAATAATAATAATAATAAAGTTGGGACTTTGGAGGTCATCTAGTCCAACCCCCTGCTCAGGCAGGAAACCCTATACCATTTCGGACAAATGGCTGTCCAGTTTCTTCTTAAAAACTTCCAGTGTTGGAGCATTCACCGCTTCTGGAGGCAGGTTGTTCTAACTGTCAGGAAGTTTCTCCTTAGTTCTAGGTTGCTTATCTCCTTGATTAGTTTCCATCCGTTGCTTCTTGTCCTGCCTTCAGGTGCTTTGGAAAATAGCTTGACTCTCTCTTCTTTGTGGCAGCCCCTGAGATATTAGAACACTGCTATCATGTCCCCCCTCGTCCTTCTCTTCGTTAAACTAGACATACCCAATTCCAGCAACCGTTCCTTATATGTTTTAGCCTCCAGTCCCCTAATCATCTGTTGCTCTTCTCTGTACTCTTTCTAGAGTCTCAACATCTTTTTTACATCATGGTGACCAAAACTGGATGCAGTATTCCAAGTGTGGCCTTATCAAGGCATTGTAAAGTGGTATTAATACTTCATGTGATCTTGATTCTATCCCTCTGTTAATGCAGCCTAGCACTGTGTTGGCTTTTTTGGCAGCTGCAGCACACTGCTGGCTCATATTTAAGTGATTGTCCACTAGGACTCCGAGATCCCTCTCACAGTTACTACTGTTGAGCAAGATACCCCCTATACTATACCTGTACATTTGGTTTTTCTTGCCTAAATGTAGAACCTTACTTTTTTCACCATTGAATTTCATTTTGTTAGGATAGCGCCCAGTGTTCAAGTCTGTCCAGATCCTCCTGTATCATAAGCCTATCTTCTGGAGTGTTGGCTATTCCTGCCAGCTTGGTGTCGTCTGCAAATTTGATGAGTTCCCCATCTATCCCTTTGTCCAAATCGTTGATGAAGATGTTGAAGAGCACTGGGCCCAGAACAGAGCCCTGGGGCACCCCACTACACACTTCCTTCCATGTGGATGTGGTTTCATTGGGACCACACACTGAGTACGGCCGGTCAGCCAGCTACGAATCCATCTGGTGGTGATGCTGTCTAACCCACATTTTTCTATCTTGTCAAGTAGTAGGTTGTGATCTACTTTATCAAATGCCTTACTGAAGTCCAAGTAAATTATATCCACAGCATTCCTCTGATCCACTAATTTTGTCACTTGGTCAAAGAATGCAATAAGATTTGTCTGGCATGATCTGTTTTTGACAAACCCATGTTGGCTTTTAGTAATGACTTTGTTTGCCTTTAGGTGTTCGCTGATTCGTTGTTTGATTATCTTTTCCAGAATCTTTCCAGGTATTGAGGTCAGGCTGATAGGTCTGTAGTTTCCTGGATCCATTTTTTTCCCTTTTTGAAGATGGGAACTACATCAGCTCTTTTCTAGTCCTTTGGTAGTTCCCCAGTGCTCCAGGATCTTTGAAAAATATAGTTCAGTGGTTCTCAGATCACATCTGCCAGTTCCTTGAGAACCTTGGGGTGTAATCCATCTGGTACTGGTGATTTGAACTCGTCTAGGCTGGACAGGTGCTCACTTACCATTTTCTTCCCTATCTTAACTTGTGTTTCTATTCTGTTTTTTATGGCACTATTTTTGATAGATTGGTCTGTTTTTTCCCTTTGTGTAAAGACAGATGCAAAAAACAAGTTAAATAGTTCTGCTTTCTCCCTGTTGCTTGTCACCTTCTTGCCACTTTCCCCCACTAATAGACCAATCATTTTCTTCACTTTTTTCTTGTTTTTTACATGTTGAAAGAAGCTTTTTTTGTTATTTTTGACTTTGGTCGCAAGCCTTAGTTCATTTTGAGCCTTAGCTTTCCTCACTTTATCTTTGCAGGCTCGGGCTATTTGCTGATATACTGCCTTAGTTATGTGCCCCTCTTTCCACTTTCTATACTTGTCCTTTTTATCTTTCAATTTATCAGAGAGGTCTTTATGCAGCCATGCTGGTTTCTTTTGAGAGCTATTATTTTTCTTCTTTGTTGGTATTGTGCTAGACTGGGCTTTTATTATCTCACTTTTCAAAATTTCCCAAGCTTGAGTTGTTTTCCCCTTGAGCATTCTCATCCATGGAATCCTTCCCAAGCCCTCTCTAAGTTTATTGAAATTAGCTCTCTTAAAGTCCAAGACTCTAGTTTGACTGTGTTCTATTGCTTGTGCTTCCATAATGTTGAATTCCAATATTGCATGATCACTTCTCCCAAGGTTCCTGTGGCTTCAACACCTTCTATCATTTCGTCTTTGTTAGTGAGAATTAGATCCAAAATGGCTAATCCCCTAGTTCCCTTCTCTACCTTTTGGGAGACAAAGTTGTCTGCTAGGTTTGTCAGGAATCCATTTGATCTTCCACTTGGTGCAGAGTTTATTTATTGCAACAGTAGTACATTTCTCTAGGCAAATTCTATTGCTATATCTTTGCTAAAAATTCTTATGATATTTTTCAGTGCCTTTTTCAATTTCTGATAAATTCCATAAATCTTTCATACTTCTATAAAAAGAAAATGTGAGATTTTGTTTGATTTTTCTTGTACTATAGCCAAAATTGGATTTAAAAAAAATCACTGAAAATGGGATCATAGCAATGTCATATAATAAAAGTAATAATGAGTTATCCTGGAAGATACCTTTCCTAATGTTGATAAGCCCACATTTTTCATTTCAATTCTCTTCTTTCACTGCTTCATTAATTTTTCTATAAACCGTCTAATGTTTTGATGATTCAGCTAAATGGTAATACATCAAATACCTCTTTATCATAAATTCACACCATAGGTAAGTTGGGGGTCTTTTTTGCCTTTTGCAATTCTCCACTTTATTAATCAGAATTAATCTGTTGTACCTTTGTCTTTTCTTTCTATTGGACCTCTGTCCTTTTATTTTCTTTCTGTTCTACCGGAAGGGTGTTATTTTCTTCTAAATAATCTTGTTGTCAATGAGTAATTTAAATATTATGGGCAAACATGTTGTCAACCTATATTTTCCTGGTGTTGTCTCTTTCTCTGAGTCTTTTTAATTAGATAAGTTTTACCAATTATTAACCAGTCACTAATATCTCCTTTATGCAATACTTCATTAAGCTGTTTAGCTATAATTGAATGTAAGCTAGTCAGATATTTGAGTCAAATGCCATGAAAATAATCTTTTCCAGATGTCCAGTTTTAATCCTTTTCACCTGATTTAAAACATTTCTGCTGTTATTATTAGTTCTTCCATTTGATTTTTACTAAATCTATATTCAAATTCTTTTATCCTTGTAGCATTTTTATTATAGTCTTTTTGAGTGTCTGAAAAGGTCTTTCAAAAACTGGATTGTTTCCTTTTTGTTTGTTTTGGCAATAAAGTTTCTGAAAATGGAACTAAAGGAACTGCTCTAATCAAAGAAAAGAATACATCCACCTTTGTTCTATTTGGAAACCGCTTCTGGATTTTGTGTTTGAGATTAAAAAAAATGAAATTTTGATTTTGGATTTTGCTGATTAAATAAGTTTGTTGTCATAAAAATGACTATTTCATATGTAAAGGTAAAAAGTTGAGGCTGTAATGTTATTATTTTATTCTACTAAGCTGAAAAGAGTCAGAAGTCAATGCTTTTCTTTCTTCTTTCCCCTTTCCCCTACACTTCTTTTTTCTTCTTTTCCCTTCCCCATTTTCTCACTATTTACATTTCCATTTGTATTGTTATGTATTGGGCCTTGCTGAAGTCATTCAGCAAGGCTCAGAAAGTCTGCAGAAAGGCTGGGCCTTGCTGAGTCATTCAGCAAGGCCCAGGATGACTGGAAACAGTTGCAGAGACCCGGACAGACCACATGTCTGCCCGGGACCCAGACAGGCTGTCTCCAGCCTCGTGCGCATGCGCGAGGCGAGAGAATAGCCTGCATTGATTGGCTGAGCATTCCCTGGCTAGGGAATATAAGAAGGAGTGGCCAGTGTGGCCAGGTTGTTGTTGTTAGTAGCTGATTCCTGTTGTTTCTGTTCAATCTATCTACATGCTTCTGTTCAGTGCAAGTACCAAATAAAGAACATCTTTTTGCATCAACTGCCTCGTCTTCATGTCTGTGTTGAGAACAGAACATTGGCGACGAAGGTGGGATGCGCCGCATCGGAAGACTGCTACGATGCTGCTAGGCCGACTCACCTAAAGGCCTGACGAGCGGAGAAGTTCGGCGTCCGATGGAAGCGACTGCCTGCCAGCATGACGACGCTGGAGGCGAGCTCAGCTTCAAGGGACCCCTTCTCATGCCTCGAAGCGGAAGGAATCAAGGAGAAGCCACCGCTTGCCAACACGAAGACGCTGGAAGCGGGCTCGGTTGTGTGGGACCCCTTCTCCGAGAAGTACGGCGTCCAGAAGAAGCAACCACCTGCCAGTATGAATACGCTGGAGGTGGGCTTTTGGCTTCGTGGGACCCCTTCTCCGAGAAGCGCGGCGTCCTGGAGAAGCAGCCGCCTACCAGTACGCAAACGCTGGAGGTGGGCTTGGCTTCGTGGAACTCCTTCTCCTTCCTTCCTTCTTCCTTGCGGCGAGAGACATGGACGAGGCTATCGGGTACAGCACTGTCCAACACTTCGAGACCAAGAACCCTCCAGCTGCAGTCCCCGTCCATTGAGAAGTCGTGCGAGAGGCCTCCAGAGACGAATCAGAGGACAGACTTCAACCAGTGATGGCAAGAAGACTGCAAGAGCGCAGAGGGCCACCGCCTGCATCCCTTCGATGTTTCGGCTGTGGGGGTCGCCACAGGAGAGCCGACTGCTGTTCTCCTTCTGCTGTTGCCGGGCATGTGGCAGGCAAGGCCACATCGCATCAGCCTGCTTGAGTCACCAGACACACAAGTCCCCTAATGAGTTGCCTCTGAAAGGTACCATGGTCCCCAGCCAATCCAGGGTGGGCTTCTGCGCGTCCCGTAGGGGTGTGTGTAAAACAGGGACTCACAGGCCCCTTAAGATACAACTGTGCATGGTTGTTAAGTTGCAGGGAGTTCCCCTGGCTATGGAGCTGGACACAAGGTCCGCTCTTCCTATTGCTGCTGACACCTTTAATACAGGTTGTTCCAGGGGGGGCTCACGAGTCCAGCTCAGGCCCTCCAAGTTTTTCCTCCCTGACTGTCAGGTTTCAAGAGTCAGTGTGCAGGGGGAAGACACGCTAAGAGTTCAGCGTGAGGAATGCGATGGCCGCCATTCCACGGTCTATAATGACCACAAGCCTTTGCTGGGGTTGTTACTACTTACAAACAATCCCCACACACGAGCTTTGCTGGGGTTGTTACTACTTACAAACAATCCCCACACACAAGCCTTGCTGGGGTTGTTACTACTAACAAACAGTCCCCACGCACAAGCCTTGCTGGGGTTGTTATTACCTACAAATAACCCCCTACATATTATATCTCCTAGAGTGTTGAGATGCTCTATTTTCTTAGCAGCTTGTGATTACAACCTGGTTCACAAACCAGGCACTGAGATGGGCCACGCTGCTGGCCGGAATAGGTTACCTCTAAAGCAAATAGAGGCAGACCCTGCTCCTGCTGTACATATTCTGTCTATTCAGGACTTACCTGAATCTGCCCTCAATGCTAGGGATGTGGCTGCAGAAACAGCCACTGATCACACGCTTGCACGCGTGCTGATATGTGTGTTGTCAGGATGGCCTGACACGTGTCCTGGTACTACTTTCCAGAGTTCTGGCGCAGGAAGCACGAATTGTCCACATTCAAAGGGTGTATCCTCTGGGGCACCAGAGTACTCATTCCAGCCTCATTGAGGACTAGAGTATTGCTCTCTCTTCATGAGGGATATCCAGAAATGCCCCAGGCCCCTATACATAGGTGGGAGGAGACACTCAGTCCTTTGGTCCTGTGTCCACATAGATTATGCTGGGCCCTTTCAGGGGCAATTCTTCCTCCTCGTCGTGGATAGCCATTCCAAATGGCTAGAGGTCGTTCCTGTGTCCTCTACTACTACTGCCAGGACCATCCAGGTGCTCAGAGGAATATTCGCTCCCATGGACTTCCTGATATTTTAGTGTCAGACAATGGTTCACAATTTACCTCTTCTGAGTTTCAGGCATTCCTACAAGCCAGCATGATCCAGCATGCCACATCTGCTCCTTTTCATCCTGCCACAAACAGGCTGAACGCATGGTGCGAACTACCAAAGACACATGCAAGAGAATCACTCAAGGACCCTGGCATCACAGGTTAGCTGATTTTCTTCTCACATACCACACCACACCATGCATGACTGCAGGAAGAGCCCAGCTGAATTCTGCTGGGGGTCGCAGATGCATTACGAAGCTGGACAGGCTGCACCCAGACCGGGTGGCTGCACAGGCATCACGGCTGCAGGCACCTTTGGGACTCCAAGTGGTTTCATCAATAAAGGGGTTACCTTAACACTTGGTTGTATGTATCATATCACTGTGAAGGAAAACCATCTCCTTATTGTACCCAAAGAGAATGCCTATGTTGAACATGTGTTAGTCACTGTAAAGAGTCACATCAGTGAAGTCATGGGGAAAAACAAGGGTTTTCACCATTGCAGAATGTATGATTCCAACTTAGAATGTAGCATTGTGTACCAACCATTGTTAAGGCTACAGATGCTAAACCCTGCATGTAATCCTCATGTAAGCATTCCTGCACAATTTATACACTCTCCTCTTTGCTATGTTCAGGATGTGTAAGTGATAGTGACACATTCTAGTCATAGGGCGTTCTTCACTGGGAGGAATCCAAGTCCTTTTTCCATCTTGTGGCTCATTCCGACGCCACATCCACCAGTTACGCTGGCGGCTTCCAGGGCACGGTTCCTCCCCTGGCTCCACTCTCGGAGGGGAGGGGAACCCCAAGTATGATTGGGGGATCACAGTCTCCCCACGAGGGTGCATCTTCTAATGATCCAGATGGGGGCCTTGCCATGGAAGGCTCCTGACTCTGGCAGCGGTCCCTGGCTAGGGACAGCTCCAGATGAGAGGGGTCTTGCCATGGAGACAGCTCCTGCTCTGGCAGATGTCCCTGGCTAGGGACAGCTCCAGATGGGGGAGGTCCCTGGCTAGGGACAAATCCCCGTACATGGGCCACTCAGGCACTCCTGCTGCTGGTCTTGGGCTCAAGGGACAATGCTCCCAAGAAGAGTCCCAGGGAATTCCGGGGAAATCCACCCCGCCAAGGGACTGGGGGAACTCAACCCCCCCCCCAAGGAACTCTGGTGTTGGGTCTAGCGGATCCAGCCAGTCAGCTGGCAGGGGGAACACCTGAGCTTTTGAGGGAAAAGCCCTGGGGTATTGTAACACATAGCAGACACTCCAGGCACCTATGCCTACAGTAACAACTAACAGGCAATCTAGGCACTTATGCCTATGCAACACCTACCTCAGAGAAGTATAACTTTAATTTAACCCAGTCTGTTCCGCGCAGCAGAATGAGTAAGGGTCCTCCAAACAGTTACAAGATCATGTGAGGTCCCTGAGGGGTACATATTGTTAAAAGGAAAGAACGTGGATTCACCCAGGAACTGGGGAAGGGTTGTAAGTAAAGGCTGTTGTAAGACGGGCCATCCGGCCTGATTGATATTGTTGTGTATATAGTGTTAAACAATGTATGTATGTATTGTTTAATCCAAGAGGGGAGGGGTGTTATGTATTGGGCCTTGCTGAAGTCATTCAGCAAGGCTCAGAAAGTCTGCAGAAAGGCTGGGCCTTGCTGAGTCATTCAGCAAGGCCCAGGATGACTGAAAACAGTTGCAGAGACCCAGACAGACCACATGTCTGCCCAGGACCATTGCAGACAGGCTGTCTCCAGCCTCGTGCGCATGCGCGAGGCGGGAGAATAGCCTGCATTGATTGGCTGAGCATTCCCTGGCTAGGGAATATAAGAAGGAGTGGCCAGTGTGGCCAGGTTGTTGTTGTTAGTAGCTGATTCCTGTTGTTTCTGTTCAATCTATCTACATGCTTCTGTTCAGTGCAAGTACCAAATAAAGAACATCTTTTTGCATCAACTGCCTCGTCTTCATGTCTGTGTTGAGAACAGAACAGTATTTTATACTTTGATAAGTGTAATAAAATTACTATTAAAAAAGACATTCTGAAATTGGAAAGGTGAAATGAACATCTCCTGGAAAAGATCAGTTGCATGGCTTTTGCTCAAAAATTTGACTAGCTTACATCCAATTATAACTAAACAGCTTAATGAAGTATTACATAAAGGACTAACCAAAGCTATAATTTGCAAAATTGCTTCAGATCTGATTGAAATAGCTGATTTTCTTAAATTGGATGTCTCATAGCATTCTATTTTCCCAGCTATTGCTATTATTTGTTGCTTTATGATTTCAAAGCTTCTTCTGATTTCCTAGCAACAATCAAATATTTTTATAAGGCTTGCCTTGATCTTTAATTCTTCAATTCTTTTGTATTCTTTAAATTACTTGCATCTGAGTTTAATTTCTTTCTCTTGGCCTCTGGTCTGATCTTCAACTTTGGGATTGAATATGATTTTGCTTTTGGTTTTCTAATTCTGATAACCAGTTCTTCTGTAACCACCACTGCTCTAGAGGTAGTCCTTGATTTGTAACTCATTATTTAGTAATCATTCAAAGTTACAACAGTCCCCCAGAAAGAGACTTATGACCCAGTTTCAAAGTTCTGACATCTACCGCCTCTGCAGTAACATGACTGTATTTTGGGCACTCGGCAATCAGTCCAAATTTATGGCCATTTGTGGGTCCCTCTGGTCATGTGACACGATTCTAGCATGAGACTACAGTACCATGTACTATATAGCACAATGGGGAGAAGAGTAGATGTATGTTATAAGCTTAGGCCCCAGTGAGGAACTGGGACTGGCTATCCATTCAGTGCCTCATCTGAAGAACCTTCTGTGAGAGGCACCAGAGAACTGGCTTCTCCTGCATGTTCTCCAAACTGAGAAATCGCTCTGGGAAGCAGCAAGCACCTGGGGCTTCTTTCCATTCCACTGCCCTCATGGAACTGCCACTGGAGGCTGATGAATCACTTTGCCTGATGAACAGCTAGCCTTGCACGCTAGTTGGATCACTTCTAAAATGAGATTAACATGTTGACACTTGAAGGAGTCAGCAGAAACAAGGTCTTACCTCTCGGCAGCTTGCTGCTTTACATTTTGCTGGCTTGGTTGGTTAGCTGCTTGGCCAGGGAGTCTTATAGTAGCAGAGAGGAAGGAGAAGATGTTCCTTTCCTGATACTTTGAAAGTTAAGCTTTAATTTTAAGGTTTTATTGGAAAGTTTGGTGAATGGAAAGCACCTTCACTGTTCCTTTTCCTATTTTGTCTTTCTTTTTCCATTTTTATTTCTGAGTCTGGCCCTACAGTAAGGATGGGAGCTGGCCTCAGTGTAGGGTGATCCTAGTCTGTCAATCATATGCAAACTTCTCAGATGTATGCTCCTGAGGCAGAGGTGTGTGGGGGGAGAAACCACCCAAAAGATTTCTGAGCAGCTGGATTATTTGGTTGCCTGGATGCCAAGCCAGGATATCAAGTGGCACTGGGAGGGCAATTCAGACATCAGGGAAGATACAGGGTTTTCCCCACATGTGATCTCTGTCATGCTCTGTATGGTTCTCCTCCTTTCTTACTCTTCTTTTTTATTTAAAAAAAAATTAACTGATTCATTAATTAGGGCTCTTTTCCCTGAATATATTAGATAATAATCAGAGGCATCTGTTTGGGGAAAATATAAATTTGCTCATGCAGTTATGCCTGCCATTTTTACTTTTTTGATTACACTCCGTTCCCCCCATTTTTAATCCATGAAAATTGTCTGGAATTATGCAAGTGCAATGTATTGTATGAAGGAAGGCTGAAGAAAGGGCTGCTTAAATGATGATGATGATGATGATGATGATGATGATGATGATGATGATGATGATGATGATGATGATGATGATGATGATGATGATGATGATGATGATGATGATGATGATGATGATGATCTGGCAGTCAGCCAGATATTTAGGCTGGGTTTGGCATTTTTGTCCAACCATTATGTCCTTCCCAAGGACCTGGGATAATAGAATTTGTAGTTTAATAATATTAAAAGTGTTGTGTCCTGGGCCTTGCTGAGTCATTCAGCAAGGCTCAGAAAGTCTGCAGAAAGGTTGCAGAGACCAGAACGGTTGCAGAGACCCGGACAGACCACGTGTCTGCCCGGGACCCAGACAGGCTGTCTCCAGCCTCGCACGCATGCGCGAGGCGGGAGAATAGCCTGCAATCATTGGCTGAGCATCCCCTTGCACGGGGAGTATAAAAGGGCTTGTTGCCATTGTTTGTTTGCTTCTGTTCAGTGATTGTACCAATAAAAAGACATCATTTGTTGTGAACTGCCTCGTCTCAAATGTCTGCTTGTGCGAACAGAACAAAAAGTATCATAGCAGGATGTAAGCTGTTCCAAGTAAAGCTGCCTTTTGCAATTGACTGATAGTGCTTGTGTCAACGCCAATATTATTCAAGTGCTCCAGTTGTTTTGGGATTGCACTCAAAGCACCTATTAATATTGGTAATATTTTTGTTTTCTTTTGCCATATTCGTTCAACTACTATATGCAAGTCTTTGTATTTTGTTATCTTCTCCACTTCTTTCTCTTCTATTTTGCTTTGTCCAGATACTGCCACATCCACTATCCAGACCCTTTCTTATCAACAGCTGTTATGTGTTATGTGGCAGGTATTTGTGTGTTTGAATTCTAAGGCACTTTAGCATCTTCATTTTCTATTATTTTCTCTATTTTATGGTGCCATCAGTTCTTGCTTGCAGGCAAGTGGAACTTCCTGCAGTTATTCCAATGCACTATTACAGCAGCTAAATAGATAGTCCACTGTTCTTCAGCTCCTTTGCAGAAACAATATTTGTTTTCTATTACTGTCTTTATCAATACTGGCTTTGTATGCATTTGTTTTTAAGGCTTGGTCTTTGGCAGCTGGAATTAGCCCCTCTATCTCTTTCTTCAACTTTCTTGCTCTTAGCCATAGCCAACTTTCTTGCTCTTGTTATCTGCTTTGCCTGCTAGTTTTTGTTGTATACTGATCATATAATATTTTGCCTTTTGTGTGTGTGTATTCTTCAGTTGGCCTTTCTCATAGGCCAGTTTGGTCTTTCCAGAATTAAGTAACCCTTCATGGTGTACTAGTTTCAGTGTATCTTCTTCCCTGTCCTTCAGATATTGTTCCAATGTCATTTTTTTGTTCTTCAAATGTCTGGTGTACTTGCAACATTCCACATCCACTTATTTTCCTTGGTAAGTAGAGTGTCAATGTTGCTGCATGGATGAAGGACATTATTATTAGTATTATGGCTGGTCACGCATCAGCCAAATGTTTAGAGTGGATTTTGCATTTTTATCCACCTATCAAGTACTTCCCCAAAACCTGGGATAGGCAGATGTCAATAAAGGAGAATATTTGTAGCTCAGGGTTGAAATGAGGGGTCCTTGGTACTCCCTGACATGGTTGTTTTCTTGCAGATGTTTCATTATCCAAACTAGGTAACATCATCAGTACTAGTAAGGTGTGGGGTTTACTCTCAGTTTATATTCCAGTGGCTTGCCCTGTCAGTGTTGGTGGGGGTGGCCGTAGAGGTTCTTTGGTTGGGCTGTTTACTGTTGGCTTGTTTGGCAGTTCATTGGTTGAGGTATTGCTTACTTGATTGGTGTCTGATGTTAATCTTGGAGTTAATCTATGCTCATTTGGGTGCTGATTGCTGATGATGGGGAAGTGTTTTAGTCCTTTCGTTCCTTTTTCAGCTTGTTGATTGTCTCTTTTGCATAGTATATGGATATTGTTTATGTCTATGTGTCTATGGATGGCTAATTTGTCAAGAGTGCCAGGCTTCTAGAAATTACCCAGCATTTTTTAACTTGGCTTGGTCTAGGATGGTCCCAATTGAAACTATGGATAAATCTGTCCATATGTTGTGAAATTAAAAAGTTTCCATCATGTCTTCTGACTGCTAGTTGGTGTTCATGGATGTGTTCTGCCAGTCTTCTGCCTGTTTGTCCTACATAATGGTTGTTGTAGTCATTACACTGTATGTTGTAGATGACACCTTTTTTTCTGGGACTGCTGGGTCTTTTGGTTTACCTAGATGTTTTGAAGTGCTTTATATGGCTAGTGTGCTGCTCTGATTCCATGTGATTGTAGTAGTCTATTAATGGTTTCTGAGATATTCTTGATGTATAGTAATGTTATTGTTTTTAGGGCTTGTGTTGGTTGTTCTGTATTGGCTTGAGTGGTCAGGCACTTTTTGATAAAGTTGTGTGGATATGCAATTGTGTGGTGCCGTTTCCTTTTTCTGCTGTTCAGAGTTGTTGCTGTGGGTTTGTGCTCATCTGAATAAAGTTCTTACACAGCTTCTCTTGTGGCAGATGTTTTTTGATAATGTCAAAGGTATTATTGCTGATTGTAAATTTTTCAAAGTAAAGCTGGAATTGCAATTTGCAACTGACTGAGGGAGATTTCGTCAATGCTGATGGTGTCCAAGTGGTGCTTCAGTTGTTTTAAGATTGCACCCAAGACACATATTATTATTGGTACTATCTTTGCTTTCTTTTGCCATAATTATTCTACTTCTATTTACAGGTTTTTCTATTGTTTAATTATTATTACCTAACTAAACTTCCTATTTCTATTTTACACACAACAACAACCTTGTGGTGTAGGCTGAGGTGAACAAGAATCATCGTCGTCATCGTCATCATCATCATCATCATCATCATCATCATCATTCTTAGCATTACTCCCACAGGTGCAGACTCCACTTTTCAGATCAATGAACACCATCTACTACAATCAAACACAGCATCCAGGTCCAATTGGGCAATTTTCATGTCTGTGTTTATTGTGTATTGCCATCTTTGCTTTGGGCAAAGCATGCAGGCACTTGCCATCTGTGTTAAAGTGGAAGGCAATGCAGGCAACGATGTAAGGTGCTACTTGTAGGACATAGCCATACCACTGTAGGCATTTCTCCCTCATTTCTCAGGTATTGGCACAATGCCAATTTGCTACTACACTGTCATTGCTGACATGGTTAAGAAGAGAAAGATCTCATGACCAACAAAGCATGCACATTGCATGGCATGTAAAGAGCTCTGAATGCATTTGGTGGTTGGCCAGCACTCAGCGCCATATAAACTTACTTTATACTTTATGAAAGAGAATGACTAGCCCAAAGTCACCCAGCTGACATTCATACCTAGAACTCACAGTATCCTGGCTCTAGGCCACTACACCAAATTGGGTCTCATCCTTATATTTCCTAATGCCTACTTCCTAAGTTTACTCTATCGATAACCCATCCACCCACCCTCAAATTTTAAAAATGGCAGAACAGCAAAGGCAATAGGCATAAGCATGTGCTTATACAATGTTACTGATAATAGTCAGCCCTTTCAGATAGGCAAAATCAGGAAACAAGATTTGTTAGGAGCTTTGGAATGTACTTTAACATGAGTAGGGTATTGTATCAAAATTCAGAAAGCCTGTCAAAGCCCTTCTCTATTTCAACTTATACCTTAACCCAGTCAAGCTGGAGCTAGCAATAGCAATAGCACTTAGACTCATATACCACTTCACAATGCTTTACAGCCCTCTCTAAGTAGTTTACAGAGGCAGCCTATTGCCTCCAACAATCTGGGTCCTCATTTTACCGACCTCGGAAGGATGGAAGGATGAGTCAACCTTGAGCCAGTGAGATTCAAACTGCCAAACTGTTGGCAGCCAGCAGTCAGCAGAAGTAGCCTGCAGTACTGCATTCTAACCACTGCCCCACCATGACTCTTTCTCATGCTTTCTATTTTCCAAGGACTCAAGTGTTGTTTTTTCTGAAGTGGCTCGCATCTCCCTTCCTCTTCTGAGTCAAACCAACATTTCATCTACTGCTTATTGTAGCCCTGAAATGCTCTTCCAACCAACACAGACTATCAAATATGGACTGCAAAACTCTGAGTAACCATTAGATGGCAGGAAATATTTTGAATGCACTATATCTTTTTCTTCCATCTAGACTGAGGATATTCAGATTTTTGTAGGCCAAATTTGGTAGTCTAAGGCAGTTCACCTCTTTTTTGGAGTCATTCGTCCTGAAAACCCTGTTTTCAACTACAGTAGTGTGAGGATGGGGGAGGAATGAAATAAAATGGAGAATGGTCAAGCTCTTTCAATTCCTCTGGAAAACCGTCTTTCAAAAGCCTGGCAAAAATTTATTAAGGGGACACAATACTTCAGAGGACTCCTTACTGTACACTTAAATAAATAAATAAATAAATAAATAAATAAATAAATAAATAAATAAATAAATAAATAAATAAATAAATAAATAATAATAATAATAATAATAATAATAATAATAATAATAATAATAATAATAATAATAATAATAATAATAATAATAATAATAATAATAATAATAATAATAATAATAATAATAAAAAAGTTGGAAGGGACCTTGGAGGTCATCTAGTCCAGCCCCCTGCTCAGGCAGGAAACCCTATACCATTTCAGACAAATGGCTGTCCAGTCTCTTCTTAAAAACTTCCAGTGTTGGAGCATTCACCGCTTCTGGAAGCAGGTTGTTCTACTGGTTAATTGTTCTAACTGTCAGGAAGTTTCTCCTTAGTTCTAAGTTGTTTCTCTCCTTGATTAGTTTCCATCCGTTGCTTCTTGTCCTGCCTTCAGGTGCTTTGGAGAATAGCTTGACTCCCTCTTCCTTGTGGCAACCCCTGAGATATTGGAACACTGCTGTCATGTCACCCCTGGTCCTTCTCTTCATTAAACTAGACATACCCAATTCCAGCAACCGTTCCTTATATGTTTTAGCCTCCAGCCCCCTAATCATCTTTGTTGCTCTTCTCTGTACTCTGTACTTCATAACTATAGAACTGTTATTGATTGTTTATATAACTGATTTCTCAGTCCAGGGATCTATTGAGTCTTAGCTTAACTCTCACACAAATTATGAAGAAAACTATCTCAGAAGAGATGCTTCTTAAAATGCAGCCTCATAAAATGAAACTAAACCAATTTCTGCATCATAAGCTACATTTTGTGTCAGTTAAAATTCCAAGACATTTTTAATGTGATTAAGACATCACAGAGCATGTACAGTAGTTAAGATGGGCCATAACCAAAGGGTAGATAATCATTGCGAAGTCTGACCAGTCAAAGAACAATCACAGTTAAGATTCCACCCTTAACTATGCAAAAATATTCCTTGCCACAGCCATCACCTGCAAATCAAGTGAGAATTGTAGGTCAGGAAGCATTTATAGTACAAAGTGGAAATTTTCTCTTTTTCAGGAAATGCAATACTATGGCAAGCAGATTTCACCTAAATTCCTAAGCTCAGCTTTCTTCTTACCTATAACACCTCTGTAATTCAATATAATATATAATTTCAGCTTATTTTCCCTCGTCTAGCCCATTAGCAAACACCAAGGGTACTTCACTGAAATGAGAGAGAAAAGCATACTAATGATGCCTCTCTCCAAAGCTCCAATGATTTGCCCCAGCAAATTCATACAGATAATAAACAACCCAGAGAATAACATAGTACCCTGTGAAAATCCATAGATCAATAACCTATACATCAAACAGAGTAGCCAATATCATTTTCTGGGTAAAGCTCAACAGGACCTAGCATCATCAGATAATCCATGAAGATATAGTTGTAGAGATTAATGAAAGCTGCTCAGACTGCTAGCAGGATTATACTCTTCATTGACATAGGTCATCTACCAAGGCCAGTAAAACAATGGTTCCATTTCCCAGATAAAACCCTGACTGAAATGCATCTGGAGCTCGGAGGTCACCGTTTTCTTGAGCCTCTTAAAAGTTCTGGTACCCTCCTAGTCTGCTTGGTATTTTGCAGTAGTTCTGCTCTTTGCTGTTGGGGCATGCCCAGAAGGTGGTGCTAACACGCCTCACACCACTCTACTGCTGCCTACCTCTTAACCCCAAATAAGTATTTAATATCCTTGAATGTTGTCCAATATTTGTAATGGCCTTGAAGTGGGAGAACAAACTGAAATTAAATCCATACATGATAGAGATGTGTTGGTAAGCAAAATCTGGACTCTGGGATTATGGTGAAGCATGGGAATAAAATTAAATCTCCCACAATTATAGGCAGATTAGGAATTCTCTTTGACCCCCAAAGAGTTTGTTGATGGCAGATGTGAAAAAGAGTACATTTGCACAATTATGACTAGTGTGCCAAATGCAATTCTTCCAGAGCCATGCTTCAGCTCAACAATGACTGATGCATTATTGCAATGCATTTTACCTGTGACTCCTTAAAAATTGTTTGGAAATTGCCATTGGGACAAACAGGATGGGCAAGCAAATATAAGGTACAAGGAACATATGATAATAATAAAGGAGAAAGAGAGAGAGAGAGAGAGAGAGAGAGAGAGACTGATAGATAGATAGACAGACAGACAGACAGACAGACAGACAGACAGACAGACAGACAGACAGACAGACAGACAGACAGACAGACAGACAGATAGATAGATAGATAGATAGATAGATAGATAGATAGATAGATAGAGAAATAGAGAAATAGAGAGAGAAAGAGAGAGAGAGAGAGAGAGAGAGAGAGAGAGAGAGAGAGACTGATAGACAGATAGACAGATAGACAGATAGACAGATAGATAGAATGTTCTGTACCAGCTTCCAGTTGCTTATTGGGGATGATGTAAGGGGTTGGTATTGACTTTAAAGTCCTGAGCAGTTTAGGACCTGATCATCTGAGGGGCTACCTCTCCAGTTATGAACATACTCAAACCCAGATCAGGAGGAGAGGCCCTTCTGAAATGCCCCCATTCCCAGTCTATGAAATGCATGAGAGTAGGCCTCCATTGGTGCAGCTCACATGGAATGTGCTCCCGAAGAATAAGATATGTTTGGTTCCCACTCTGCCAGCATTTAGGAATATAGTAAAAGTACAGGCCATTTTGCCAAGCTCTTTTTAATTATTTTAATAATTGGTTTTAATTGTTTTTATTTACTATGTTTATTAATTTTTTACCATTTGAAGCCACCTTGAGTGTAGGAATAAATCAAAAGGTGCAAGATAAATTTAATAAATTTAATAAATAAATAATAAATAAAATGTAACTATTCAGAAACTTCTTCTATACATATACACATATACAACTAAAACCATCCCAAAGAAAAAGAAATGCAAGAAAGCAAAATGGCTGTCTGAGGAAGCTTTGCAAATAGCTGAGGAAAGAAGGGAAGCGAAAGGCAAGGGAGAAAGAGAAAGATACACCCAATTGAATGCAGAATTCCAGAGAATAGCTAGAAGAGATAAGAATGCCTTCTTAAATGAACAGTGCAAAGAAATAGAGAAAACAATAGAATAGGGAGGACCAGAGATCTCTTCAAGAAAATTGGAGATATGAAGGGAACATTTCATGCAAAGATGGGCATGATAAAGGACCAAAATGGCAGGGACCTAACAGAGGCAGAAGAGATTAAGAAGAGGTGGCAAAATTACACAGAAGAACTATACAAGAACGAGCTTAGCGTCCCTGATAACAACGATGGGTCACTGACCTCGAGCCAGACATCCTAGAATGTGAAGTGAAATGGGCCTTAGGAAATCTGACCAACAACAAAGCTAGTGGAGGTGACAGTATTCCAGCGGAGCTATTCAAAATCTTAAAAGACGATGCAGTAAAAGTGCTACACTCAATTTGCCAGCAAATTTGGAAAACTCAACAGTGGCCACAGGATTGGAAAAGGTCAGTTTACATTCCAATTCCAAAGAAAGGCAATGCCAAAGAATGTTCAAACTATCGCACCATTGCACTCATTTCACATGCAAGTAAAGTTATGCTTAAAATCCTACAAGCTAGACTCCAGCAGTATGTGGATCGAGAACTTCCAGAAGTACAGGCAGGATTTTGAAGAGGCAGAGGAACTAGAGATCAAATTGCCAACATAGGCTGGATCATGGAGAAAGCTAGGGAGTTCCAGAAAAACATCTACTTCTGCTTCATTGACTATGCTAAAGCCTTTGATTGGGTGGATCACAACAAATTGTGGCAAGTTCTTAAAGAGATGGGAGTACCAGACCATCTTATTTGTCTCTTGAGAAACCTATATGCGGGTCAAGAAGCAACAGTGAGAACTGGACACGGAACCACTGATTGGTTCAAAATTGGGAAAGGAGTCCAGCAAGGCTGTATTCTGTCGCCCTGCCTATTTAACTTATATGCAGAGCACATCATGAGAAAGGCAGGGCTAGATGAATCAAAAGTTGGAATTAAGATTGCCGGGAGAAATATCAACAACCTAAGATATGCAGATGATACCACTCTAATGGCAGAAAGTGAAGAGGAACTAAAGAGCCTCTTGATGAGGGTGAAGAAGGAGAGTGCAAAAGTTGGCTTGAAACTCAAGATTAAGAAAACCAAGATCATGGCATCCGGCCCTCTCAATTCCTGGCAAATAGATGGGGAAGAAATGGAGGTAGTGACAGATTTTATTTTCCTGGGCTCCAAGATCACCGCAGATGGGGATTGCAGCCAAGAAATTAGAAGACACTTGCTCCTGGGGAGGAAAGCTATGGCAAATCTAGACAGCATACTAAAAAGCAGAGACATCACCCTGCCAACAAAAGTACGTATAGTCAAGGCCATGGTTTTCCCAGTTGCAATGTATGGCTATGAAAGTTGGACCATAAGAAAGGCTGAGCGCCACAGAATCGAGGCCTTTGAACTATGGTGCTGGAGAAGACTCCTGCAAGTCCCCTGGACTGCAAGGTGATCAAACTGGTCAGTGCTAGAGGAGATCAACCCTGACTGCTCTTTAGAAGGCCAGATCCTGAAGTTGAAACTCAAATACTTTGGCCACCTAATGAGAAGGAAGGACTCATTGGAGAAGAGCCTAATGCTGGGAAAGATTGAGGGCAATAGAAGAAGGGGATGACAGAGAATGAGGTGGCTGGATGGAGTCACTGAAGCAGTAGGCGTGAGTTTAAATGGACTCCAGAAGATGGTAGAGGACAGGAAGGCCTGGAGGAACGTTGTCCATGGGGTCGCGATGGGTCGGACACGACCTCGCAACTAACAACAAAAACAATACATATACACGGTGAATTCACTAGGTAACTTGTACATATCCTATTACTGCTGAGCAAACCAGTACAGCTGTTATTTGTTCTTCCTGTCTTTCTTGTGGTTAAAAAAAAGTTTCTCGGCAATCTATGCAGTGATGACTAAAACAAACCAGAAGTTGATATATATTAAAAGGTAATGGTATATATGAGGTAATCTTTGTACTCACGTTCTGACCATAATCACAGTCAGACTCTAATTGAAATTAGCTGACTTCTGTTTTAAGAAAAGAGTTGCCTGTACAAACTTGAAAAATGTAATCAATTCCTGAACTACTTGATCTTATATGCTCCGTAGATGTTAAACCTCAGCTCCCAGAATTCTTAGCTATCTTCCAGAAGCCACAAAAGAGAGAAAGACTGTTGTAAGGAATCATATCATGGTATTTTAATTGGCTTGCATGCTAATCAGAAGCATTTTCTAGAAGTAGAAAAGGGTGCCTGCTGGCTTGATGATTTTGGGTTAACTATAAACCAAGTTTCTTTAATGTCTGTAGAGAGTGGGCAGCTGTTCAGTCGGAAATCTCCCCATGTGCTTTGGTCTGGACTGAAGGTCTTGAGAATTGCAATGTGAGCCTTTACAGTCTAGAAACGTCAAAAATATTTGGAATTTGAAACATTTTACATGCTACTATATAACATAAGCTTCTGTTTTTCAGATAGTTGGAAGAACAGTTCTACATGTGGAACATATGCGGTTCCCAAATAAGGGATGAGCCACATTTTAGCAATTAACAATGGGGGAGTCAGGTGACACTGCAATGCAAAATGTGCATTGAGACTTTTTTTATTGCTTAGAAAATCACATTAAGCCTGTTTATGATTTAATGTACAGTAAATACTAGAATTCATCTTTATAGCATGGAGACTAGAGCTCTATTTTAAAACTAGTTTTCATGGGAAATTAATGCCTTTCTCTAGGCTTCTCCCATGCTATGAATATGCTATAAATAAACATGTATTACATATATTTGTAAATCTTCCTTCTTAATGAATGTATGTAATGCATATTAACAATCTTGGAAATTAGTTGTTCCATTCTGTCTTTTCTATGATCAAAGGAATATTTTCAGGAGCAGGATTTTCTGCTTTTCCTTTTTTTAAAACTCCTTAAAAAACTTCACTGAGGCTACAAAAATTATAATGTGTACGTGCAGATAATCAAGTACAATGCAAGATCACAGACACGCCTACGCAATCAAGATAACAATAATCTGATACACTGCATGGGAATAGGTGCCATACTAGCTTTCCTAATCTCTCTTCAGCTTTCAGTACCATCAAAGTATTTTTCGGATTGTCTGTGAGGTTTGCAGTGGGGTGCCATTTTTGTTATGGGTGGTCTCACTTGGTATTAATGAGAGCATGGGGAGATTGAACCTACTGCCACTCACTTATAGGGTGCCACAGGACTTGACTCTCTCTCCCGTTTTTTTTTTTAACATCTACCTGAAATTGCTGGATGAGGTCATTTGTCAGTTCAGGGTTTCACTCCAGATTATAAAACAGTTTGTGTAACCCACAGGCTGCATGCCAGCACTTTACTTCCCTTTTGCCTTGCTACAGTCATACCTCAGTGCCAGCTTCCTTTCACAGCTGTCACTTTCCCCCTACCTTGCTTTGCATAGGAACTGCTCACTAGACTTCCAAAAAGGGAGAAGAGTAAAGCTCCTTCATGCTATTTGGGGAAGAGAATCAGTTGTTTTAGCACTGTACTTCTTTCACAATATACTAAATCGAGTAGATCTAGACTGTTTTATTTGTGGAAGAAGAAGATGCATTTTTGCACTAATCCACTTTAAACTATTTTTACTGTTTAGAATCATAGCTCTGCCTTTCTTAATTACAGTATCCAGAAATAGTTGAATTGGGCTGTTGCAGTTTGTATGCCAGTCCTCCTATATTTATCACTTTTTTTTTTTGCTCCTCTTTCAGTAATTAGGGCACAGGGCTACTTTATGACTCCTTCCTCTCCCATTCTCACATACTCTCACATCTTCCCTCTACTCCATGAAGAAGAGACCCAGTTTCCCAGCCGCTAGTCGGTTTTACTCATCCTATTCTATGGAACGTAGCTTGTTAAGCAGTCATACCGAATTGGCCTATCTTTCTCTTCAGAGTTCTCTCTGCTCTCCTATATATTTATTTTTTCCCCACAAATTTTAATTGGGAGATGCCCAGATGGAATGGGAGAGGAAGGACTCATAAAGTGTCCTAAGTCCTGAACGATGAGCAAAAAACAAAGAGAGGAAAAAACAAATCAACTCAGAAATCAACTTTGGTAGTGATGTAATAAAAATAAGATAGGGGCATGGACATGAGAACATGGGAGTTGGACTAGAAGACCTCCAAGGTCCCTTCCAACCCTATGATTCTATGACAGCAATTCCCAGAATTGTTTGATGTTGATTCAAGGGTGGGCACTTTAATTCAGTAATGTGGAGAGGTCTTAAGTTTAGCTTGCAGCCCCTCCCTAATTGCCCGTGCCACCGAACTGCAATGATAAACTGCTGACTACTGAACTTCAATAGCAATCTACTTTAGCCCCGCTATGCCACAATCTTGTTTGAATGTAATTTCCAGCATCCTGTATATAACTGACCGTGGTTCTTGCCATTTGAGACAATCTTAAACTTTTGAATTATCCAGCTCATCTTGAGGGATTAAGAGCAAGTAATGAACAATCTAATTTTGCAAATTTGCTATGTCCATAATTAATTGAATTTGTTTGTAATGCTGCAGTTGATGCCAAAACTAATCCTTGCAAGTAGAAACAGAATCAGTCATGTCTTCACTACAAGTAGCTTAAAGCAATCTCACATGCAGTGAGATAAATTACATCAAGCACAGCAATAGAATGTTAATAGATACTATCTCATAATCAGCAGTAGGGAATTTCTCCCTTCATTCTGCTTGGAGAGGCAGTTCAGGGTCATACCAAACCTCAATAGTCTCCTATTTATAATTATATGAGCCATTGAAATTACAAAAAAGCAACGGATGGAAACTAAACGAAAAGAGAAGCAACCTAGAACTAAGGAGAAACTTCCTGACAGTTAGAACAATTAACCAGTGGAACAACCTGCCTCCAGAAGCGGTGAATGCTCCAACACTGGAAGTTTTTAAGAAGAAACTGACAGCCATTTGTCCAAAATGGTATAGGGTTACCTGCCTGAGCAGGGGGTTGGACTTGATGACCTCCAAGGTCCCTTCCAACTTTATTATTATTATTATTATTATTATTATTATTATTATTATTATTATTATTATTATTATTATTATTATTATTATTATGTGACATTCCTATCCTATATTGATCCTAATAAAACTACATGGGTGTGTCCATAGATGCACTAGAAACTGAGTTTGATTTGAAAGAGATTTCACCTTTAATAACACCGTTTCTATATTTAAAAATCATGAACTGACTAGAGCACAGGCTGCTCAACATGCTATTAAACAAGTTCAGTGAACTTCTGGTAATCATTTGGAGAAACCTTTGCCTCTTGTGAAATGTTCTTAAGAACATTGAGACAATATTCGGGAGTTTTTTAAAACCTGCAACTTTTTGCTATTGAAGGGTGGTTTTTGAAATTTTGCAACCATCTTCACAGCACGTGCATCCATGCTCTAGTCATGTAAAAAACAGAGACAGCAATTGAAAAGCTCTTGGTCAGTGTGCAAACACTATTAACTAACTATGGAAATTTAGAGTGCAATTCTATATATGCCTGCTCAGAAGTAAGAAGATAGCCAACTCCCAGGCAAATGTCTAGAACTGAGGTCTCCATTATTCATAATCATCTATCCATTAGCAAAATATTTTATGGGGTTGGGTTCAAGACAAATAATTTTCAAAAACATTCTGTAAATATTTATGTAAGCAAGATTGGAAGTTTTGTGGAGTGTGCAGCAGCCTCATTCTTCTACTCCAACAACTGGAATGTCGAGTTGCATTTTCCTTAAGTAACTTACTGTAGTTTCTTGATGTATGCATATATTTGTATATACTATATGTCTGAAGAGCAGCCACGAAGAAGCAGAAGATATCTTCCACATCCATAACGATCTCACTTTAGCTTCTGTGAAACTTAGCATGTTTCAGTCTTTATTTCTTCAACCACTGATATTATGCTGACATTTGCAGTACTATTAGCAATGTATAAAAAGAAACAAAAGAAAGCTTTGAATGTGAGATTTTATTTTTCAAGAAACACAAACAAGGCCATAAAACAATATTTTTACTAAGACGAAACTTTCGTTTTGGGAAAAGCAAAGTCCATAAAGTAGGAGAGGTCGTGTCTGGCATGTGGATGAAATGGGTTGAGGTGGCAATTAACAACTCTCATTTGTGAATCCTGATAACTTTACACAGATGTCAATATAGCTATCATGGCAACGGTATAGAAGTGGTTTGTCATTTCTACCCGTATCTTTTGAGATGCTTTGGGTTTCTTTGGTTGTCTTTTATTCAAACAATAATCAGGGTTAAATCTCAGCTCTCAACTCACACAGGTTTGGTCAACTAATAGCTACTGAAACTATTTTTAGGCTTACATATGGTTTTTATTCCTTTCCCAACTCAAAATGGCAGAAAATTATAACATACATTTTCTGCAGCTGTGGTAAGAGAAGCTCTGAAGTCTCCACAAGAGGACTTCAGGAATCTCAGATGGCCCTCAGGCTGCATTGTTGCCCATCCTTGGCTTACTATGTTGGTTGAACTAGCTACTGGAGCTTTTAAATAATGGTTTATGATTTAAGATTATATTTAATCCAGCCTCTCTAAATTTTACCTACACTACCAGCCAACTTCTATGGATGTTTCTCTAAGCTCTTTGCAAAGATAACTGAGGGAGAGGTAAATGCTGCAAATAGTACAGTATTCCATTCAGGATTTCACAGAGTTGATGTAATAGCTAGTTTTGTCAGGATCAGAATAAATATTAAATTACTAGAATTATTTTCACTTCTAGTATCAGCCAAGAAAAGATTAATATAATACCTTTTCATGGAGTTGTTCATTAATGTTCCAGCTGTTGTGTCAGGAGAAGAAAGTGTAGTATTGTATCTGAAATTTTTAATTTTGAGCCCCTATTCACCAGAATCTGATAACTACTCACTACTAAGCTGGGAGGATCACTAGTCTCCTTTAGGATATCAGTGCTCTCAACCAACCCATAGCATAACACTGGGCATTGATGTGACATTGACAGAGGCTAGATGGGAAGGTAGCTGATGGATTCACACCTCAACCTTGCAGCTATGGCAATAGTTATGTACAGGCCTAACGGCTATCCTGTTTCTCAACACAAGTAAGATGTTTTGCAATTTCAGAAAGCAGTGGGCTTAGATTGTAGCTTGTTTAGAAGCTGGCAGTCCAACTGAACCTACCATAGCAAGTCACACACACACACACAATACACAATATTTGCACTATTGACGGGCTATTTGTAGTGATAGTGTCTTAAGAATTAAAAAACAATGTGGTGTAAAAAAGTAAAATGTTATGAAATTATGTTGGCTTATGCTTTCCTCTACCACATCTCTCTAAAGATGATACTGCATTTCAAAAAGAGACAGCGGGTGCATGATAGTCATCATGAATAAGAAACTGCAGTCAAAATAAACTGAAGGAAACAACATGTAATAGCTCAATATAAACTGGTCTTACTGAGGAAATGAGACTAATACTCCAAATGTTTCCTTACTTTTTTGATATGGCTTTGAAACTTCCATCAGGTATTGACATTTTGGTGAAACTGGTTGCCTAGCAACTACAACATGATAACTTGAATCACATATTGTATTATGTGCATTGCATTTGTGTATAAGTGTAAAAGACTGTACATACTCTGCCCCTCCTCGTCTCTGTTTTGTTCTTCGGACATTGGAGTGTCAACCTCCAAGTACAAAAGATTGCAGATACTTGTGCAGAACTGGGAAATATAGTTAAGAACAGAGATTTGTGCAAAAATCATAGAAACTGAAGATAACTCCCATTGCAAGACTGAATCTATATCTGTTTGTTTTGAATATCCCAGAAATAACTTAATAATACTGTGTTATTTATGTGCTGCATCCAATAATTTACACAGTGCTCTTGCCTGCTACAAGGTTGATGCCGCAGACAGTAGTATTTTTTAAAAAAAAATACTAGGGTTTTTGCTGGTATTAAAGACTAAGGACTAATTACTGAAACGAGTTGGCTTTGGCTAAACCATTGAGACATTCAGAATGTTATCACTCATTCTCTGTGGTTTCTCCATATTTGTTCTTTGCTACCAGTAATGAGCAAGACCAAAACTCCATGTGTCATTCTTAGTAAAACTCATGATTCAAAATACTTTTTGTAGTCAGACCCCTCTTCAGATCTAACATAAAGAAACTATATAGTCATACTTCTATCTATTTAACCTGTGTTGTCCACCAAAACTGAAATCATTATTTTCAGTAAATACTTTGCCTGTGCATTTTAAATATAATTCATCTCTTAAATAGTAGTACTATTTCTGCATGCTAATGTTGCCAAGACCAAAGAGATATATAGAGTAGTCCCATTCTCAAAATTAAAGGAAGTTTTGGTTTTGCTGATACTCAAAAGCAACAAAAAATATTCTAAGATCCATTCATTTAAAGAATGTAGGAGAGATGAGCAACAGCAAGTGAAAAACCTCAGACCAACACAGGATAAAAATAGGAGGCATAACCTGACTATATAGCATATATTTTTCATGAATAACATATCACATGTAGTACAAAATATCCACTACCATTGCTGAGAACATCTACCCTGAATCATAGGGGGAAAATGTGGTCCCTAGTACTGAAGTTTGATAACTCCTATGATCTGACATCTGAAACAGTATCTCCTAAAGATCCGTTTAGCCCCCTCTCATTAATGTTTAAAGGTCTCTGAAAATCCTAGGCCTTAGGTTAGTGTGGTGGAAAGTCCCTTATAGGATTTTATGACAGTTTTAATGTTTTCCTCTGGATGTATATCATTCTTTTCCTGTTTCTTAATTGTTCTTATATTTTTAATGTATGCCACATGCATAGCCTTCAACCTTTTGATTGTAACCTCAGTTTTGAAGGGTAAGGTAAGGTTTGTACCATCTGGAAAGAAACTTACAAATCATTCAGTCATATTATGCATGTACCTAATTTGGGCCTACTTTAGAGAGCCAGTTTGGAGTAGTGGTCAAGACATCCAGTCAGAAACTGGGAGACTGTGAGTTCTAGTCCTGCCTTAGGTGCAAGGCCATCTGGGTGACCTTGGGCTAGTCATTTTCTCTCAGCCTTAGGAAGCAGACAATGGCAAACCACTTCTGAAAACCTTGCCAAGAAAACTGCAGGGCAGTTTCTAAGAATCAGATACGATTGAAAAAAAAAAAACTTTGGACCAAGCATGCTGTAAACATTACACTGTTTCTTTCCTTGGAAAAGAGGTTTTAACAATAAGAACTACCAATGGAAAGTAGTTAGAATTGGCACTATTTTTCACTTTACATGAGGCAGAAAATATATTCCAATCCTCATTACTGGAAATGTTGCCTCTATTTCTATTAGGGGGTTGTTTATACTTCATTATTTTGAAAAAGAAAGCATGATAAAAGGTACAGACTTATATGGAATTTCATTGAATAGATCTGAATTTTAAAAATATGGGTATAACTTGCCTAGAGACAAAATGAATCTCACATTAACAGGAAGGACTTATTGATCAGCAATTTTGTCTGTTGTCTGGGTACTATTTGCTGATGGCAATTAACATCATGCTCACAGTCACTTTATGATCCTACTTTCACTTCATTTGGTCCTTTCATCTTTATTCTCGATGTAGATTGGACACTGCTTCAGATGGAGAACATCTTGGGTCAGTATCTATAATAAGGTCTAAAAGTTATAATATAATATCAAGTATATTTTTCTGAAACATGTACAGAAGCAAAAAAATATGGTACCACATATTATCCAGGTAAGTTGCAGAACCTAGCTAATCTTGGCTGATCTTGAAGAAGCAGGATCAGGATCTATCTAACACTTGGGAATCATCTAGAAATCCCAGGACTGTAAGGTAGAATATGAATCAGAAAAAGCATTCCAGAAGAAGGCAATGGCAAATCCTTTCCGTATTAATGCCAGAAAAATTCCTATGTATATTTCTAAGAGGATTGAGCATAATACTAACACTAATAATAATACTAACACTAACACTAACACTAACAATAACAACAACAACAACAACAACAACAACAACAACAATAATAATAATAATAATAATAATAATAATAATAATAATAATAATAATAATAATAATAATAATAATAATAATAATAATAATAATAATAATAATAGAGTTGGAAGGGACCTTGGAGGTATTCTAGTCCAACCCCCTGCTCAGGCAGGAAACCCTATACCAGTGGTGGTGAACCTATGGCACGGGTGCCAGAGGTGGCACTCAGAGCCCTCTCTGTGGACACGTGCATCGTTGGCCCAGTCCTAGGCCTTCAGCTGGGTTTTATAAAACCTTTTCACTTTAGGCCTCCGCCGCCGTGTGCAAAAAAAGAAAAAAGGTTCAATCAGTCAATTTCAACTTCTCGCGGGGGAAAAAAAGATCTTGAAAAGTTGGAATTGATTGAACTTTTTAGTCCCACCCAGTCTGCCGTTACCACTGCAGCCACGCCCACCCAATGGGCCATGCCCATCCAATGGGCCACGCCCACCCAATGGGCCACACCCAGCCAATGGGTCACACCCACCCGGCACTCGATGATGTATAAGTGGGTTTTGAGTTGCAGTTTGGGCACTCAGTCTCTAAAAGGTTCGCCATCACTGCCCTATACCATTTCAGACAAATAGTTGTCCAGTCTCTTCTTAAAAACTTCCAGTGTTGGAGCATTCGCAACTTCTGGAGGCAAGTTGTTCCACTGATTAACTGTCTAACTGTCAGGAAATTTCTCCTTAGTTCTGGGTTGCTTCTCTCTTTGATTAGTTTCCATCCATTGTTTCTTGTCCTGCCTTCAGATGCTTTGGAGAATAGCTTGACTCCCTCTTCTTTGTGGCAACCCCTGAGATATTGGAACCCTGCTATCATGTCACCCCTAGTCCTTCTCTTCATTAAACTAGACATACCCATGTTCTAGCCTCCAGTCCCCTTATCATCTTTGTTGCTCTTCTCTACTTTTTCTAGAGTCTCAACATCTTTTTTTACATCATGGTGACCAAAACTGGATGCAATATTCTAAGTGTGGCCTTACCAAGGTATTATGAAGTGGTATTAACACTTCATGTGATCTTGATTCTATCCTTCTGTTAATGCAGCCTAGCACTGTGTTGGCTTTTTTGGCAGCTGCAGCATACTGCTGGCTCATATTTAAGTGATTGTCCACTAGGAGAGATCCCTCTCACAATTACTACTATTGAGCAAGGTACCACCTATACTGTACCTATGCATTTGGTTTTTCTTGCCTAAATGTAGAGCCTTACATTTTTCACCATTGAATTTCATTTTGTTAGATAGTGTTATGTTTGCTGTTCGATGCAGCATTGAAGAGGCAGCAGGTGTAAACCAAACACTCTTTATTTTAGTTTAAACAGAAGCCTAACCAACCATTGCTCCACCCCTATTTATACATTCAGTTCTCGGTGATGTCGAATGTCTCCTGGCCGCACACGCACAGCAGCATTGCGGCCTTCAAGCCGTCTTCCCGGACTTGGTTGACCCGTAGGTAGTTTTCGACTCTCGCGACGTAGGAGCTCCACCTTTCTGGATGAGCGATGTCAAATTCGGAGAGTTTTCCTATCTTGGCCATGGTGAGTTTTTCACGGGCCTCTCAATGCCTCGTGCTGCCCAGGCTTCTGTGGGACTCCCAGGGCAGATCCTTGGGAGCGCTCTCCTCCAGCGTTTTCGTACTGGCAGGAGAGAGTGGGGGTGGAACGCAGTTCCGACCAAGGCGTCTGCTTGGCCTAACCCCCATAGTGACTCAGCTCTTCAAGGTTAAGCAGCACGATCCCACCTTCGTCGCCATTGTTATGTTTGCTGTTCAATGCGGCATTGAAGAGGCAGCAGGTGTAAACCAAACACTCTTTATTTTAGTTTAAACAGAAGCCTAACCAACCGTTGCTCCACCCCTATTTATACATTCAGCCTAAAGGCGACAGTCAATAGAAACACAGCATTCTCCCGCTCAAATGCATAATAAGTAGTCTGCAGACAGGAAGTCTGGCTCTTGGCCATCTGGCCTGTTAACCATTTTTTCTCAATTCTCAGTATCACAGTTCTCAGAATTCAACTCAATACATTACAGATAGCACCCAATGTTCAAGTCTGTCAAGATCCTTCTGTATCTTGTATCAAGCCTGTCTTCTGGAGTATTGGCTATTCCTGCCAGCTTGGTGTCGTCTGCAAATTTGATGAGTTCCCCATCTATCCCCTCATCCAAATCATTGATGAAGATGTTGAAAAGCACTGGGCCTAAAACAGAGCCCTGGGGCACCCAACTACACATTTCCCTTCATGTAGATGCCGTTCCATTAAGGACCACACGCTGAGTACAGCCGGTCAGCCAGTTACGAATCCATCTGGTGGTGATGCTGTCTAACCCACATTTTTTTTATCTTATCAAATAGTAAGTTGTGGTCTACTTTATCAAATGCCTTACTGAAGTCCAAGTAAATTATATCCACAGCATTCCTCTGGTCCACTATTTTTGTCACCTGGTCAAAGAATGCAATAAGATTTGTCTGACCCAAAGGAGATGTTATCTTAGAAGTGTATTCACAAATGAAGCTTGTATTATTTCATTCTTAAATAAAATGCAGCATAAGTAAAGAAGAGAACACCCATTCAGTTTGCTGTCGTTTATTAACTACCTTACAGAAGAGTTTGAAAAAGAAGCTCAAAATTTATGGCACAGTAATGCAGTTGTGCTTATACTTGACTCAGTTCAATATTATAAGAAGCACCTAATATTAGCTGACATTGAAGACAACTACTTTGCTTTGGCAAAGTTTTTAAATGCACCATAATCGTGGATCATGTTGTATTACATAAAGTGAATAAAGCCTCTTAGATATCTGCCAATGAAGAACATTAATCATTTCCTCTCGTCTTCCCTGTCTGCAGATCTTTATAGCTGGCATAGCACAAGGTGATGTTTGGCTTGCCTGCCTTATGACTCAGTTCATTAGGCAAAACCCTCAGGCAGGGACAAACATTTCATCTTATATAAACTGTGAATAGTGCATGAAAAGCAAGTGCCTTTTGGACAACTACATAAAAGCTCTTCACATTCACCAAAAATGAGGCCTCTTCTGCATCACCTTAGGGTAAGTCACAGGTTGGCACAAGCACCCTTAAAATTACAACATGGGCCCTTTGCAGTTATAGTAGCAACATGAAGTTTACTCGGTAATAGTCAGGTTATAAGTTATTAGCTTACAAGCTAGCAGGAGAGGAAGAGTATTGACAGGTTTTAACTTTAGTGTTGGAGAAGACTCCTGAGAATATTGTGGACAGCCAAGAAAACAAACAAATGGATCATCAAACAAATCAATCCAGAATTCTCACTCAAGGCACAAATGTCCAAATGGCTCAAATTACCCTACTTTGAACCCACTATATGAAGGCCCAGCTCCCTAGAAAAGGCTTTAATGCTGGAGAAATTGAAAGGAAGAAGAAGAAGACGACCAGCAGCAAGATAGATGGACTCAGTTATAGTGGCCATGAGTGCACCATTGAAAGGTCTGAAAAACTGAGTTAGGTAGATTTCCTTCATGACAGTCTATCCCTATGTAGAAAATGACTTGATAGCACATAAACAATCAATTATTATTGCTCCAGGGAAGTAAAATACTGATGATAAGATTCCCAGGTTGATGATTATGGAAAA
The DNA here is from genome assembly GCA_023970755.1 of Azemiops feae. Taxonomy (NCBI): domain Eukaryota; kingdom Metazoa; phylum Chordata; class Lepidosauria; order Squamata; family Viperidae; genus Azemiops; species Azemiops feae. The sequence continues at coordinate 942,767 of JALGBA010000085.1, read as the reverse complement.
CATACTAGCAAGGCATTGGGACAACATCGGCTCCATCTATGTTCCGTGATGATTTTAGTCCCAATATATTATTAAATAATTCTTGAATATAAAAACCCCATTAGCCAGCTGATTAGTATTAACAACTATTGATTAATTATTAATAAGTTATTTGTTTAAAATACAAAGTAAGGTACTATTTCTATTGTGGAGTCTCACTTTAAGTGTCACACAAAACCAGCAATTTGCAACTAATTAAATATATAATTTGGTCCCTTGCTAAACATCTCTTATATTTAGCTAGGAGTACCAGAAAGGATTCCTTTATAGTGCCCAACTTGTGATTAGTTAGTTCTTTTCAGGATGTGTTGCAAAGGAAAGAGAAAGATTATTTCTAAGAGTAGTGCACTAGGACTTGTAGACATGTAGCTCTTCAGTTGTACAGTTCAATGGCAAGTTGTACTTAGACTAGAATGGCCTTTGATATAAAACCTTTAATAAACTCTTTGCTATTTCTGTTTATATAGGGACAAACTCTAGTGTTTTGTTGCAACAGTCTTGTGACATCTTAAATACTACTAAATTTAATACTGCATGAATGCATTACAGTGCACTTTATCAACTACATGGAATCCAGCTTTTGGAATGGAATTTTATATGCAAGTACAGTTCTTTAGAAAGGGTGGTATGATGAATAGAAAGATGGGAGACAAAGTTATCTATAGTTTATGACATTAATAAAATTGTAGTTATTTGTGGCAACCATTCCTGATCCTATAATTTCTCTTTAAATGATGAGAAATAGATTTATACCTCTTGATGAATTCTAGCTCAGGTACTTCTTGATGAAATTGATCTTGATAGTTTCTTTATTTAATAAATATATTAAATATTAAACAATAATATATTTAATTCCTTTATTGATAATTCAATAAATCCCCTTTCCTCTTAAGATAAGTGACAATTTCTTGGGAATCCAGAGTTTCCTATCAATTTCTGGATTATGCCACTTTGGATACCACATATATGCTTTTACTTGTTTGGCCAATATATATTGCTGACAATCTATAATATATTGGAAGATAAGAAGGTATACTTCTCTTGACATTGTAGCTGAAGTTGCTGGTAATTTATTGCCAAAGAAAATATGGAGATGTATGAACACCTGTATCTATATCATTGTGGCATAGACTATTGTTGCTAGAAGCTGATAAAGATATTTAATGGTGTGCAAAAAAAAGAAGCAAAAATGCTTTTTTTGTGTGTTTGAAACAAAATACCTCACAGAGAATATTCATTCTATCAATCTGTTTTTGAAAGCCCAAAGATGCTTTTTTACGAGGCAACTAGACTTTCTTTTTACAAGGCAACTGTTTTTCTTTGAAGATGTTTCGCTTCTCATCCAAGAAGCTTCTTCAGCTCTGACTAGATGGTGGGGAATGGAAAGATTTATACTCCTGCAGACAGCTGTTCATTTGTATTCTTTTAGCGAGTTGTTAATACTACCTGGAGGCTTATCTGTGTCTTCAGGGTCACCTGAGTAGTGCAAAAGGTATGGAGCCTTCTTGGAACTGTTGAAAGGACTGTATTGTAGACTGGAGATAGAAGATATTGTATCCCTCCCACTCTGTTGAGAGAGGGCTGTTCAGTTTTGACATAGATGGCCTCTTTGACCCCTCTTTCAAACCAGCAGTCCTCTCTGTCCAAAATGTGGACTTTGCTGTCTTTGAAAGAATGCCCTTTGTCTTTTAAATGCAGATGGACTGCTAACTCTTGTCCTGATGGATTTGTTCTCCTATGTTGTTCCATATGTTTATGAAGTTGCTTTTTCGTTTCCCCAATGTGCACATGACTCACTGCATTGTACTGCATATACCACATTGTTCAGTTTGTGTCTGAGTGTTTTATCCCTGGGGTGGACAAGCCTTAGTGTATTCTTGGGTTTGAAGTGTGCACGTATGTTGTGTTGGCTGAAGATCCTCCTGTTTTTGAAAGAACTATATTTTTATAGAACAAACCTCTACATCCAGTTAAAGTGTCCCATGTTTCCTCCAACTAAACTTGAAACATGTTGAGTGTCTTGGTTAGAAGGAACAATGGAACTATAGAAAAAACTTTTGCTCCAGAATCACAAGAATAAAGTTTGTGCTGAGCACGAACAGAGAGCCAGTTTGCAGGAAAAAATGGCACAGAAAAAAAAACTTGTTTTTGAAATCTCCTATTATGGAAGTATTTGTTTCATCTTTTTCCTATGTACCTGCCTTGAATTCAGATACAAAAGTAACTCATTTTAGCCTAGTAGTATATTAACTAAAGAGAATAGGAAGAGAGATTAGTCAACTGGTTCCCTCTGGGGAAAAAATGCCTTAATCTCTTTCACACTTTTTTTAATCTAATTTGTTTATGCCTAATTCTAATTTTGCAGACTGTTAGAAATAGGACTGTTTCGTTCTGCACCAGACTTCCCTGCAGATTTACTTTTTGAGGGCGGAGGAGGGAAAGGGAATGAGGGAGAGAGATGAGCTCAGCCACAGGCTGATTGCCGCCCCCCCCAAAAAAAGGTAAGCAGGCAGGTAGGCTTGGAGGCAGGTTGTCTGGCAGGCCAGGAGAAAAGCTCCTTCCTGGGAAATACACAAAAAAATCCCTTTCTGCCTGGCTCCTAGCATTTACATTCCAGATGTAAATCACATTTATACTGTCGGTAGCACAGAGAACAAAATAGTAATCATAAGCCGTGCACGCACAGCACACTAGCTCAGTAAAACAACTCCTTTTTTTTTAATCTTGAAGTGCTAAAGGAGCAGAAGGACTGCAGCACACAGAGCAAGTCAACAAGTTCAAATATGCGTTTGCAACAAATGCACAGTAGGCTCTATCAGCAGGGCACAGGAGCATGAGCCAAAATATGCATTTATATCTGAACTTAGTTGATCAACCAGCACAGAGACTTTAGCATTTTTAGATATACTGAGAATTTTGATTTTTCAAAGTCACTCAAAGTCAGTAACTCCAAAGAAGCAAAGTTCAAATAGCCAACTAAACATAGCAAGCCATCAGCATAGAAAACCTTTTTTTCCACCCTCACTTAACCTAAGTCAATGGCAACATTAACATGACTCAATTTTCTGACTGTACTAGCACAAAGAACAAAATTTAAGAATTAATATTCCAGTTCCAATCACACTACCAAACATCAATCTACTAAATATCATCTACAAAACTCCCACTAGATGATAACAGAAAAAAAATGTTAAAATCTCTCTCTTGGTTCATAGTTGCTGAGATTGTTGCAGTCAAAGTTCTGTAACCCTGATAAAACACCATGAACCATTCAATACAGATGGGTTTTGTTTCTTGTACAGTGCCAGTTACTAGTTTGAACCCTTTCATGGTTATTATGGAAGGTAGACATATTCCTGACTAAGATATTCCTCCAGAACAAGAAACTTAGAATAATTAATAACATTAATCCAAGTTATAACTTCAATACTCTAATTTGCTAATTGTTAGGGAGCACAGTATACTAACAGCATTTCCATACAATCTCAGCCATTAAAATGTTGTAGCGGTCAGATGTTGCAGACTGTTAGATGTAGTATCCATCGATGTAGTATCTGCTCAGCAAGATGTAGTTCTTGCAGTTCACAACCTCTGTCTACCTTGCCACTGTCCAGTCCTAGCCTGCTGTATTACAGGTAGTCTTGCAGACAAAGCTGGAAGAGGTAACCTTCTTCTTTGGTCAACCAGATCACCATGAAAGGTCACTCCTTTCATTCAGGGTTAAATTCTGAATACTAGATATTTTATCAGCACTTCATCTGCTGCAACTTGAATATAAGACAGGCCAGCCTCCTCTCCCTTCCCTGCAACCAGTGAGTTGCATCCTTTCATCATATCTCCCCCCATTGGTTACTAGTACAGTGTTCTCTGCCTTCCATTTCTCCAGATGTACATAATTATTAGTAATTTCCGTTTGCAGAAACGTTGTTTTCCAATGCATCTCTATGACTTTACATAAGCAAAATTTGTTTTCTCCATGGAAATATTTGCAATTCCAAATTTTGTAGTCCATGTTTATTGGCTATTGATTTTACTTTTTCTTCCTATCAAAAAAACCAGTGTGTAATCAATATAAAGATTAACTGCAAAATGTCCTCTCCTTGGAAACTATTCTTGTAGAACACTGCTACAAAATCAAAACAGCAAAAATCAAAAAAAGGATGCTCTTTACTGCCGACTTGTGATCTTTTGGATTTTTGCAGAAGCAACCTGTAGAACTGAACTCTGCCTCTATTGCAACAAATTAGAATCCAGAGCCTTCTTTCCTAGAGCTGCAGGCCTCAATCAAGCTTAGTTCTAAAATCTAATTACATGCGGAGCCTGTAATGTGGAATGTATGAAAAGTCCTCTGAATATTTATTTATTTATATCCCACCTTTATTTTTTCACTTAAGGCAGTGAACACACACAATACTCCTTCCTCCTCCTATTTTCCTCACAACAATCCTGTGAAGTGAGTTGGGCTAAGAGAGAGTGACTAACCAAAGTCAACAGCCAGTTTTCATGCCTAAGGTGGAACTAGAACTCACAGTCTCCTGGCTTCTAGCCTAGTGCCTTAACCAACCAAACCAAACTTATCTATGAACTTGTTTCCCTCATGCTGAAGTTGGCTACTAGACCTAGACCCTTATTTGTATGAAAATTTGAAAGATAACTCAGTTGAGCAAATGAATATACATATAAACGTTACATACTGTGGCACCTAAAATTTATATCTACTCCATAACATACAGCTTCGTAACTAGGAAACTGCCCTTCAGAATAAACAATCCTATTTTTAAAAATGACATTCTTGAAATAAAATGTAGACTATGATAATCTAACATGAGAATTAGAACTAAAAATATGGGGTGTGTACTTTGGGCTACCACCTTTACAGAATTTGGGTTTTGTAATTTCCGTTACATGTTGTTTTAATTCTGTTGCTGTTGTTTTGATTGTGACATTGTAAACCACCTAGGATTGTATGATTTCAGTGGGATAAAAATCAGATAAATAAATATATAAACATCAGTATTATTTCCCCATAATGGTAACAGGATGGATATGCTAAGGCGCTTGCCCAGAACAATTTGATGAGTTTGTGATATAGGAGATGGTTATGAGTTATGAAAAGCAGCAGCATTACAGAAAAGAAGCAGGAAGGGAAAGCATGCAGAGCCTGGCATCTGGAATTCCTCCAAGCCACTTAATAGCAGTGGTGATCTACATCATGTGACCAAGAGGGAGGGAGGTCAAGAAGGGACAGCTGCCCAATTGCTTTTTCCAAAGTGTCAAGCTTCTCTAGTGGCAGCTTGTACTGGAAACAGCGAGTTCAAGAATCTCTTTCAAAGCCCTGATGAGGAAGATTGGTTAAGAAGAAAAATCACAACATAAGAATTTGGGCTATTACTTTCAAATGAAGAATATGAATCTAGGCAAATTAGGATGGGATAATTCTGATACTTGCTCTCACATTGTCCTAATGTAAAAGAGAGGAAACCTGTCCCTATATCAAAAGAGGGGCACACTGCATCTCTTAATTGTTTAAGAAATTGATGTTAATTATCTTGCAATAGGTGGTCAGCCCTATCTGAATCCAACCTCATTTCAAATTTACTTTCTTTTGCCTGTTTCTCTCATCTCGCCAAACTTTATTATGTTCTATTCTGGTTTTGGACAATTATCTTGATGATGGTTGGACATAGACCCAAGATGTCTTTCATGTATATTCTTTCCAACATCTTCTTCAGTTAGAAAAAATAAAAATCACAAAACTTAGACTTCTGATTAAATTCCAAAATGTAATCTCAGTAGGGCAGTTTTGTTAATTTTTCAGTGAAATAATATTGGAGAAATCAGAGTAATACATTCAGTTATTTTATTAGGATATACAGTTGTAAGTCCACTCTTTAAAAAAACCAAGCAAGAATCTTGATGAGTAACACATGACAGTGACACATGTGACCTTTTCAGAAGGGAAGAGACGAGGGAGAAGCCCAGTAAGAAATCACTGAATCCCTTCATAAAGTTATCACAAACTGAGTCAGGGAAAGTCCCTTCTTAACAAATGATTCCTGACAAATATAATTTTGTGTTGCATGTAGAGACTGAAGTATGTTCTCACCCACCACATCCCAAATTAAAATTGGAAGTCTAATAATCATACTGGCAATGTTAAGCATTTCAGGCATTTTTCAAAGAAAGTTACATATAGCAATAATCAAGAGAAGCTATAATCAAGTCTGGCTGGTTTAGAAAAATGCCCTAGCTGTAATTGTGCAAACACATTTCTTTTCATAGTTGCCATCTGCAAAATCCAGTGAGAGTTAGTACTCACATATTGTAAAGCTATCTTCCTGAATGAGTGCAGCCTTATTCCATACAGGCTTTAATCTCAAACTGCAAGTCCACTTTTCTTCTTACGTACACTACCTCCATCTTGTCTGAATTGTATTTCAAGTTAATCTCTCATTCATATCATTATCAAAACTAGTTAACAAGATATTGATTGCTTTCTAAGAATTAAATGGTGTGGTGGAGTAGAACTGCAAAGCTCCACAAGTATTTCCATGAAGATTGTAAAAATCATAGAGAACAGATACTCTTTGGGACACCAACATTCAAGCAGTAATCTCCCAGCACCATCTTCTGGACATATCTCACAAAGAAAGATTGGAATCATTACAATACAGTGTCTCTAAACTGCAACTCTCCTAGGCTAGTAAACCAATTGTGTTCTCAAAAGCAAAAAAGATACAATGGGACAATAATAACAAACCATCCAGGTTCCACTGATCAGCCCAGGCTTCAACAGCACTGCTGACAAGTGAGGCAGGAATTTTCTCAAGTGCTTTCAGAAAGCCAACCAGATCCACCACATTCACAGGACAGATCATTTTAACTACTCCTCTATCCATGCAGAGATTTGTAGCAGCTGCCGGTCTAAAACAGATCTGAGAGTGTCCATGACAGTGGGTTACAAAAGGCTTCTCCGCTATTCAATAATCTCTGGCACCAATAAAAATTCTGTTGTGTGCCTGATTGTGTGTGGGGGGATAGTTAGTAATTGGGATCAGCTCATACTATCATAGCAGGCATAATATTCTGAGCCACTCCTAATTAGCAACTTCACTAAGAAAATTAAGATTCTCCAAGAAATCTAGGATAATCTGCTGCCACCCCACAGATTACTCTAGCTAGCTCAGGAAAAAAGTTTATTATAACAGAAAGGTGGATATGGCAACATCCCTATCCTTAAACCACTCAAAACCAGCAAGGGTTAGCATGATACCACTTCCCTGATTTCCAGCTCTGGCTTGCTGCATCCAGATTAACCCCCCTACCTCTCTCAATCAGGTATCCTTAATACATGCAAATCATTTGGGATGAAATCTTGAATAATAGATGTCAGCAACTGACCTGTATTAAAAATAGAGCTTTTACTTTGGACGGTCCACTTTTCCTATCATCTTGACTTCCTTGTTTATATTTGGTTAGAAAGGAACAGATGCCAACCAACCTCCTGCCTTTTTTTCTCTTACAACCACAAGATTGCTTCCTCCCATTATATCAGTCCCTGCTACATTATTATTTACTTCATTTCCATTCTCTGTTCCCCACTTTTGCATCCCTGGTCCAGCAAAGAGAACTAGCAAGCCTTCGCATTTTCTTTTCAGATCTATTAAGCAGATTCAGGGCTACATCCCTTTACACCATGGGAGCAAATGGTGGAAATTCTTCAGCCATTTAGAGCAATTCTGCAAGTCCTGCAAAGAAAGCTGATGGGGCAGTTGGTTTTTGTCAGGTTCTTTCCAAATAGTTTCTGGTAATTTTTTTATGTGTTATGGTAGTTTTTTAGACACATGTTACAAAGAAACATGGGTGGGAGAAAATAGATAAAGAGGCATAACTTAAATACTCCATCAGAAACCCAAATCCATTGACAACTTCAATGTCAAATTCCAAACAACTTCAATATGCGGGTGCATAGCTGATAGACTATGAAGCTAACCGATTTGAACAGCAAAAAACCAGACAAGCATTAGATGGTAACAAAGAGATGCAGAAAACTCTACAATATTCTAACGTTTTGTTTTGACAGGAATCATTGGATAGCAAAGTAAATGCATTTGTGATAGCATATAATTGCCCACTCAATTGAGATAGACTTTAGTGAGTTGATATCATGGGGTTAATAAGTTCATGATTGACTATATTTTCTAATATGCATAGTGAAATAAGCAAGCTATCTGAATTTGGCACTAAATTTGACCTCTTTGGGTCAATTTTTAAGTCTACAAAAAAGACACAGGAAAAAATTGTGTATCAGCCAAATTATTCATAGGTCAAATCATTGTCATAAATATGGACAGATCATACACGACATTTGTGTGGTGTTGGAATTTACACATAAAAATCCATCTGAGTTATGCTGATGAATTCAGCAGAAGTAATATGTAAAAACCTTTTTTGTAAATTAAGTAAATTCTGGCTAAATGTGATGGGTAATATTATTTGGAAATATTAGTCACCATTAGGATTATTACTGGTTTAACATTATTTAATATTATTTGATCTGGCCAAGATAATTTATTTATGTTAATTTAAACTTTAGGAATTATTAGTACTTTTTTTAATTTTTAAAAAAGGACTTATTAGTACTTCATAGGACTTATTGACATAACCCCATTGCCTATTTTACCCATAATCCTTTTACCTATTTTTTTTCTTTTCATATTTTTGTTTTTGAAGATATCTGCACATAATGGCATGTTGAAATGTTACTATACTCGAGGGGAATATTATATACATCTCTATACTACAGAAATAGCATATTGATGCAATGACCATGGCAAGAGTATAAAATTTCCCAGTCTATTTACACAATAATTTGTCACCTGTTCTCTCTGAAAATGTAGAAACCACCTTATTCTAGAAGTATTAGTTCCAGGGTTTTTTTAAAAAAAACAAATGAAAGGCATAACTTTATATCCACTTATGAAGAAGAACATTTCCAAACATCTGTAATTTCCTGCTCTTGCAACTTTTCAATATTCTTTAAAACTACTGGTTGTAATCCTAGATAAAATCCACCCTTTTACATTATTGGCAGCCTAAATTCCAAGCAATTTAATGTTATGCAGGAATAAAGGCTTCGGCTGGATTCTCACCATCCTACGTTTTGAAGGATTGTTTATATTGCTTCATTGATCATTTACTGAAATAAATCCATTATTTATTTGGTACTTTTGAAGTAAATAAATTTACATACTACTCACCTTTTTGTTTAACAAATTAAATAACAATGCTACCCCAATTATCATTATTATTTTATCCAACAATATATTCTATTTTTTGGTTAAGTCTTGTGATTTAAGTACATTGTTTCATTTGTATATAATTTAGATTATGTTAATCCCTCTTTACTACTATTTTAAAAAATTATTCTCAAAGCAAAAACACAATATTATATCAAGTGTCATTTGATTGGTGGCTGTTTCTTTACAAGCAACCAGTTCTTAACACATATCCTGCATACACATAAATCTGAAAAGAACTGGAGTATCCTTCAGATTTGGGGTGTGTAGGCGCTGGAGGAAAAAAAATAGCAGGAAGCTTCATTCCACACAATATTGCTGCAACATTTCTCTGTATATAGATAATTCATCCCTTAAGACTGTCACTGCTTCAAAATTGTAACATGTCCAAAAATTTCTAGAATATTTTCCAATATTATTGTGTTTCAATGCAGTTCAACCAAGAAAAGTCAATTCTGTTATGTACTTCATATTCATTCCAATGATTTATGAATTTGTTGGAGTACAGTACTATATATAAATTAATCATCCAATCCAGTAAATGTAAAGATTCCCTCGAGCTCTGCTTGTCTAATGGTGACTGTATGGATACGTAATTTTCATGATAATAATAAAGAAGTGGTTTCTCAATGCCTTCTTCAGGGATAGTTTTTCTAAAACTTCCCAGTCTAGCCCACAGCCCAGGGATTTCCCACAGTTTTACTAGGTCGACCACGCTTAGATTTTCCTTTTTTAAAATAATTTTTATTAAGTTTCATTATAAGATAAAAATATTAAAGAAACAAAAATAAGAAAAATAAGAAAATGAAAGAGAAAAGTACAAAGCGGGCGAGAATAATGACTTCCAGCTTTCTTTGGTGCAGTAGATTTTAAAAAAACAATACATCAATCATTTGCTTTACATTTCGCAACATTTCAAGTCATTTCTCTACTTACAAAATTATACTTATCATTGAAATCTAAACTCAAAATTTTAATTTTTTTCAGTTTTGAGCAAAATGTCCAGAAACAATTTCCCTTTTTTAAAAAAAAACATTTTATTAAGATGTAAAGTAAAATACAAAATACAAAGCAAATAGTAGTACACAGTGGGGAGGAAAAAGGGAAAGAAAAGTGAGGGGAGAAGGGAAAAAGAAAAGAAAAGGCATTGACTTCCAACTTCCTCTGTTGCAGTAGAATAAAGCATTAACATCGAGCCTCAACTTTTTACTTTTTCACAATAGTAAAAACTAACCAAATCAATCTAATCAGTGAAACCCAAAATCAAAGTTTCATTCTTTTCCATCTCAAGCACAAAGTCCAGAAGCAGTCTCCATGTAGAAACGAAGGTACTTGTATTCTTTTCTTTAATCAAAACAGTCAATTTTGCCATCTCTGCCAACTCCATCAGCTTCTGTAGCCATTCGTCCATAGTGGGAATCAAAATGTCCTTCCATTTTTGTACATACAGTAGTCTTGCTGCTATCAACATATACAGGATCAAAGTTCCAATTTTTTTTTCCAAGTGTTTTTCCATTAAACCCAAAAGAAAAGTTTCTGGTTTCATGTTTATTTTTACTTTAAGGATTTTTTGTATCAAAATGTGAATCCTTCTCGAATATTTCTTTGCTTTATCACATGTCCACCATAAATGATAAAAAATCCCTTCTTTACATTTACATTTCCCAGAAATGGTTTCCAAGTTGAAACAAAACTAGATACATTTTTTCCTTTAATTAAAACAATCAATTTTGCCATTTCCGCTAACTCCATCGCTAGTGTATCTTTTAATCTTTGTATAGACAAGATTCTTCCACCATACTTAGTTTTTTCAAGACCAACCACTTTTTCATATTCAGTTTCTGTCAATATATTTTGGTGCTATTATCGAAAGCCATTATTTTTTATTCCAGGAAATTATTGAATTCCATTCTTATATATTTCAGTCCTAAAATATTATTTATTTGATATTTGTAAGGATAAATAATATTGTACATCTATTTGGGTAGGAAACATCTGGTCCCTGATTCCTGTCCCAGGGCCTTCCACATACCAGGAGCACATCAGTGGAAGATCAGTGCTAGTAATATCCCTTTGTCCCCACACAGCTCCTGGCCTCACATTTAACTTTACTTGTAGAACTGAACTGCCAGTAGAACTCTACTTCTAGTAGAACTCAACTGCTACTCAAGTAGTAATATTTACTACTGGTAGAACTCATCTGCTGCTGAACTGAAGAACTTTCAGTTCAATTGCTGCTTCAAAAGAAATAATTTTGCAATGTGTCCTCTGTAGATTTGGGGTAGAAACTGCTGCTATTTTCTTTTCCCCTCAATGTTTCTTCTTTTTCCTGTAGCCAAGGTATCTTGGTGTCTCGCCTGGCCTTCTTGGCTGCTTGGAGGAATGTTTTGCCACTTTCTTACTCAGAGACTAGGTAGAATTGTTTTGTTTTACTGTGAAAATTTAATTATTGCAAAGGAAGAAAAATGTGGGAAATCAACTGTCTACAATTTTATGCAACCAATCATTAGCCAGCTGGAACAAATATTATTTCTCAGTAGCTCAATAGAAGAACTAAAAACAGCTCAGAGGGCAGCTATGAAGACACTCATATGGCAGTTTTAAAATGTATATAGATTTAAGGGTAAAAGATGATGATTGTATGGAAGTGCTCTCATAAGTTTCATAATATTAAATCATCTCTGATGATTTTATCATAACCTATTAGTTCCTATGCCTAAGAAAAATCCTTGCAGGGGGCAAACAAGATTAATTTTTCTCCAGTTCTTTTGGTGGTAGGAAAGTGTGCTGGATACTTTCCATTGTCTTCATTCTTGAGCCCTACAGTATTTTGCTTGAAGAAGCCAGGGAACAGACAAGGTAAGGAAAGTGATTTGTGGATTCTTCTGTCTTTCTTTGCCTTCTTAGCCAACATCATCAGTCAGCAAGTAAAATCATACTTCTTATCCTAAGGCATGGCTGGTACTGGGACAAAGGTATGTATAGACATATGGCCAAACCAGCAAGATTTTAACCAATCTTATATCAGCTGATAGTTGGGCTACTTTTTATCAGAGGTTTAGCACTATTCTGGAACACTCTGGCACAAATCATGTTAAACTTAACTTTGACTGTTCCTCTATGTATCATATTTGTAGCAGGTGAAGATTGCTTCTTCCCCAAATTTTCTTGCCAAGTCTGAGGGATAAGGGGAACTCAGTTAATTCACTTTCTAAAGTAGTAGAAAACAGTGGATCAGAGTTGATCTTTGGAGGTTAACTTCAATTAAATCTCAATTATCTAGATTCTCTGTGAAGAAAGAAAAGACTTAGAAGTGGGCATACTTCATTTGAAAGCTGCCTAGCTCCTGAAATGGACAAATCACTCACTCTAAAAGGCTATTATTATGTGATTAATAATAATAATAATAATAATAATAATAATAATAATAATAATAATAATAATAATAATAATAATAATAATAATAATAATAATAATAATAATAATAATAATAATAATAATAATAATAATAATAATAAAGCTTCAGAAACAGTGGACCACTTAGTTAGCTGCTGCAAGAAGATCACACAGAGAGATATAAACAATAACATGACAAAGTAGCAACAATGGTGCATTGGAATATCTGCTAGAAATACTGTTTGCCTGCAAGGAAGGAATAGTGGAACCACAAAATAGACAAATAATAGAAAATGGAGAAGCTAAAGTACTCTGGGACTTTAATATCCATACAGAAAAGCCTGATAAAGAAAGATTTGTGGGAAAACAATAGGAGTGTCAAGCATGAACAACTAGGTCCACATGTCAAGGTTGAATTAAACTGATTTATTGCTAACAAGCCTAAATACAAGAATCTTCTCAATTAACAGCATCTGTCTGGAGTTAAGCTAAGAGTCCACGAAATTCAAGGGTCATTGGACTTTGTCCACTTGTGGCTACATAAAGATTCTAGGGTGATCCCTCTTTTAACTTTGCAGAAGAAGTTCTGCAACTTCTTCTCCTACAAGGAGTCATTTTTTTCAACAAAGTTCCTTTTTATTCAAAACAAAACAATACAGTTTCCAAAAAAGAGAAAAAATACAAAAACAAAACAAAACTAGACAGGCCTACACAAAAAGAGTGCATAAAAGAGGCATCTTGTTCATAACAAGCCTGATGTAACCCTTATTTAAAAGAAGAAAGTCTAGTTCATTGATTTTGCTATTCTGGGTGATGCTAGGCTTGAGGAAAAACAACTGGGAAAAAAAACAAAATATTGGGACTTGCAGATTGAAGTTGAATAGGAAAATATGGGGAAAATATGTTGTTATACCAATTATGATTGGAGCCCTCTGAACGTCACCTAAAGGGCTTCCTTGATATCTGGAAATATTGAATTTATTGGACCTGAACACCCTAATTTTACAAAAAGAAACTGCCTATATTTTTAGATACTACCTTAATAATTCTTAGGTCCTTGGTTAGGACTTTAATTATTAAGTTTCCAACAACCTTAAACTGTGAATCTAATTGTAGATTACCCACACATAATAATAACCACCTACTGAAACTGATCTATTCTGTACCACTTAGTCAGTAGCATTTAACTTGATTACTGTCATCCAAATAGGCAGGCTTTTTTTCCTTCCATTCAATCATGTCCAATTTTCTGAAACTGCCTGGACAATTCCCTGCAGTTTTCTTGGCAAGATTTTTTAAAAGTGATTTGCCATTGCCTCCTTCCTAGGGATGAGAGAACATGACTAGACCAAGATCACCCAGATGGCTTTGTGTCTAAAGTGGAACTAGAACTCACATCTTCTAACCTGATGCTACATCAAATTGGCTTTCAAGTAGGCACTTACTTAGAAGTAAACCTCTTTGAATTCTGTGGAAGATGGGCATCATCAGCGTGTTGTAGGATTGCAACATGGACAAACTTCCCATACGAACCATGCAATCTTGTGCATGCCTACTCAGGAGTTGTGGTCAATAGAGTTCCCTACTAATTCAAAAGGAAGTTCTTCAAAAGCTTCTCTCTCTGTCCTCAGTTTTCTCTGAGGAAATTAAATGTCAAAATATACATAAAAGGCAATGATGAGCAACCCAAAGAGGATACAAATGGTCTCCAGGAGCTGGGCAGACTCCATGTACTAACTACTCACTGCCCAGCATCATTAAGAATTCTCCCCCCAAAAGAGTAAATATTAATTTTATATTGGAACAACTAAAGACAAATCATCGTATTCTAGCATTATTCCTGCAGGTACAAGTCTGCATTTTGGATTGACAAATACCATTGTGCATGATCAAATGCAGCATCTAGTTCATGTCTGCTGTTTGACAGATATGGCTGTAGATCCATTGCTTGAGCCAAAAAAACCCTGACCAGTCAGCTTATCAGCTAGGCCTGGTGCCAGTTTGGTCTGTGTACAACTCATCACCACTGATTGGTGGGCAGTATCCAGCACACCACTAGGAAGAGCAGACCTCACTACCAAACAACTAAAATCAGTTGATGGCTGAAAATGAAACAAAGACAATGCCATGAGAAAAATCTTCTGAAAAGTGTTAGCTTGACACCTTTATGCCTCAGTTACAGATATGTGAGGTCTTTATAACACCTCCTATACGATTTGTTCTCATTCTTCAAAAGACTTATGACACATAGAAATAAATGCAGGTTTACAACTTTTATTGTTCATTTTATGAACTAAATGAAATTTATAGCATTTATTGTTCAACTTTATTGTTTCACTTCACTCGCTTACGCCCACAAACTCATACTAACTTATTTAATTCAAAGTCTAGTTGACCAATCTTGAGTTTTGGGAGAAAAATCAAGATAAATGCTCACTCTGCATGAAATCTCATTCTATGTAATAATTCTGAAGGGCTACAATTCCCATTCTGTCCTTTGGTGGAATTAGGACAGCATCCTATTCTTGATCTATCAAAGGCCTTTAATACCATTGACCATGTATCCTTCTAACTCACTTGTGGAATTAGATTTGGGACCACAGTACTTAAGTTCAACTGGAATTGATGGTAGAGAAGATATCAAACCAAACACCCTGATATGTGGGGTGCCACAGGGCTTGTACTTCTTCTCTTTAAGCTTCTACATAGCTTCTGTATGAAGCTATTAGGTGAAGGCATCCATTATTTGGGGAGCTGTGGGTATTTGGATCCAGAGATAACCCAAATATATCTCTGGTTGAAATGGCCCTATGCCTCTCAGGACTGGTATGCAACTTGGGGTTTTTTATAGACTCGCACCTCCATGAAGGCCTTCAGACATCCATCTTGTATGCCAATTGTGCTTTTTTTTGGAAGCCATCTATATTGGAGGCTTGGTCATCTCATTTGTAGACCATCTAGAGGTTAAGGCAGCAAGCTAGAAACTGGGAGACAGTGGGTTCAAGTCTCATCTTAGCCATGAAAGCCAGCTGGGTAACTTTGAGCCAGTCATTCTGTCTCAGCCCAACCAACCTCTTACGGTTGTGAGGAAAATAGGATATGTTGGATATGTTTGCCATCTTAAATTATTTGTAAAAATATAAATAAATAAACTAATAAACTAATAAAAAACAAACAAACAAAACAAAATCTACATGGAGTTCATGTTGAAGACCACACGGAAACTGCAGCTTGTCAAGAGTGCAGGCTATTATGTGCCTTCCTCCTTATGCCCATGTAACATTTCTGCTTTATGAGCTGCATTAGAATTGGATGCAATTCAAGTCCTTCCTAACATAAGACATAGCTTCTATCCATCCTGTTCAACCTGAGAAAGATGGCATGCTTTGGGTCCCATCAATAAAGCAGTGTCATCTGATAGGATCCAAGAAGCACACCTTCTTTGTCACTGCCCTGCCCTCTAGAACAGCATTCCCCTGAGATTCATATGCCCTCCACTCTGAACTTATCTTTAAAAAACTTTTAAAAGCTGGCTCTTCTCCCAAGCCTGGACTAATAAATGGTGGTGTTGAGGCAATATAATCCAAGATACAACTTTCCTAGTAAGCAGTAATTGATCCCTCATAACCACAAGCTTTTCATTAATGTGACATCATGTTGATTGTACAAAAATAGTATAAAGGGGTTTTTTAGATTATCAAATATTTCCTGTGAATGGGAAAAAAGTAATAGGAAATAATGACATGATTTGTCAGTTTTGTTGTTATTTCTGAAAAGGACTTTTATTTTAAAGAAATTATGTTATGATCTAGTATGTCTTTACAATAGTTTTTATTTCATGGACCTAAAGAGGTAAGAGCTGAAACTGAGGTGACTGTGTCATTCTATGTCTGGGGAAAAAATATCACAGCAATATTTTAGAGCACAGAGGGGAAGAAATACTACACCTTATAATTTTCCTTGACAAATTATTGAGTTCACAGAACTTATTCTCCCAACATGAGGTGCTACTGTTGTACTGTAATTTCTTCCCATTTAGCCAAAAGCAATTTTAAGCCACATTAGGTGTAATATTTTCTAGTGGCCTATTAGTCCATCTGGAGATACATTTCTCTCTTTGGGGGAAAATATCCTATGTAAAAATAAGTTCAAAAAAATCACAAGGAAACAAGTAAGCATCTGAACCATCTGTTTTACTGCTATTCTCAAACTGAAACTAATAACTCCGCACCAAGTTTTTAAAAGTCTTTATTAGAGATCTTCCGACTTTTGATGCAGTACAATTCATAGATCATCTAAGAAGTGCAGGAAATATATGAATTAAAGAAAGGTACTTAGGTAGTATAAGATGTGTATCCAAAAAAAATTTCTATGGAAAGAACTTGCATATCGAAATGGGACAACTCACCACAGCCAACTCACCATGGCCAACTCCCCACGGGACAATTTAACAATTTAATTATTTAAAATAAATTTTAAAAAATTAATTTTTGTCATTAACATTTCATTTTGTCCCTCCTTTTGCATCCTTTCTTTAATGATTCTATTCCACCATTTCTTTAATATTAGTGTAACTCTTGTCCTGTAGTGAGTTGTCCCACAATAAGTTGGCTGTGGCAAGTTGGCCATGGTGAGTTGGCTGTGGTGAGTTGGCTGCAGTGAATTGTCATAGATTCCCTTGCATATATCTCTAAAAAAAACAAAGGTAGAAAATAGTATGGGGAAAGGTTAAACATTACCATTCTAATGTCCCAGCTGTTATCTGTTTTATTCTTGTCATTGTTCTTAATTTTTAAAAAGGATGACGTCCTCATCTTTAATCACATATATTTTGCCTATTTGTTCCTTAAATACATTTCATATGGATGGAAATAACTTCTTTTTCCCTGTCAATAGAAATAAGCTGAAAAGTTTGAGAAATAAAAATCTATATATGGCATGAGGGAGTAGGTGTTCGAGCTCATATCAATATTCAGCATTAGATTTTAGAAAAAGGAAACTTGAAAGTCACACGTGAGCCTGCAAAAATATCTTTTTTGCTTTCTTTTTCATAGATACTAAAAGCTCAACAATGTTTTTTTTCTTTAATCTAACCGCAAAGCAGAAGAACAACAAACACATAGAATATGTTCCAACCTATGCATTTGATGGAGAGTGTTGAAAGAAGTTACTCTGGTAATATTTTTGATGGTTCTTGTCTTTCAGTCCTGATGACTATTCAATTTAGGTTCTTTATGTTTCTTTAAGTTTCTCTAATGATACAGCCAGCTTCAGATCCATATTTAAAAAAAGAAAAAACAAGACACAAGAAAATATAATATTAATAATAATTCATTGACAAAATTGCCATCAGTTAATTGAAAAAGGCAGCTTTATTCAGAACAGTTTACATCCTGCCATGACACCTGTAACATTGTCAAACATCAACATCTGCCTATCCCAGGTTGTTTGAGAGGGCTCAATAGGTAGATAAAAATGCCAAATCCAGTCTGAACATCTGGCTGACTGTGCAATGAACTATGTGATAATTCAATAGAATTTATTTTGTATTTGTACTGCTCAACGGTGCTCTGTCTTCTAAGTAATTGGATCAAGCCAATGATATCAGAGATCATAAATCTCAATTTTGATGGGACATAAAATTAATTTTGGGGGAAAAACTTGAAATAAATAATATATAAAAATCAAAGAAAAAGGTTTTCTGTCCATCCTTCTCTTTGCAGCCTCCTATGCTGCAATTATCTTCTCCAAAGAGTTGATGCTCCCTCTTGAATGCGTGCATGGTGAAGTGAAGGGATGTGTGCAGAGGGAAATTGTAAAAGAAACAAAAGAAGATAACCACAAATTGGGTTTAGATACTAGGATGATCACCTTAAGCCCCCAGCTTTTTTATTTTTATTTATTTTTATCAATGAGAAGAGGCAGCTATGCGTATGTATAAGATAACTAGAATGATGAAAACTACAGGTTAGAAAAGGCAGTTGTCAATCCAGAAATTCAATCAATTAAAAATAACAATAAGGAAGGGACTGCAATGTTATTCAGATGCATTCCTTCTATAATTATATGGATATATATGCAGTTGATCAAATCACATCATGCCTTTCTTCTAGGCCTGTGCTTCCGTGAAGGCTTGAGCAAAATAATCCTACAATGTTGCTTTGTAAAATTTTATTGATTTCCTTGTCATTTGCATTAAGCTTTCTTCACAGCCAACCCTACTCTTTGGCAATGGCAGAGAAAGCTGCAGGATGATACAGAGCACTTCAGCTAGGTGAATCAAACCCAACTTGCACAGGCTTGCATTCTACTTACTCAAGGCATTCTTAAGCGATCATAAAGAAAGTTTGGTTGTTGGTTTTTTTGTGCTCTGCCAAAAATGCAATTATTTTCTTTGTTCACATGTTTATTATTACATTTATACGTACAGTAGTGCTTTGCCAAAATTAACTTCTCAGTGGAAATGACCACGTTTCTTTTAATAAGGCATTTTCCTTAATGAGAAGATGAATAAGCATGTATGTATGTGAGTGCCCTTTTAATATTTAGTCATCTTTCCAGCAGATTGCAGCTTCTTTATATCATGTCATTTAAATCTGAAGGGAAACCCTCCCATGGGGCTTTTTCAGCATTCGTAGTGAGGTGGAGGAACAGCAACAATATTTTTCAACACTTCACAACACTAAAGGAAGTTCAAACATTTCTTTAAAAGAAGTTCTAAGGAAGTTTAAAGCATCTGAGAATGAGGTAGTAAAACAGGTATAGAAAGACAGATTAGAACATTGTATTAAAATCTGTCTTTTAAGAGGCTACAGAGCAAAAGAGGAAACAGAAGATCAGGATCAGTGTACTTTATTTGCCCAGAAGTTATATTACCATCACCTACCAAACTTTTTGAAATGAAGGGTATTCACAATGGAGGGACTAAGGTGATAAGATAAGATAAATAACCTTTATTGTCATTTTTATATTGTGGGCACAATGGCACACATAAAAAATGAAATTTAGTTGCCCGCTCTCAAAGTGAAACATATACATGACACACACCTAAACATACTATGTACAACATATATATAGACCCACATCCCTACATATACATAGCAAATAAATATTAAATACTGTCCATCTTGAATATATAACGCAAGGAGGAAGTTTGAGAATTGTTTGAGAATTGTTGACTCCTGATCCCCCTCCCCTTTTTTTCTCCTACCAGCTTACCAGACCCTCAGAAGGTGGGAGAGACAACACGGTGACCCACGGAGCAGACGGCCAGCCCGCCCTTTGCAAAAGCAGGGGGATGGAATTACAAACGTGGAGGTGGCGATCCCCAGAGAGGACAGCGAACCGGAAAAAAAAGGGGAGGGGGATCAGGAGTCACAACAATTGGACAGCTCCCTGCAGGATTGGGGAGATAGGGCTATAGGTGAAGCGGCGATGACTGCCATGGGAGGAGATGATGGACTAACAAGGGGTTACGATCGGGCGTTTGAAACGAACGTGCGGAAGCGGCTTGGAAAGAGTAAAAAAGGGGGGGGGGAAACAGAGAGCAGGAATGCCCGAATGGCCATCCTTCGCAAGGTTGGGGCGAGGGAGCTATGGGTGAGACAACAGTGGCCTTGGGGGAGGGTGACAGCCTCACAGGGCGTCTTAATTGTAGGTTGAGAGATTGCTCCAAAATGGGAGGGGAAGGAGATAAGGAGCAAAGGCAGCTGGACAGCCACCCCCCGAGTGCATGTATGTGCTCAAGGAAAGCGAAGGAGGATCTGAAGGCAACCAGCAAGGCCACTGACAGATTGCCAGGTGTAGACCAACTCAGCACATTGTGGACTATTACAACCAATGGGCCGATGACGCGCTCGAGAAGCCGGGGCAGAGGCAGGAGGCTATATAGGCCAGCTCCCAGAATGCCTCCCACTCCAACTCTGAGGACGTCTGCAGTTGGCCCGATGAAAGCTAAAGTGCTCCTTATCTACAGCCTGTTTATATTAACAGCCTGTTATTTGTATCTTGGTGTCTCGCTTTTTTCTTGTAAGGAATTTTATCATACATATATATATTGCTCCTAGAAGACGCGGCGAAGAGACCAAAACAAACCCCCCATCAACAAGCCGGAAGAATGCGATGATGACTCGCGAACGGCGCCAGGACATACCAATTTTTACGTGGGAGAAAACCCTGAAATACCAAAGACCAATAATATATATATATATATATATGTTTTCGAGTTTCACGGGTAGTTTTATGTAGGTCTTTGGTAATTCGGTTTTCTCCCGTGTACAATTGAAAGTGTTTGGCGAGTTTCGACGAAGTCCATTCGTCATCTTCAGTGGTGTCTTCGGCTTCGTGCTTCTAGGAGCACTGTGTGATCGCAGCTGTCTTCTTTTAACTGCCAGTGGAGGTATGAACTGATTGATAAAAACGATGTGGATGGGAGGCTTGCTGTGTTATGAAAAAAGGTGTGAACAGGTTATGGGAGAGGTTGGCTGTGGAGTGGATGGGGGGTGGCTGTGCTCTGATTGGATGGGGGGGTGTGCTCTGCTTGGGTGGGGGGCCCTGTGTGCTAGGATTAGTCTGAGTGCAGGGGAATTGAGAGGAGAGCTGCATTGCTGTAAGTTTGGCTTCGCGTTCGTGGTCGGCCACATCTTCAAGGGGGTGTCAGTGCTTCACGTATGGAATGGAGGGTTTAAAATGGCCAATGATGCAGCTGTGGTTGGTTTGGCCGCGGTCGTGCCTATCATCGGTGCGGGTTTGAGTCTGCTTTTGCGTGGATGTGTGGTGGTGACATCATGTGTGGTCTTCGTGAGTGTGGGTCCAGTGCGCTCCTTGTGCTAGGGATTCGTCTGTCAATAAGGTGGGTTTCCAAATGGCTGTAGGCGGGAGGTATCATCTCGTTTATTCATGCTGTGTGGCCGTTTTCTATCTCGATGGCTTCTCGATTATTCTGTTGTAAAGTGTTCAGTTTGGCAATAGTTCTGGTATTTTTAAAGTCAATTTTATGTCCTGTGGCTTTGAGTGTTGGACCAGGGAGGAAGTTGGTCCTCTTTTCTGACTGAGTCTTGTGTTCTTCAATGCATGCACTTATTCTTCTGTTGGTTTGTCCGATGTATGTGGTGGGGCAGGCGGTGCATGGGATTCATATACTCCTTGATTTTCTAACTCAATTTTGTCTTTGGGTTTCTTAGGATGGTGGATTTTTCGGTTTGTGCAGAATGCTGTCTTGATGTTGTGTTTGTGGAGGATCTTGCTGATTTTGTCTGTGGTGCCTTTTATGTATGGGAGGAGGGCTTTGCCGTTTTCTTGTTCTATGTCTTGGATTTTAGTGGAGGTTTCTTTTTGGATTAAGTTGGTAATCTTATTTCTTTGGAATCCGTTGGATGTTAGTACATTAGTACACCAGCCTGAAGATGACGAATGGGACTTCGTCGAAACGTTGCCAAGACACTTTCAATTTTACATGGGAGAAAACCCGAATTACCAAAGACCTACATATATATATATGTATATGAACTGGAGTGCAAAAAAGAGGAGGCGGGACAATTAAGGCAATTACGGTCAGCCAGGACGGATGGCCCTATCACACGGTCAATGAGTAAGCAGTTAGGCTAGCAAGGTTTATAAAAGTAATCTCCACCCCAAAACTTTACTCTGAGGACGCTGGCAGGGGACCAGCGAAAGCTAAGTTGTTTTAATATTGTAAATAGTTGTTTTTATTGTTTTAAACTTTTTAACAATAAACAGCTGGTTTATATTTCTCCCGGAGATCGAGGACTGTGTTATTGAACAGATATGCCCGGGATTCGTATTTTTGCAGTTATCAAAGACATATATATATATATATATATATCGTACATACAAAATGTGCATTTACATACACACAAACATACATACAGGTAGTCCTTGACTTACAACTATCCATTTACTGACCAATCAGACTTACAATGGCATTATACAAAGTGACTTATGACCATTTTTCACAGTTATGGTCGTGGCAGCATCCCCAGGGTCATGTGATAAAAATTCAGATGCTTGGCAATTGGCTCATATTTATGGCAGTTGAAGTGTCTTGAGGTCATGTGATCACCTTTTGCAACTTTCTGTCAAGCAAAGTCAATGGGGAAGCCAGATTCACTTAACAACGCTATTATTAACTTAGCAACTACAGTGATTCACTTAACAACTGTGACAAGAGAAGTTATAAAATGGGGGCAAAACCACTTAACAACTACAGTAGTGGCCAAAATTGTGGAAACCTTTTGGGAAAAGTTCATTTTTGAGGTTTGATGGCTAATAACACCACTTTTTTGGGGAGTAGTACCATAAAATTATATATCAATGGAAAGATAATTTAATCAAGAATGTAATGAAACAAAGTTTGTTCAATTATCTGTACTTTATTCTATGAAAAGTTATAGCCAAATAACCATAAAAAGGAAGCATAACTTGCTTAGGTTGATATCAGGTAGCTTTCCTTCATCTGATTGTAGCCAATGAGCATGAGTGGTTAGAGAGCCAATCAGGTGTCATCTTGTTTTGGCAATGAGCCAATCAGATCACAGTAGGATTCAGTTATTGATGTCATGTATTGAATCTGAGAGGACATTTGTCAGTGTGTTATGTGATCGCTATCAAGTTATTGGGGTTTTTTGTGTTCTTTCATTTAGTGAGCTTGTAAAACGTAATAAAATTAAAGTAATGGTGCAAAGAGTTGACTGGTTGCCCAGAAAGCGATGTAAAATAGTATTATTAAGTGAACAAGGCTACAGTCATAAAGAAATTAGAAGAAAAAATGGTGGAAACTTAACCAAAGGTAGCATTTCTACTATACACTTTTCACAAAAGGTTTCCACAATTTTGGCCACTACTGTATACTTATATATATATACAGTATGTATATGTGTACAGCTAGTCATCGACCTGATCACTGAAGTACTTAATTGTTGAAGTACTTGCCCAAAAATGCTAGAAATCCCTTGCTGCCCAATATGCTACATAGCATGGGAGGGCCTAATGCTAATGCTACACATGCACACAAATACACACATTTGTATGTAGGTGATAAACCTACAGAAGAATAACAATCATTTTTTCTTAGTTTCTCATTAACATTGTCCACCTCTATTTTAGGGCTTGCTATCAAATATTAGAAACCAAAAAAATGGCCCTTGAATGACTTCCAATTTAGTAGATTTTGGGCATTTTTTGAAATGAATAATTTAGAAATTGGATCTGCTGTCAAGCTGCTTTTTCACTAGCTATGATTCCTCCATCAAGGGATGGATGTAGTGGATAAAAAAGACAAAATGGCAGCTGCAACTATTTGATCAACAACCCCCCCACACACACACATACACCTCCCCCCGCATATGTGTAATATGTTACATACACATAAAAAGTTAAAAAGACTTCAGTCAAGCAGTCTTTGATATTGTCTTAATCTATTTAACCTCCCCTACAGAATCCCCTGCCTTTACATAAGCAGAAAAGTGAGCATAAGATTTAAGTGGTGTTAACACTATTGTCATCTCCAGAACTCTTTCTCACATGTTATTGTCCTTTCTTTTTAGATGCTCTTTAGACATCTGATGACTTCAGATAATACATACAAATTGTTCATGTGATATAACATGACAGAGACAGTTATCTAAATGAAGATTCCTGTTCCCAAAATTTACTCAAAAATGTGTTGGCTATCTAGCTGACATAGTTCAATTAAATTTAGTTATAGAACCATAGTATTTATATAGTCCAGGATCACAAAATCATAACATTGCAAAGAGAAACATCTGACTAGAAAAGGTAAAGTCTGAATTATCTATTATTATTGCATGATTATATTAAATTAAAGTACCGATCTGAATTTCAAGCTTCTTTCAAAGAATTGGCTTTTGATGTTGTTTATTTACAGGATTCTAGTAAAGGGTTTAGACAGGATTGCTTATTTCTTTGTCATCCTACAGCCCTTCAAAAACAAAAGGATAGATTGTTTTTCAATTGGAAAAAAAACAAAGAGGAAAAAATAACTTCAATATGAAGTAGAAGGCATTATGTTTCACCTCCAAAGGAAATAATGAACCAATGTAAGGAAACATTAGTTTCGATTATACAGAAAAGAAACATGGTCTGGAGAAGGTGAAAGACTATTTACATATAACACCGATCATGAAATTTACAGCTCAACAAAAATGAAGCCATCAATAAGCCAATCACAGAGAAGAAGAAAAGAAACAATATAGAAAATGAATTTGAAGGACCACATTGTTTTTCTGAAACATAAGACTTTTAAAGAAATCTTGATGAAATCATTAACACAGGTAATGAATGAGATACAGTGGTAAAAATGTCAAGAGGTTTGTATTGCTTTTATTTGCAAAGAGGGAAGCATCCAACTTATTATACAAGCCTATCACTGTATTGAATGTAGATTATAAGCATTTTATGGTTATGCTTATAAAGTGGTTGAATGATCTCTTAACTGATCTAATTCAACCAGATCAGGCTGCATTTGTTCTGAAGAGATATCAGAGAGATAGCATCAAATATATTTTGAATGCAATGGATAATATGAATAAAAGGGGAAAAACAATAATATGGGTCTCCACATGCAGACACAACATTTATAATAAACAAAAAGCCAAGAAAAAGGTAAATTTGTTTTTATCACAAAAATTCATTACTGTGAAAAGGACATTTATTGGTAGTAGAGCATTGGCAAGGAAGATATAGCAAGAGAATAAAATTTCAGAAATCAAATTGGCAAATCAAAAGCTAAATTATTTACAATAGAAACTATTCAGCAGGTCTTAACAAGATGACCATAGGACAAATCCACGCTTGCCAAATGTGAGTATAATATTTCAGCTTTTTAGGGAAGGTGGTTGAGAAGATAGTGGCACTGCAACTTCAGAGGATCCTGGATGAAACAAGTCTAAAGATCTCTAAGAAAGACTATTACAGACTTGATGCAGAGTTACTGGTCTCAGTTTGAGGGAAGCAGTAGTACAGATGGATAGAATACTCAGTTGTTTCCAAGTCCACAAAAAATACCCATATGCAGTCAATTGCTTTATCATTAACTTATTTTATTCAAATAAAACTTTGTTTATATTTAAATATATTTGGGGATTTTATGTTCTTTGGGAAAATATTGGCTTTTTCCCAAAAATGCAGCCTGAGATTGATTTGCTTACCATTACTGGTAGGTTAGTAGGGGGGAAATAATTCAGTTAGGTTTGTAGAGATTTAAGTTAGCAGAGATTTTTCTCATTACAATGACATTTACCTAAAGGAATAATAACACAATGGAAAGCGTATTTCCACCAAAGCCAAGATAGCATAAGCATTACCACACATTTACAAGAAACAAAATATGGTGTTTTTTTTTAAAAAGGGGGGGAGGTGGGAAAGTTCTACTCCAATAAGCACTTTTAAAGGGAGTGGGGAAGGCTCAAAAATTTCTGATGGGAAGAAGCTGACATTTGGGGTTTAAGCACCATTATCCTGATGAAATCAGGAAGGAAACTACTGCTGCTTTGAGGTATAAATCAGGGGCCGATCAAGGTGATGGCAATCTAATTTTCAAAATCAAGCTAGTCTAGAAAGGAAGGGTCAGAAGAGAGATGAACTCATTGATAGCATATATGCTGCTTTCGCTGGTGTTCAAGAATGCACATTCCCAGCTCATCAACTGTGGACACTTTTCAGACAACCTCCCTCTTAGACTCCGAGAGTTAAGAACCACATTTAACAAGATCAAGGATTATTTTGTGAGTATATTCATCTTTTGTTCTAGCACTTTTCATCTAGAAATTTAGGAAGGGGGAAATGTAAAAGGGCTGGATTTCTTTGTATAATGCTACAAAGCAACAGATGGTTGTGTTCTTTGTTGCTAACTACAAGTAATAAGTAGTTTGGCACATAATTCACCAAGAAATTTTATGCAAGCTCCAAGGAAGAAAATGACAAATGGAGAACTTTCTAATATGTTTAATTCTTTTCATAATAAACAAATATGCATAGTATAATTGTATCTCAGATAAAATTGCTACAATGACTAACAATATATATTTGAGGATTGGAATTGCTTATTGAAAGGATTGGAATAACATTCATTGTTTGTTATATTCATGCCAAAGTATGAAAAACATTTACCTTTGAAAATTAAGTTTCAGTATAGCTAGAAATATAGTACTATTTCTCTATTCTTCAGATGTGCATGAATGAAAATAAATAATAATATTTAATATTGTATTGGTAATATTAAATAAAGGTAAGAGCTTTTGAAGGTAACTGAAATATATGAAATATACAAGAACAAATTTTGAGCGTCTTCTGTTAAATATCTTGCAATTTTAGCTACTATGCACAAAATGATGCAGTTTTAAGGATAGCTTAGAGGGAAACAAAGAGATGAAAGATTGAAGATAGTGCCTAGTCTATGTACTGTGATTTTTAGCCAAATTTATTGAATAAGCCACATTGTACAATTTGATGGTTTATGGTTTATAAATCACAAAATGGGTAAAGAAAAGACTTGGCTGTTAGGTGTTAGTAGCACATTTTTTCCTAAATTAAATTTAAGTTCAGATTTTCTTCATTAATGTTTTCTTTTATTGCTTATTTTTATAGCAAGATAGAGATTCTGAGCTGGACACTATGCTATTAAAACAGGATCTGCTAGAAGATTTCAAGGTGAGATTTTAATTGCCTTTACCAGATTACTTGGAAAGAAGTGTAGGGGATCTGGAAAAAAGTCTGGGATCATGGAACTATATTCTTGGCGGACTTAATTCTTTTTAATGTATCTATCAAATGTCATAATGGAGGATTTTATATGAATCTGTAATAAAGTGAATTGAAAATACTAAATGACATGCACATTGTATTTATTTATTTATTTGTTTGTTTGTTTGTTTGTTTGTTTGTTTGTTTATTTATTTATTTCCTTATTCCCTTTTTCACTTATTTATAGTACAGGGAAAAATCATACATTTATAAACTATTGTAGAAAAGTCAGAATTCACTCTACAGATGTCTGATAAACAAGATTGAATAATATATCCAGAGAAACTCTTCGATACATTGATACTCAATATGTTTTATTTATTTCATGAATGGTAAAATTTGAAGGGAAGAATGGTCAAGCTTAACTTGCACATTCTTGCTCCTTAAAATCAGAAAAAGGATTGCTGCTGCTTTAGACAATTTGTTCTTAGAAGGTTCACACAATGTAGATCAAAGAAAGATTTTCTCATGAATTATAAAATAAAAGTTTATAATTAAACTTTCAAAATAATTTTATATTTATTGAGATATAAGAGAGAGAGAGAGAGAGAGAGAGAGAGAGAGAGAGAGAGAGAGAGAGAGAATTTTGTGCCAGTTTGATGATGGAAACTCAATACAAAAAAGTAATAAATTACCTGGAGGTTTCCTCAGTCTGCAGGGAGGAGGAGCTGTAAAATATTTTGCTCCCCTTTTACAAGTCACATGAAAACTTTTTTTCTGGTATCAGTTTCCAGTTCTGATTTATCAAGTGGCAAAAAAAAACACACGTTTAAATATAACTTTAACATTTTCACTTGATCCTTTCCATCCATGGATTAGAGTCAAAGGATAGAGCAATACATTATATTGCTAGACTAGAATAGAGTCAACAGGATATATGCAATTTCATCTTCATCTCTTACTATTATTGTTCTCTCCAATTCTTTTAGGGTTACTTCGGCTGCCAGTCAGTAGGAGAAATGATCCATTTTTATTTGGAAGATGTCTTACCCAAAGTAACTACAGACAACCCAGTAAAGCAGGATGTAGACTTCCTTGGAAATATGTTGCTAGATCTCAGAAAATTAATCAAACGCTGTGTAAGTATTTGTGGTTTCTTTCCTTGGCCATTCATTGTCTGGCTTGCTATGTCTGCTTGCAGGGGAAAATCCTTGCAGAGCTAGAAACAAACAATAAGTTAGGTAAAACATGAGGCAGGGACTTGGGTATTAACACCAGTTTTGTGGTAAGCTATATTTCATTGTTTGGTTGCAGCTTTTTATACCATACTAGAGCAAACATTTGATTTAGTTTCTAAATCAAAGATAACTGCAGAAATCTGGCGACACTGGGACTATGATAAATATCATTTTTTTAAAAACTGCACTAGATCAGTCCACATTTTGTGCCAAGAAAATCTAAATTAGAGAAATGCCAAAATTATATACCTAAGTCACATTCTGTGGAT
Organism: Azemiops feae; assembly: GCA_023970755.1. Classification (NCBI taxonomy): domain Eukaryota; kingdom Metazoa; phylum Chordata; class Lepidosauria; order Squamata; family Viperidae; genus Azemiops; species Azemiops feae. The sequence continues at coordinate 913,805 of JALGBA010000085.1, read as the reverse complement.
AGACTGCTTCTACTATTTAAGCAAAACATTCTAGAAAGCTTTGATATTTTAGTGGCATTAATCACACAGCTCACATTAAAAACATTAAATTTTCCCAGCGCTCCCTTCTGTGCCTAGCAATATTTTCTGTACAGTGTTCTAGGCTACCCAAACCATGCTTGGCTATAGCTATTAAGGGGAAGAAGGGATAAGGCTACTTTTAGAGTATTTTGTTTAAAGCAGTAGAGACATAAAGCAGAGAAAGTAAATATTATGCTATTATGTGTGAAATAATAGCTATTTCATCATCAGAGAATCTGTGGATTATATAATCTACATTAAGAACTGATATTTCCCTTAAGTAACTATATGTAAAATGCTTACCTAAAAGCAGCTGCTTCTACAGATTGTAAATGCAGAACTACATCTGGTGGAAATACTAGAATTGTTTTATTGCACTCTCCTCCCTACTGTGTCATCAGGTCACAGAATGACTCAGAATGTAAACGCAATTCTGTAAAGGAAGCCTTTCCTTAGCAGAATAGATGGGAAATACTTCTTTCTAGTCTTCAATTGAGGACAAAGTATATTCATCAGCTTACACATGACAATAAGTCATTTCTAAGAACACAATGTTACAAATAGCCCTGTAGAGTCTCAGCACTTTCTGAGCTTGGTTGTTTGCTTTTAGATGTTTCATTACCTGACTAGGTAACAACCAAGCTCAGAAAGTATCAAGGACTCCACAGTTCAACCCTAAACCACAGTACATATATTCTCTTCTATTGGAACTATAGCCCTGCTGGATCACATGAAGATCAGGATTTTGTTTATCACAATGGCCAATTGGTTGTCTTTGGGGTGCTCAAAGGAGAAAAAAGCATCTTCACTACTGTTCACCTCCAACTGATATTTAAAGGTTGGAGGTAACAGTGGGCCTTCAAGACCAATAGCCCTTAGTAAGCCTTTGCCTGGGATGAAGGAAACAAAAAGGCCAAACAAAGCATTTACCCTATGAAACTAACTTAAGAGAATTGGAGTTAAGAGAGAGAAATAATCAGATAAATGTTCATGCAAAATTAGAACATGCTTTGAAGATTGGGTTGCACTGGTAGACGCACGACTTTGGTATTTTGTTGTGTTGCATTATGATGCTATTAAGGTTTTCACGCATTTTTATTAAGTTTTTAATGATGTTTCTAATTGTTGCTATCCAGTTAAGCATTCCAAGTCAGCAGCATGCAGATACAGTAAATAAAAAATAATCTATAAGATCCCTTCACATTTATTTATTGGGTAATTCTACCTTCAATGGAGGGTATGTTACTTTGAACATACATACCCCAGGAGTATCTTGAATAAAACAAATACAAATACAAATACAAAGGAGCTAAGATTGTTGGTACATCCAATGTTCAGTTCATATAAAATCATATTTACCCAAGTCTTTGCCTGTTGTTTGAATTTACTACATATATTCATGAAGCTCCCGTTCACACATACTTGAAGCAATTTGTATTCTACATACATTTTATAATACTATGACACATTATTATGACACATAATAATGTGTCATCTTTTTCTATGTGATAAATGCACATACTGCTTTAACAGCTCTGTGGTAACAAGATCTTTTTTCAGACATAGTGACCCAGTCAGTGCTGCCCAATCTATTCTGCAGCATTTATTCTATGATAGGCAAAAAAGAGCCATTGAAATAGAAAAAATATAAGAGGTGGCCCAAAGCTTGTAAAAAGAATATAAACAAGTTTCTTAACTTAAATAGTGTATTTAGTGAAAAAGTTCCAAAAAAAAGACCCATGCTCAATGCAATCAAGAAATATATGTTCCTTGATAGGAGAAATAGAGTCTTCTTTTGTTAAACTACCTCTGATTTTAGGGACTTGAACTGTTTGGTTTGGGCTTTGGACTACCTACGTATTTGTGAAATAAAAATATTTCAAGGACAAATATGTGTAACATGTAATTAGTCCTTAATCTGATTTAATTCTTATTTCCACTTCCCAGCAATGCCCAGGGAGAACTAGCTCAATTATGCACCAAGATGAAGTAGGCTGATTCAGACAGTGGAATTAGGCAGAAATTTTTGTTAATGTGTTAAACTAAAACTTTACTATACTTAAAAGTGAAAAGATATTCTTTATATTTAAAGGAGAAAAATAAAAAGGAACAAGCATGGGATTGTAAAAGTGGGTAAAATAGTGAAATATTGTTTATTACTATATTTTAGTATAGTATAAGTATACTATGCTATACTATAATACTATAGTATATTATTTCTATAACCTCTGGGTACTAGATGATATAAAGTGCAATTTTTAATAACATGAAAAAGGAATGCATATATTTCCATGTTAAATAATTGTGCATAACTGATTACATATAAATTCTGGATTTTTACATATAACCTCAGCATCAAAGGAGGCATCTCTCTTTGTTCATGGAGCCTAGATGAGCACCACAATGTGTATATGTAATATCCATTAATTATATATTTGTGTTCAAAGAAGCTGCTTTCACCTGTACATCTTCCTTGCTCAACTGAGGCATGTATCTGTGTCTTTTAGAGGTTTTGAAAGTGCTAATATTCATATGTTTCCTTCTCACAGCACAGGTTTTTCATCTGCGAAAGGAAGAATAAAACAATAAAGGCTATCAAAGATACGTATGAAAAGGTAAATTCCTGAATTATATTACTTAACTTGCCTTATGAATCTCTGCAGTTCTAAGAAAACTTGTCTCTATCTTTGAGAATCTTTTTTTGACGATGTGGAAAAACCAAAGAAGCTTGTTTGAACCCAAGTTTTGCATGAGAAGCCACCCTTAATATGAATCCTTTAGACCATTTTGGTGATAAATCAAAGAGAGGAATAAATAAGATTCTCTCTCCCTCCCTCCCTCCCTCCCTCCCTCCCTCCCTCCCTCCCTCCCTCTCTCTCTCTCCCTCTCTCTCTCTCACTCACACACACACACACATCATACACATTGTGCTAGTGGTTTCAGAATTAAAATCTGAATCAAATAGCCCAAAGAGAAATTTCAAAACATTCAACAGAATGTTCAGTTTATAAAGAATGCAGCTAAAAAGCGTTCTATAACCAATTCACAAGTTTGAAGTTTAGAATTTCTTTCACCTATTGTATCTCATACCAGTTCTTTACTGTCTGCAAGACAGAGGCACTATACGCACGATCCTTCTTACTCCAGCAGTTTGTGCTGAATATCTCAAATTATATGCTCTGAACCCTTTCTCTTTTAATCACTTTGTTCACTTTGTACATGAGGTATCTCCCACACTTGTGGGTTGCATAATGGTTGTTGTTTGAGGATCTCTTTCTCTCTATAAAACTTTCTCCTTTTTTTTAAAGTTCAAATCAAATATATGCAATTCTTTCCTTGAAAAATTAAAATAAGCTTTGGTCAATATTACCAGATAATATGAGAAGTAGAAGTAGTGTCTAGTGTTCTTGATGCCACTGCTTTTTGTGTTCCCAGTCTTGTTCCCCTTCTTTACCGCCCTCTTCTCATCCTGTTGCTCATTTTACCAGTAACAGTCAACATTGTTTTCAAAAGCAAATATTCCAAGTATAATAACAGCAATGAACATTTTTACAATATTTATTAATTATATTATAGACCACCATTATCATATCAACTCCAAACTGTTTACAATTATAAAAATGCATAAAATCTAAATTAAAACAATAGTTAACAAATGTCTATGGAGTTTCTCAGTCATCCAGGTCATAGTTGTCCCAAAGGAACATGAGGAAACTGGACTTTCTTGTCTTCTTTCTTTGAAAACATTTTGCTTCTCAACCAAGCATTCTTCAAAAAAAAACAAGAAAGTCCAGTTGCCTTGTGAAAAAGCATCTTTGGGACAATAGTTCACAAAGTGACATAAAAATGAGAAACCACAAATACAACCCTAGCAGATCCCTAGCTTCATAGCAACAACAATTAGATCTCAAAAGATCTATGAACATTCCATCTTCCCAGCTTTATGAAATGATTAAAGAATAGAGGCTGAACAAATATCTGTTGGGGTGGACTGTTTCACAAGGGGGAACCAGAGACAATATTTCTTCTAAGCCCCTATTCCCTTTACTTCCATTATCTGGGCTACATAATCATTTTTACCCAGGACAAAAAATGGGTACATCAGTACTACATGTAGCAGGTGTTCTTGAAATTATCGGGAAGCCAATGTTTGTAAGAGTTTAAAGATTAAAACTAGTACATATACTGAATTGTATGCAGAAAGCTAGCCAATGCAACTCCTACAACAAATTATATTAATAGTACTATGGTATTAGTAATAATATTGTAATTATTTTTCTTTCTCATCAGCTGCAAGACAAAGGGATCTACAAGGCAATAGGAGAATTTGATATTTTTGTTGACTACATTGAACAATATCTTATCACAAAGTTGAAAAACTGAATATTTTTCATAGCTGGGAAACTTACTTTATAAATGAAAAATGGAGATTTGTCTTTTGCAAACAGTGTTCTGGAAAAATCAATGAAAATGCATGATAGTGTACTAAATTTTTAACTTAAAATGTATTTATTAATTCATATACCTCAGTTTTATCAGTGTTGTACATTATGAGAAATTATGGGAATTTATTACATAATTTATTGATTGATATGTTTACATAGAACATTATTTGCCTTTTGTTTTCCTTACAGCTAGAATGTTTAAAACTAAATTGTTCTAAAAAAAATAAGTAGAAATAAGAACTTCTACTATTTTCTTATACTTTAACTCAATGTTTTCATTTAAATCTCAGCTTTGTGATCTGCAGCTTAGAAAAAACTGTACAGCTTTAAACGTGAGTTGTTTGTCAGACCACTATTTTTAAAAAAAAACACAGATATCCTGGCACATCCATAGGATTGTATCCAACAGTGTCTTTGCCTGCTGGAAGATTTGTGTTAATAGACTGAAGGAAAGGATTATTTACTCCCCATATTTGCAATTCCCACCCTCTCAGTTGTGCTCCAGAGTTTTGACATACTTTTCAAAAGCATACAAGATATTTCACAGGGGACTACAGAAAGCGGAGCAAGTTTAACAAAATTTGCATTTCTTCCAGTTCTACTAAAAAGCCTTTGTAGAATCAATCAGTTTTGCTTCTTTAATTTCTGAGAGTGCATTGTTGCACTGCTATGCACTGAAATCTGCTTTGCAAACACTTCTGTACCTATCCTTACTAAATGAATTTTAAATTCTACTTACAAAATTATTTTCTCAAGCATAAGATTTGCCTTTAGATTTTGTCAGGCTCTTTCAAGCCTTTTGATTTGCTTATAATGCAAAGTTTAACAGATCATATATTACTTTCATTGTGTAAGAATTGTGAACTGCTTTTTTTTAATTGAAGGAAAAATAACATTCTTATAAGCCATGAACGAAAATAAAATTCATTATGTTAAAATTCAGGACCTCCAGCTAGCTATGCTAAAATTACACATGCAAGTTAGCAGGCTTTAATGAATGGATGGTTATAGAGAAGGTTATTCCTCCAATATCAGAACATCAGCTCATCATATATTAAGTGTTTCTTGAGGACCGTGATTACAGGTAGTTCTCGACTTACAACCACAAGTGAGCCCAGAATTTATGTTGCTAAGTGAAAAATTAAATGAATCTGGCTTCCCCATTGACTTTGCTTGTCAGAAAGTACAAAAGATGATCACAAGACCCTGGGACACTGCAAACGTGATAAATACGAACCAGTTGTCAAATGTGTGAATGTAAATCATGTGATCATGGGAATGCTGCAACGGTCATAAGTGTGAAAAATGGTTATAAGTCATTTTTTTCAGTGCCGTTGTAACTTCGAACAGTCACTAAATGACCTGTTGTAAGTCGAGGACTGCCTTTACTGTAATTTGGTAATCAAGAGCTTTCTAGCTCTTTTTTGAGAAAAAAAATCAAATATTCATTCCACATCACAATAATTCCTTGGTCTTAAATTAGTCATTTAAACATATCACTAACCAAAGTCTTTTTTTCCCCTAAAATAATTATTACCCATGGCTAAAAGGAAATGTGCGCATTTTTGCTTATATTCAAAACATTCTGAAGTGGTGAATAGAGAGAAATTGTCTCAGTTCCTGGATCTTACTGATAGTATCTTCTATGGTGCAATTGAGAAAAATGAAAATTGTTATAAATTTTTTTTGCTAAATAATCTGTGATCTTTGACATGGTATATAAAAGAATACACACTTTGTATATTTTAGCACAGAAGATACAATATTTGTATCTTGAGTAGATGAATCTTTGACTATTTTTGTCATTTTTTAAAAAATAAAATTTCACTGCTCTTATTTCTTTGCCTACTGTTGTGCTTATCAGCTACACTATGGGATATTGCCAGGATAAAATAGAGAAATCAAGAAAGATAAAAAAAATAGATGTATAAAAAAACTATCGATTTGGGTGATTTAACATAAAGGAAAGATTCTTCTCAATGTTTTTAAGTGTTCTGATAGTAAGGACAATTTGATAGTGAAACCAATTATTAGAGAAATTATTTAATAATAATAATAATAATAATAATAATAATAATAATAATAATAATAATAATAATAATAATAATAATAATAATAATAATAATAATAATAATAATAATAATAATAATAATAATAATAATAATAATAATAATAAAGTAGGAAGGGACCTTGGAGGTCATCTAGCACAACCCCCTCCTCAGGCAGGAAACCCTATACCATTTCGGACAAATGGCTGTCCAGTCTCTTCTTAAAAACTTCCAGTGTTGGAGCATTCACCGCTTCTGGAGGCAGGTTGTTCCACTGGTTAATTGTTCTAACTGTCAGGAAGTTTCTCCTTAGTTCTAGGTTGCTTCTCTCCTTGATTAGTTTCCATCCGTTGCTTCTTGTCCTGCCTTCCGGCGCTTTGGAGAATAGCTTGACTCCCTCTTCTTTGTGGCAGCCCCTGAGATATTGGAACACTGCTATCATATCTTTTATTAGATGTGATCCCATAGAAATTATATTTGTCTGGAATACTTTAGATTGGATTTCTGCATTAAGCAAAGCATGGGAATACATCAGTGGTTCTTAAACTGTTTGACCCAATCACTTTTCCCCATTTCAAATAATGTCACTATTCCAACAGAAACAAAAAAAATCAAAGACTCTGTTGTTTTCTGCAAGTGTCTCATCAGCAACCATCTTAGGAAACAGGAGGCGAGAAGAGGAGAAAAGACATGATCATAGGACCAGAGTGGCTGATAATTGTTGAGTTAATCAATTATGGAAAAGTGTACCTCTCTGTCTGAAAAAAAGCTAATCTTCATTTGTCATATTTCTAGTGATTTATGATTTATCTCAAAAAAAAAAAAACCTTCCCTAGAACATTTCACTATTGGGAAGTAGCCAGTATATAGAAACATTGCGTTTATGTTTTGAAAGTTGGGTTATTCTTTCCTTAGTCAACCTTCCTTGTGTTTGAAAAAAACCTACATATTGACACTGGGAAGCTTTATAGTGTCCCAGTCTTGAGAGAGATGGCATGATTAAATTTAACAGGAAAATTGATTATACTATCCTACAATTCATAAAAGAATGTGAGTTAAAAACCACAATATAGTGTGAGCTTCAGAAGGGAGGATCTAACTATGACCGTGATGATCAAAATCAAAATCCAAAATTGCATAACTCAGGAGACTAAAAGTTTGTGATTGTGAACCATGGTGATGCCTAATATGAATCATTTCACTATAATTTGTCAGAGATTGTGTTATTTCTGGGATAAATCCAGGCCCAAAGGCCATAGATGAAGGAGACGCATTTTTCTCTGAAAATATATACAGCTTTTTCTCTGTTATGTTAAATAGACCCAAATTTCTAAATTTTCCCATAAGGAATAAAGACAAATAGTAAGTAATAAGAATCATTTGAGTAGACTGTCAGAGATATCTGAGAAAAAGAACACTGCGTAAGAATTTACAAACATTTCACAGGACCTATTTTTCCATAGTACAATAATTTTATTTCAATAACTTATTTATCTGTGAGAAATTTGGTATCCAAATCTTAGATAAATCCAGACTATTCATGGATCTCCTCATTCAGGTTTAGCAGCAGACATGCACATTAGCGGTAAGATGGCATGGAAGGCTATTTTCTTTCATCTTGCTGAATTGGCCACTGCAAAATATGTTTGTTGTTTCTATTATTAGTAGCAATCTAGCAATGTACTCTTTTTCCCTTCCAGGGTACACAAAAGAATAAATGAAGGGGGGAAAAGCACAAAAAGAATGAAAACAATCTCCAGTTTAAAAAATAAATAAAATAGGTGCTAATAAAACCATCATCAAAATGATATAATCAAATCAGTAAACATACATAGATAGATTAGATAGATCAGCAATCCCCAATCTTGCTGGCTCCACAGACTGGCAACTGGGGCGGAGGAGTAGGGGGGCTCAGGGTGGTGGTGGTTTTGTGCACCCAACCTAGATCCTGTACATGTGCAAATGAAGCTTTGCATGCTTACCCATTGCTTGCATGGCCCAGTTCCCAACAGGCCGTGGACCGGTACTGGTCCGCAGACCAGAGGTTGGGGACCCCTGAGCTACATGATACATGTAGACAGACAGACAGACAGATAGACAGACAGACAGACAGATAGATAGATAGATAGATAGATAGATAGATAGATAGATAGATAGATAGATAGATAGATAGATAGATAGATAGATAGATAGATAGATAGATAGATAGATAGATAGATAGATAGATAGATAGATAGATAGATAGATAGATAGATAGATAGATAGATAGATAGATAGATAATCAAAATATACAGTCTGGTCTTAGAGTAGTTGTAAATGCCTAAGTTAAATAGGCATTCCATTATTTAAACAAAACAGGATTTGTGGAGAAATTTCCCTAATTGCAGCCCTGCAACTGAGAATGCTACATTATTTCTGAATAATGGAAATGGCTAGGAAGGGCTGCGGTTTTGTTAAAGCTCAATGAAGCCAAACTTGTATGAAGCAATTCAAAGCAACGTTTTTGAAATACAACATTTTGTGACTCTTTGTACCAGACTACACTAGCACTGGGCAAAGGGGATGGAATATTTTCTATTAGGAGAGCTCTGGGCAGACTTCCAATTTTAGCGCAATTTCAGTCTGCATTAATAGAAATATACTATGTCATTGTAAATCCTACTTCAATGTTATTCTGCTTCCATCTATTTTTTATCTGAATAGTTTTCAGTTCTGGATTCTGCATTATAAGAAAGAATCAGATCAAATGGCTTGATAGGATGGCAGCAAAGAGATAGGAATACAGGTCTTATGAGGAAAGGCTAAAGGAAATGTTATGTTCAACGCTGACAAACCTGAACATGGGATAATTGAATACTATTACTTGAGTCCTAGAAATATGTATAAATATTCTATCTGCAGATTCAGTTCAAAAAATTGCTGAACTGAGTTGTTCACAACTGAACCATCAATTTGAACTGGATGCCTAGTAATCATGTTGGATAATTTGGATGCAAATATGTTTTTCTAAATGGATTGGGACAATCCAAATCAAATTTCCCTCTTAAATATCCCAATCTAATGTGGTCATATTTTTTAATCAATTCAAATGCTTAACTAAAAAAAAGCAGGTTTTTCAAACCACATTGATTTAAACTGGATTTCGCACAGACCCACAGAATTCAAAGGTCCCACTGTGACACATTTCAAATGCCTGAAATGCTGTCACATACATTAAAATTCTATTTTCTGCTGACCTACATGTCCTCTGCTGCTCTTGGTTTACTCAAATTAACCATATTTTCAACTGTGTGGGTTTAAAGGACATGGCCTGATAATGACATGACTGCTCACTGTGAAGAAAGGAGGACAGCTGGTTTCCTACTAAGTGAGAAGAAGCTAGTTCAGATAATCTAGAAGGCAGAAAAAACTCATCATGTTACATATGATCGTGCAACCTACTTCTAGGCTACTGCAAATTTTTGCCAATGCTTTTACAATCCCATTGCTATGGAGAAATTTCAGAGGTTGCCTCTATGTTAGAGGCACCTTCAAGGCTTCAAGATGATTGTGGCTCCCCAAAAGTGTTAGCTCTTGTCTCAAAGCCCTTACTAAACTTCTTACTGCACTGAAATGTTAACATGGCAGTTTATGTAATAGACACTTGACATTTGAAAATTACATAAGGAATTGGCACTTTTAAAAATTAATTAACTAATTTATTATGACTCCTTTGAAGCAGTATTGACCCTCTGGTGACTGCCCGGACAAGTCCCTGCATTTTTCTTGGCAAGATTTCAGAAGTCATTTTCCACTGTATCCTTTCACGGGCTGAGAGAGATTGACCGGCCCAAGGTCACCCAGCTGGCTTTGTGCCTAAAACGGGACTAGAGCTCACAGTCTCCCAGTTTCCAGCCTGATGCCTTAACCACTACACCAAACAAGCTTCTGAATTATAATTAGAATTAATTTTAATTAAATTACAGAAAATTAGAAATACTCCTAGCTGTGCCTTCTTGAAGCTCTGCAGCTCTTTTCACTGCTCCAAACTGTGCACTCCTACAGCATGCAGTTGTTTGGGAAATTGTTGAGATGGAGGGAGAGTTTATGCCTCATTCAACCATATTTCTATGCATCGTGTTTCATTTCTTTGCATTTCCTTGCATACTGCAAATATTATTAGGGATTGGCTATCAAATCTCTGCAGTGGTATTACAACTGCATGGTAAGACATGAAAGAAAAAAACCAATAGTACTTCCTTACACCACCATGATTTTGTTAACAAGTATGTTAAATGAAAAGGAGCCGGGTGGGTCAGTGGGCTGGCTGGTTTGGAGGTTGTTTGAGGGGGTACTTCATTTGTTGGAACTTCGACTGAGTGACCTTTTGAAGCAAAACTATGGAGCAAGGTAATATTCCGCTTCAAAGGGTCAGAGTGGAGCAGCCACAACACTTCACTTTGCTAATAGAGTAACAGAACCTTCTGCATGTGAACATGGACTTCTGTTAGTAAAATTAAATGGCTGATCAAAATAAGATTGCGACTCACTTGAATCAGACAAAGCACCTGCTTGAGATGGATTCCAGGCAATTTACCCAGCTTATTAACTATTCCACCCAGGCTTTGATCTCACATGCTTTCAACATCTATGGAAATGTAATTAAAATTTTTACTGCCCACTTCATTGACCAAAGTTTCCTATAAGATTCAGGGACAAAACGCCCCTCGAAGAAAGAAATACATTTACAGAAGGGAGGATGAAAGGGATCTGGATAAAAAGCAGCAATGTATTTAGATTTAAAAGAAGCATTTTCAAAAAGGCCTATTTCTCTTTTTTTTTTTTAAAAGGGGAAGGTCTAATTCTGATTTTAGCTGCCGAAAAAGTTTGCTGAGTTTGCTGCTTTGATAAAGCAGTTCTTCAATTTCCATGATATCCTAGAAATAGGACATCTGCCCCTTAATTTTCAAACTGGAAGATCAATCAGAATAGAGTTGGAAGGGACCTTGGAGGTCTTCTAGTCCAACCCCCTGCTTAAGCAGGAGATTCTATACCATTTCAGAAAGTGGCTGTCCAGTCTCTTCTTAAAAACCTCCAGTGATGAAGCACCCACAATATCTGAAGGCAGGCTGTTCCACTGGTTAATTGTCCTCACTGTTAGGAAGTTTCTCCTTAATTCCAGGTTGCTTCTCTCCTTGATCATAGCATAGGGGAAGTTAATGGGTTGTCATCAAAAACTATACTAGAGAAACACATTGTGCTTTGCCTTTAAAGTTTATTTTCTGCCTCTTTACAAAGCAGAACTCAGGAACAAAATGATTTATATGAAACATAGAATCATACAGTTTGAAGGGACCTCAGAGGTCTTCTAGTCCAACACCCTGCTCAAGGCAGGAGCCTTATATCATCCCAATCAAATTGTTGTCCACTTTTTAAAAAAAAAAATATCCAGTGATGGAGCACCCATAACCCCAGGAGGCAAACTATTCCACTGATTAATTGCTCTTACTGTCAGAAAGTTTCTCCTGACTTCAAGGTTAGATCTCAGTTTAACAAGCTTCCACCCATTACTTCTTGTCCTTCCCTCAAGTCACCTAGAAAATGAGGCAGTCCCCTCTTCTTTGTGATAAGCCCGCAATTACTGGAACACAGCTTGCAAGTTCCCCTAATCCTTCTCTTCAATTGGTTACATACCTAGCATCCTCAACCTTTGTCATATGATTTAGTTTCCAGACCCTTTATCATATTTGTTGCTCTTTTCTACACACTTTCAGGGTCTCAGCATCTTTTTTGTATCATGGTAACTAGAACTGGATACACTATTCCAAGGGTGGTCTCACAAGCAGGATATATAGCAGTCGTTGTCTTGATGTTATCCGTCTGTTGATACAGCCTTGGGCTGCATTGTTTTTTTGTTTTTTGGCACCTCTAGCACACTGCTGGCTTGTAAGTGTGGTCCACTAAGTCACGTAGATCCCTCTCATGGACACTATTACTCTTAAGTCAGGTACCATCTATTCTATAACTATGCATTTGGTTTTTCCTGGACAGGACCTTACTTTCCTCACTACTGAACTGCATCTTGTTGAATAGGGCCCAATATTCAATCTATCAGGATCCTTCTGGACTTGAGTCTACCTTCCAGAGTATTGGCTGCTCCCCCCAGCGTGGTGTCATTTGCAAATTTGATGAGTACCCATTCTATCTCATCATTCTAAATCATTTATGAAGATGTTGAATAGTACTGGGCCTATGACTGAACCTTGAGGTACCCTACTACATGCTTCCCTCCATGCACGGAATACAGAATACAGAATAACAGAGTTGGAGGTCTTCTAGTCCAACCCCCTGCTCAACCATTCTGGACAAATGGCTATCTAGTCACTTCTTGGACTAGCCAGTGAGTGCGGTTGGTCAGCTAATTGCAAATCATCTGGTGGTGGTACTTGCCTATCCCACATTGTTCTATCTTACCAAGAAGTAATTTGTACTCTGCTTTGTTAAGTGCCTAACTGAAGCCCAGGTATATTATGTCCACAGTATTTCATTGATCGACTAATTTAGTTACTTTATCAAAAAAGGCAATAAAGTTTGTCTGGCATGATCTGTTTTTAACAAACCCATGCTGACTTCTGGTAATTACCTTGTTTCTTTCTAGGTGCTCACAAACCATCAGCTTGATTATCGTTTCCAGGATATTCTCAGATATTGGTGTCAAGCTAATTGGCCTATAATTTCCTGGATCCATTTTCCCCCTTTTTGTGCACTGAAACCACATCAGCTCTTTTCCAGTCCTGATGATTGCTAATGCTTTGCATAGTCTTCCTTAACTTGGTGTCCTCTAGATTCATTGGGTTATAATTTCCATAACTGCTAATTAACATTACTATTCTGATTGCAAATTGTGTGGGTTGTTAGGTTAGGTAGCTTATTTTCTAATGAGTGTGTAGACAAATCCCTTAGTACTTTCAAGAACATTCCAGTAATCCACCTGGTCCCTTGTCTTTTGCTCCATCTTGCCATGCTTAATCATTTTTTTAAAGCACATTATCTTTTTGCATGTAATGCTCAAAGTATGTGACTATCTGCTTGATGAGGGTCATCTCAAGGAAATAGATTTTTTTTTTTAATTTGATCCAGGACAGCTTGACTTATCTGTCTTGCTAGTGGCATTCTCATTAACCATATCCAAATCTTTAATTTAAAAGTGTCTTTTTTCTCTCCCTCTTTCTTCATTATTCAGTTTTCAATGCTGTACATTATTAATACAGTTACATTATTGGAAACAACATTGCTTTAACAGTTCTGATCTGAAAATAACCTTATCCTTTTTTATTTTGTCATTCCCTTTCTCTTTAGAATTTACTTCTTCTTAACGTCACCATATTTAACTTCTCCATCCTTGTGCTTGAGATAAAACTAACCTTGAGTTCTTCACCCCCAACTTTATTAAGCATGAAAGTTGGCATTACTCTTATCTATTGGTCAATCTGCAAACTTATTGTTCTTGGGATTATTGAGCATTTCTACCATATCAAGGCAGCAAACTTTATCATAGTTACAGTCCAACAACTATGGAAGGACCTATAAACAGCATATAAAGTAAATAAAATAAAATGAAAGTTTGATTTGTTCAGTTCATGAAACATAGTTTGGGTGGGAAATAATTTGTATTGAAACTGGAGTGTGGGATAAAAAATAAAAAAAACTTACATAACTCAGAATGTATTAACTAGATTTAACTAAACATGTTAGATAAATAGGACATGTGCAAACTGTTAACCAAAAATATTTTTATCCGTGTTCCAGATTTCAAAGCCCTACTGAAAGTCTAAAAAAAGCTTCCAGTCAAGATTCAACCTGGCAAATTGGTTTGATCACACCACCTTGATATATAGGTTATCTTAGCATAAATCATGATGAGAAAGGATGCCTTGGTTTGTGATTGTACAGCTCTGTATTATTGCTTTCTTACTCTCCCCAAGTTCAGAGTCACTGTTTCAACTGATTACAATAAATTAGGACTGCCCAAAATATAGCTAAAATGATGGATTTTTGTTTTTATAATTGCAGTGCTAGTCATCAAGGCTTGTAGTTATTGATGAATTTGGTAGAAGCAATCTTCAGTTGAATGATAGGTAGAAAGTAAAAAATATTTTCAAAATATATGCCATGGACTGAGACTGGCCCAAAGCCACCCAGATAGCTTTAATGTCTAAGACAAGACTACAACTCACAGTCTCTTGGTTTCAAGCTTTAGCACTAGATCAAACTGGCTCTTGTTACATAAATATAAACCCAGATCAAATATTTCTCTTTTCCAAGAGCATATGTAGAGTTCTCAGATGGGACCATGGACACAGCAGGAGAGTAAAGGATTGGCCAGTAATGACTGCCAAGGAAGTCTCTGAGGGATCTACTCCCGGTGCATTGCACAGCACAGCCCCTTCTCACTCCATTTCCAGATTATCTGTGGCAGCAGTAAGGGGCTCTCTCACACACTTTGGTCTATCCAGGTGCCCAGGATGTGCATATATAAATCATTCTTGGGACAAATGGCAACTGCAGTGGCTTATGCTCTTTCTTAGGACTACAACAATTCTGACTGTGTGCTTCAGTACAGGCCTTCCATAACATTTCTAGAGTAATTATGTTTCCCCTCTGGGCAGGCATGACAGCTGGTTTGAAATGTTTTAAGATCTAAGACCTGGCTAGATCCAGCATTCCTACAGGTGCTCAGGGGCACCTACAAGAAGGGAGCATCAAAAAATAATGAAGATGGCAGGTGATATAGCCCTGTTTTAACATGCATTCCATATATTAAAAAAGGGGAAGAATATTCACTTATGCAGTCAGCCCTGGTTTCACTATATCCGTGCCCCTTTTTCTCCTTGACCAATATTTGCCACCTCACTAACCAGTCACCAGTGGTGAGTTTCCCCTTCCCTCTTGCTCCACAACCATGTCAGATTAATGAACAGTAAAGAGTGGAAACACCTAAATTGCAAAAGTCACCAGTCATAAGTTATCCTACGAGCTATCCAGAATGAACAGTTTATTATATATTTCAGATTTTTTTATTCCGCCTTTATTATTTTATAATTATGTTGGTGGACATACCTAATATTTCTTCCACCTCCTATTTTCCCCAGAACAATAACCCTATAAGGTGAGTTGGGCTGAGAGACAATGACTGGCCCAAAGTCATCCAGACAGCTTTCATGCCTAAGGCAGGACTAGAACTGTCACTAAAGGTCAAAAAAAGGTAGTCCAGAAGGAGAAAAGCTGTATTTTGGTCCAAAGAAAAAAATTAGCCATGTTCAAATGTTGTGGATACTAACACATCACAAGACTTCGCAACTAACAACATAGTTGGCAAACAAAACAATTCTTAGGAGTTGGAGATAGAATTTTCCATTCCTCTTTGCGGCAAGAGAATGTTCCATATCTGTATGCACAACTCACAGAGTCTGTAGGCAAAAGGGGTAAAAATATAATCAGTTTGCATATTGGTAGTAATATTGCAGAAAATCAACTTAAGTGACTGCATATGATAATTCTAATCTTTATGACCTACATTTACAAATACATACAGATCTAGAGGAAGCTAGTCACTTGCTTTCAAGCACATTTGATATGACATCTTAACTGATTTGTGGACATGTGTTAGACTTTTCAGCGTACCATAAGAGAAAAGAATTTGCTATCAACAATTTTCCTCAAAATTCTGTTCTAGGAATATTCCTTAATAATCACGTTTGCTAATATTCACTAAATAATTGTATTACAAATATCTACTTAAAGACTTAATATTAACATTAGACAAGTTTGCTTTATGTTGAATTAGCTGACATCTAGTTGTGCTTTCATTCTTGATTGCATCTACAATAAAGTAATATGAAAAATCTTTTGTATTCAACTGCATGTATTTATTGACATAGATATGTAATGAAAGTGATTTTTGTGACTAAAAAGCAGCAGATAAAATGTCAAAGGATCCAGTTTAATGTTTTTAAATTTAATTGGGTTTTTAAAAAAAATGCATTTTGAATGTAAAGTGACCCAAAATGTACTGGATGGATTGGAAATTTACAAATAAGGAGCCTTCCTCTCCTCAGACTATTTCACCACTCATCAGACATCAACATTTTCAAAGAAATCAATGTCCCACAAGTTTAAAAAAAGGTGAATATTAGTTTGTATAATAACTCTGTGAATCATAACAAATCGTAACAAGGTTCAATGTGCTTTAAAATGCCAACTAACCATAGAATCATAGGCAGGATTCTGCAGGCTAAGGCAGAGATTCCTTCTGCCATCCTAGACATTGTTTTCACTGTCAGGAAATTCTTCGTTAGTTCCAGGTTGTAATTCCTTCTGACAAGCTTCCAATCATTGCTTCTTGTCCTGTCCTCAGGTGCTATGGTGAATAAATCAATTCTTTCTTCGTGTGACAGCCCTTCAAATATTGTCACCCCTAAGTCTTTTCTTTGTTAGGCTCTATGTATCTAGTTCAGTAATGGATAGAACTATATCAAGGAGAGATCCTTAAGGAGAAATTTCCTGGCTCAGGAATTCTGGGAGTTGAAGTCCACGAGTCATAAAAGAGCCACGGTTGCCTACCCCTGGTATAGGGTCTCCTGCTTGAACAGGGAGATTGCTAGAAGATCTTCAAGGTCCCTTCCAATTCTATTATTCTGTTATTTTGTTATTCCTTTAACTGTTTATTGTACGATTTAGCCTCCAGATCCCTTATCATCTTTCTTGCTCTTCTATGAACTCTTTTTGTATCATGGTGACCAGAACTGGATGCAATATTCCAAATATGGCATTGCTAATGCAGTATACTGTAGAGCGGTTCTATCATCTCCCATGATCTTAATGCTATCCTTCTATTGATGCAGCCTATAACTTCATTGGCTTTTTTGGCAGCTGCAGTACACTGCTGATTCATACTTAAGCAGTGGTCCATCAGTACACTCAGATCCCTCTCTTAGGCATGACTGTTGAGCTAGATACTGCCTGTTCTGTACCTGTGCATTTGGTTTTTCCTGCCTAAATGCAGGACCTTATTTTTCTTATCACTGAACTGCATCTCATTGGTTAGGGCCCAATGCTCAAGTCTGTCCTTCTGAATCTTGAGTCTACCTTCCAAAGTATGAGCCATTCCCCCCAGCTTGGTGTCAGCTGCAAATTTGACAAGTGCTCCATCAACAACCCTCATTTAAATCACTGATGAAGATGTTGAAGAGCACTGGGTCCAAGGCAGAACCTTGAGGTACCTGTAAAATCGTAAAATCAAGTCCATTCATGTAGTGGCTTGACTTACAACTGCAACAAGTTATGACCAATATTCCAAATTCAATTGTGGTCATAAGCTGAGGACTACCTACCTATTTTGGATGTTTCTCTTACAGAAAAGTAATTGATATTAAAATGAATAGATGAAGACCTGGAATCCTCAATATGGTGTCCATCATTCCGCTCTTGGACATCTTCCTTCCCAATTTTCTGACCCTCTTGACTTTTTACCTAGGAAGTGGTTATGCCACCACTGTAGCCATACTGTGAAGAGGCAGCCTATGCTCTCAAAGTTCTAAATGTATCACTGTCCAAACAGATTAGTGACATTTCTGAATTCTACCAAGTATTTCAATTATATGTATTTCATTCCTGATTGTTTGGTATTAATCAGAGGCAATGACAATATAATATTTAATTTTACTTCTTGCTGGCAAAAGGCTCAAGATCACATGTTATCCTGGTTTGGAAATCAAAACATAATTTGACCTGAATGAGTCAGCACAATTGCATAAATGAAAATTATGTAACATAATATATAAACAACAATGGAGAAGTTCACATTTCTCCAGTTACTATTTCTATCTCCTAGTGAAATATTGAAATATCTCCTAGTGCTATTGTTACAATAGCATGAAATGAAGAGGAAGAGGAAGAACTTTCAGTCACAGCCTCAAGCTGTTTGAATTATGCTGCTAGGGTTATTTTAATGTCAAAATGCCTGCACCTTAATCATTTCATAACAGGCACCAATTCAGGAGACAATATCCCGAGTGCCATTTTTCATGATGGAGAAAATGTGTAAACGTTGAACTTTTATATATTATACAGCACTGAGATTAATTATATCCATTGCAATGTTCCTTAAATTACAATCAACAGTCTACAATTAAAAGACAAATGTAGTGTACTTAACGGTCACCCTGAATACAACACTGGATTTTAAATATTGGGCAATGGGCAAAATATCTAAACATAGTAAGAAAACTCTGAGTATAAATGTTGTTTTATAAAATTATAAATAGTGAGTATGACAATGGAAGATGGAGGTTTTGAGAAGGTGGGAATTCCCTTCTATCCTCCAATTTAACCCAAGTTCCTCTCTTCTGATTTCAAATGACCTCTCTTGCATGCCTGGGTTTTTTGGAAAGCTAGCACAGAACCTGTCATCTAGTTATCTCATAATAGGTCTTATCTTTTAGCCGTGGCTCAGATAAGCAGGTAATCAAAAGAGGGTGATGGGAGTGGGAAAAACACGAGGCAGGATGGGCTTGGGTGGGAAATAGGAAGTCAGTTCATTAGTGAAGGTAGGAGAAGAGGCAAACAGGAGATAAGGGGGAGGAGAAAGACTATGGTGCACAACTGCAGTTCATCTCCACAATTTGTTGAATTTCAGCAATGTTTTAGGTTTGGCTTCCAACATTTCATTTACAAGATTTGAGATGCTTACAAATTCATTTATGGGCCAAAGAACAGAAGTAGTTCATTGAAATAAATATATTATTTAATTTCATGTTCCAAAACTGACTCAGAGGAGGGCAACCACAACAGCGAGATGATTGGAAACCATCAGTTATGTATATCCTGGAAACAGAAGCAAAGGGAATGGGGAGGGGGAACAATGACAAGTGTAACCGTACAACTGAAGCCCCACTGCTTTGTATGTGCAGTGATGTCATGCACATGTACAAAGATGCAGAGGTTTGATTGCATCTACCATCTTACCCTTCTCCTCCCACCCCACAGCAGACAATCTGCCTGCAGAATAGAAACTGAGGAAGAAAGACACATACTTTTACTGGTGGAGAGCCAGCCAAGTGAGAATTCCCATGTTGGGTCAGCCATGGTGGAGTGCCTGAGAAGAAGTGGGTGTGTTAAGGCAGCTATGTTCAATTGTCCTAGACCCAAGCTACAAAAACCTATATGGTATAAGATTTGGCTATGTGAGGAACCAACTGTTTCTAGTGGTGTCTTCCTAGTTAGTGTGATACACAGGGTTGGCACACTCTAGATTCCTTCAATTCCGCAGTACCATCTGTTGGGATGCCTAAAGTGTACTTCTGTTTTGTGGCAACTACCTTTCGGAATGAGATTCACCCTGAAATACACGTGGCTTCCACCTTGATGACATTTCATATGATCTTAAAAAGCTAACTCTTTTCTCAAGTTCTGGCCTAGGGAAGTTGGAGCCCCTTACTGGACTGTTATATACTGTATGTTTTGGAGTTGCTGGCCAAATTTATCATCTTGTTTAATATTTTTTATTGTGTGTGTATTATAAGCACCTAAACTAGAGTCAGGTAGTACCTAACAATAACCTGCAACACCATCAAATGGACCTGCCTGTCCTTGGGAAGGACTCAATGGGTGGATAAAAATGCCAAATGCAGTCCAAACATCAGACTGACTGTGCAACAAACCATAAATAATAATAAGCATTTCCTTATAGTTGTCAAACAATAGAATATGTTACCCTATAAAATGGTGTGCAATTTCTATGCATTGGGGTTCTCTAGGCTAGAAACCAGGAAACTGTGAATACTAGTCCCACCTTAATCATGAAAGCTGGCTGGGTGATATCAACCTGAAGGCCTTAAGCATATTGATCCTGAACCAAATGCAAACCAACAGAGTAATCAGAATATCACATTTGTTTCCTCCAGTAAATTCATTAATTACTTTGAAATAGGCAATCCCTATCTACCAGTGCTATTTATGCCCATACATATATACATACACACACACACACATGTGTATGCATGTGGGTATACATTGTATATGTATGTGGGTATACACAAACACACACACACACACACACACACCAACTATCTCACAAAGCCTGATATTCAGAAAGGACAGCATTTTGACATAAAATTGAATAATTTCCCATTATGTTTCCAAAAACACCTACTTAAGAACTGTATAGCACTTAATCTCTTAGATGGAGCTCTCTTGCACTTATCACCTCCCACTGATTGACAAAAAAATTCCTTTTCACAATGAGGCCTTCAAAGAAATAGATTCTATTTCACATGTGCTACATTATCATTTCAGAGCAAAGTGTCAAAAAAAAAAGGGTGTGTTACTCTTTCCAATACAGGATGGCGAACCGAACTGTTCTGACTCATAATTCCCCCTCCAGCCAAACCCATTGTGACATACAGCATAAGCTGAAAAATCAAGATAACAATAATACGGCTCTTGTAGACACAACTGAAATCCTAAGTACTTTGTTTAGCATCTTCTGCCCTGGCTGACTTGGCAAATTTTAGGAGGTTTTTTTTTTAAAAAAAATTTTTGGTAATGGCAAGACAGAATACAAAAAAATAAAAGCAATGGATCACTACTATGCAATGAGTATATGGGGAAAAATGTTGGTAGGGAGCACACAACAGTAGGCTAAATGAGATGACAAAGACCTTATCTTCTAGCAAATTTCTGTTATGTGATTTGATTGACACACTTTAATAACCATTTGTGAACAAGACAGCCTTTCTCCAATAGGATATTTTGTATTCTCAATAAACTCTTAAATGTGCTCAGCATCTTAAAAAGTTTGCTCACTCTTGCAGTGAACATTGTATATTCATTCTCACTGTAGCTTTGTCTATCTAGAAATCACAAAAATCATGCCCTCTCTTTTTCTTTCTTAAATTTGCATTTTTTCCCTTCAAATCTTTAGTTTTATTCTCTCTGATTCCCCAAATAGGAAAACATTTCCTCACCTTCACATTCTGAGGAAAAATTTTGCAAAAGGTTATGTCCCATGGAACCATCATTTAGTGAAAAGCCTGTAAAATGTATTCAAAATTCCAAATGTGCTCATCAGTCCCAAATAGTTACAAGATTCCCACTTGAAGGGTTAGGGGGGTGGAAACTAGCTATAGTGACGTTTAGGTAAGATAGCACTGGGAGACCAGTATGGGATCTCACTCTACAGATTTTGCAAACAAGTAGTTAAAGAGATAAAGAAGACGAGAGCACTATTTCGATATACATTCATCCCTGTACTCTGCAGTCACTGAGACTCAATAGCCAGTCTGAATAATGCCTAAAGTAATTGCATTTCTTTTATGAAATTGCATTTCATTGAAAAAAATACTGTCTTCCTATAACAGATAAATATTTTAGCTTCCCTTGGGCAGATTTGTTATTCTAAAGTAGAGCATATGTACAGAATCCTTCAAGCAGTATTCTCTTTAACTTCTGGATAGAAGGATGACATTTTTCCCAATATAATGAAAAATTGAAATGCCTCTTAACATAAGAATCCAACCATTCAAAAACTATATACTGGAGAACAGAGATCCAAACAGGAAGGAGCAAAGCCCAGGTGGGCTCATCAAACTGGAAAAATCTCATCAAACTGGAAAAAAATCAAAAGCACTGGCAAATTATTTTTTTTAAAAAATCTCAAAAAATACAGGTCATAAATTTGTGTGAATGGATCTGGATATTTTTTTTATGTTCCTTATATTACTATTGTTCCCAACAATGACTATATGAAATTTTGCACATTCAGCAAACTGCCAAAAGTTTACAAGCATCACTAAGAGGAACAAATGTTTTAAAATGCTCCTATAGCAGGGCTTTTCAACCGGTGGTACGCGTACCACTTGTGGTACATTAATGAGTGGCAGGTGGTACGCAGCCCTGCCTAGCCAAGTGTAGTGGGGAAGGGAAAGAGCCAGCACAGACAAAGACTTACAGTGAGAGAGTCCTCTGGAGCTGCAAAGGCCTCAGGCTCACTTCTGGCTCACCCTCCCCCATGAGAAAGGAGAGGGGGCGGAGACAGGAGAGACTATAAAAGGAGGCAGTTTGGGAGGGAGAGCGAGAGAGAGAAAAAACAGCAGCCTTGGGAGAAGGCAGGGTCAGCTCTAGCTGCACCGAAGGGAAAGAAGAAGAAGGAGGAGGGTGGGGGGAGACGAGATCAAGCAGGCCGGCCATGAGCCAATCTACAACTGCTGTGGCAGCCACCTATGCTGGCAGCAGCAAACAAGCAAGAAATGCAGTGGGGGAGGGGTCGCCCTCCATGAGGAATGAAAAAAGACAGCAATGGCTGGAGGTGAGGCACAGGGGAGGGAGGGAGGGAGGGAGGGAGATGGAGAGTGGAAGGATTCTTATGTGCTTTTGTGACTTTGAAGTTCTGGGATTTGTGCAATGTGGGCTTTGTGTTCTTAAGGAGTGTTTGGCAATTTCTATTTGGCTGATGTCTCATTTAGCTTGTATTGCTCTGCTATTGTTAGCTGTAAGTTTTGCTGCAAGGGATTTTGAAGTATTTTTCTCCTGAATGGATTTTGCCTATAGCATTCCTTTACTTATGAATGGAGCCATTTGGGGAGGCTGCCTTAGCCGGCAGCCAGTACTTACATTTTGTTTTCTTCATTAAGTGCCAGCTGCACTCCTTAACTTTCTTTTCTAGCCAGTAGCTAATTCTTAAAGGGGAATGTGCCTTTTTAATAATAATAATAATAAAGTTGGAAGGGACCTTGGAGGTCATCAAGTCCAACCCCCTGCTCAGGCAGGAAACCCTATACCATTTCAGACAAATGGCTGTCCAGTCTCTTCTTAAAAACTTCCAGTGTTGGAGCATTCACCGCTTCTGGAGGCAGGTTGTTCCACTGGTTAATTGTTCTAACTGTCAGGAAGTTTCTGCTCAGTCAGGTTGCTTCTCTCCTTGAATATTTCCATCCATTCCTTCTTGTCCTGCCCTCATCGCCTTGGAGAATACTTTGACTCCTCTTCTTTGGTGTCAACCCCCTGAGATATTGGAATACTGCTATCATGTCCACCCATAGTCCTTCTTTCATTAACTAGGACATACCCAATTTCAGCAAACGTTCACTGATATGCTTTAGCTCCAGTCCCCTAATCATCTTTGTTGCCCTTGCTTCTCTGCACAAACTCTCTAGAGTCTCAACATCTTTTACATCGTGGTGACCAAAACTGGATGCAGTATTTCCAAGTGTGGCCTTACCAAGGTATTGCAGTGGTCTTAAATACTTTTTCCCGGATCTTGATTCTATCCCCTCTGTGAATGCATCCCAGCACTAAAGGGTTTTGGCTTTTTGGCAGCTGCAGCACACTGCTGGCTCATTAAGTGATTGTCCACTAGGACTCCGAATCCCTCTCACAGGTACTACTATTGATCAAGGTACCCCCCCTATACTATCCGTAAACTATGCTAAATGTAGAACCTACTTGATTCACTATTAGAATTTCATTTTGTTAGATAGCGCCCATGTTCAAGTCTGTGTTCCAGGTCCTCCTGTATCTTTAGCCTTCTTCTGGAGTGTTAGGCTATTTTCCTTCTCTGCCATGCGGTGTCAATCCCAATTTGATGAGTTCCCATCTATCCCCTCGTCCAAATCGTTGATGAAGATGTTGAAGAGCACTGGGCCACCAGAACAAGCCCTGGGGCACCCCACTGCACACTTCCCTCCATGTAGATCGTTCCATTGATTACCCATGCGGAGTAACGATCCGGTCAGCCATCTATCCGAATCCATCTTTGGTGATGCGGTCTAACACCACATTTTTCTATCTTATCAAGTAGTGGTTGTTGATCTACTTTAATCAAATGCCTTCCTGAAGTCCAAATAAATTATATCCACCGCATTCTCTGATCCACATGATTTTGTTGCACTTGGGTCAAAGAATGCAATAAGGTTTGTCTGGCCTGATCTGTTTTGCAAACCCATGTTGGCTTTTAGTAATGATTTTGTTGCCTCTAGTGTTTCGCCGTGATTCTTGTTTGTTATGCGTTTCCAGAATCTTCCCAGGTATTGCGGTCAGGCTGATAGGTCTGTAATTTTACTGGATCCATTTTCTTTCCTTTTTTGGAAGATGGGTGATATCTACTCAAGCTCTTTTTCCAGTCCTCTGAAGCTACCTTTTTAAGCTAGTCACATCAGCAGCTTGTCTTTTCTGTCTCTGGAGGCCTTTTCCTTGTTTTGTCATATATTGACGAGGGAAAATAGGGGGGGGGGGTCAATTCTTCCTTCAGAATGAGATGGAATGAAGAAAAAGACGGAGGCAGGGAGAGAGTCCCGCCTAGCACTTGGCACCAGCGCGCTGGACATTGACATTTTGCTTGTCAAAAGGTTGCAGAAGGGGATCACATGACCCTGAGACACTGTGACTATCATAAATATGAATCAGTTGCCAAGCATCCAAATATAAATCACATGACCCTGGGCATGCTGCAATGGTCATAAGTGTGAAAAATGGTCATAAGTCATTTCAGTGCAATTGCAACTTTGAACATGTTTTTTTTTTGTCACCAAGTTTTTGACACCTTGCTAGGTGGTACTCGAATATTGCCATATCCTAAAAGTGGTACAATCGGTGAAAAGGTTGAAAAGCCCTGTCCTATAGTTTTTTGGATCTCACATTTTTCTACAAAGCAAGGGAACCACTAAAACATCTTGCATGACTGAAATAATGAGTTTTCTCTGGTTCTCTGGGATATGCTGAGGTCCATGTTTTCACATCCTTTTTATTTAACCCAGGGCTTCCCAAATGACAATTCATTTCAAATGACAAATTCTTATTTGAAACATTGACTCAACAGCAAAGAAGACATGTTGTGTTTCCACCATTGTAACTTTCACATAATTTTGTGCTCATACAAATAGCAATGTTGCCAAAGCCACGGGGGTGTCAAACTGCCGGCCCGTGGGCCAGACGCGTCATGAGGAAACTGCGCCCACCCCATTGCCGGTAATGGGGAACAAGTTCCGATACATCGCGTGACGTCACGTGACATCGTGAGTTTGACATGTCTGACTTAGTCAAAATGAAAGATGTCTGGCACCTTCCCATTCTGTTTGTTTCTCACCCTGCCCCGCCCAATCAAAACCTATTAGCCAGAAACACTGGAAATAAAAATGCTGGATGTGATATCACACAGAAACTGCCCAGCCTAACCCAGAAATTAAAAGACGCTCATTTGAAAAGATTCAACATTCATTCCCTTTCTGAACAGTGATAGCTCCAAATTTAAACAATTGGCTCCGTCTAGAGGAAACATTCAGTCAAACTGAAGAGCTGCTTCCTACAGAGAATTGTATTTCCAATATTTTGTCAAACTCTAGTTATCAGATGTGCTGTTAGGATTCCAGCTGAATATGGCAATCAAATGTTAATATTTCATTACATCTATCTCCACTATAGGCTAGGATAATCAAGACACTGATGATCGGGATAGGCAAGTAGGAACAGGACTGTCTACAGCTAAAGCAACTTCTCCCCCTCCCCCTCCTACTTGTTCGACTACAACTTCCTCTTCAGGCAGTGTGATCATTAGCCATGACATTTGTCGATAATAGAAGTTGTAAGGTAACACAACTGGAGGTTTAAGACAGTGGAATTTCTATTTAAGGCTAGGGAAAGACTAGGATGGTGTTATGGAAAAGTATGTTAAAAATGACAAATTTTAGCATCTCCAGTCAACATGGCCAGTGCTGTGAAATGTTGGGAGTTATAATTCAGCAACATTTGAAAAAATGTCATTTTATTCATCCATAGATAAGGTTCTGATTGGGTGCATTCAGACATTGTTCAAGCTTTATGTGTGTGGGTCAGTGTATTACTCGGCAGATTAAGGGATTTTATTTTTTGCATCACCAAAACCAACAATGTGTCTGTGACTACTGAAGCACAGGCCACCAAAATCCTTTCCTATTCTGTCCAATGAGACCCAGGCTCTTATCTGGGAAATTCACAAGAGATGACAGGATTTTCTTTTAAATAGGCATGGCCGGAACTAGAGATACAGGAGCTGTGCTGGAAACTTTTATATGTGCAAAAGCATGCAAATATGTTGATAATAATAAAGCTTCTTCTCAGGTGGCATGTAATTCTCATAGCAGAAACTGTCCAGTCAGTCTGGTGTGCAAGGCAACAATTAACACACATAAACACAAAAGCAAACACTGATGTATTAGGTGTCTTTAATCCAAAATGAGGAAAAGCAGGAAAGCAGACCAAATCCTCTTGTTAGCAATAAGACACCAAAACAAACTGAACATTTTTTTAGAAATTAAAATTCCTTACAGTGTCTAAAATGTCACTAAAAACTAAAGTTTTCTTTTCAAATGTAAAGGAAAGCAAGTATGTGTGCTTAAAAAATAAAATAAAATACCAATAAAACAAATGTGGTAAAAGATATCCATTCATGGTAGGATATATTGGGGGGGGGGGACCGAAAAATTGACCATCAGGAAAATGAGGCAAACTTGTATACAAAGATTTTCCCCTCCATGAAGTATTTGTAAGAATCAGAAGAATTCTCAATTTTAAATAAATGTGCCCAAGAAAAAAAAAAGATAATACCAGATGAAATTTGCAAACCTTGTAGATACATCCCATCTTATTCAAAATAAAAGTGTGGCCCTTTGGTTTTCTAAACAGAACTCACACCATCATCATCACATATTTGTGCCATGTGGCCAACTACTACCTGTAAAAGTTCAGGTATTCATCCAACAAAAAAAGGTTATTTTTTGTTGTATTTCTCTTTTTACATCATTATGGCAGGGGTAGACTCCACCCTACGTGAACCTGAAGCTATCTGAAGCTTCCATGCGATCCCTTTCTCAAATGTAAGCAGACACTCTCAAGAGTTGTGGGTTCCTAGTAATTTTCTCTTTTTGTGTGTGTGTTTCTGAAAAAAGGGGCCACCATGAACAGCTACAAAATGCAACAGCATGAGATCTTTTAAAATAGATTCAGTTTAACACTGAATGAGATGATGGTGGAAACTGGGCAACAAGACATATTTTGGTATACTGCTCCAGGATCAACTAATGAAAGAGATCAGTTAACCAGAAAGCATCTTTTTACTGTCATGCCACCTAAATACCCTGAGATCATAATTGACTTCTGAGTGCATCATGGATCCCACCATTATCCCTCAGAAATTCAAGTTAAATTACAAAAAGTGGGGACTTCCTCCTTCTACTAACCATCCTACTACAGCATTATATATGATTTACTAAATCACAAGCAAAGGGGAAATAATCCTGTGCATACCAGTGAGTGACAGAAAGAGAGAAGGCTTCCAGTTTAAGAGGGTATCTTACACTGGGACATTTGATGAATAACTTTTAAGATTACAAACTGAAGTCTTTACAAGATGCAAGAACAACAGAACAGTTCTTGTTAAATGAAGACAAAAAAATCAACAATGCCTTTGTTTCAGATGGCATTTCTTCAATGGCACAGAAGCTCTTTTGAAACAAACTAAAAGCCTTTATCTTTAAACAAAACAAAACACCATAATACTTTGCACAGGACTCTGTTGGGATTTCAACTCTACAGTAATTTTAAATATATATATTATTAACCCTTATAAGGTTATCACAGAAATTTCAGTGTTTCTGGGGGACAGGGGATTACCAGGGGAGATTTTACCAATAAAAATCCAATTATCAGAATATTTTTCCTATTGGACCATAAAAAAAATTAAAAATAATAACAGGTTGTATTTGTACAGCAGCTGTCTCCTGCCTCATCCTAGAAATGTCAGAAACATGAAGGGCAGCTAGAACAAGTAACTAGTCTGATATAAAGAACTGAATTCCACGTGTTTGATAGGACAATCTTGTTTCCAATTTGTTTTAAAAATATATAGGTATCATTATTGCTTTCACAACCATGAGCCTGGCTCTACTGAATTCTCAGTGAGGGAGAACCGCAGTTTCAGAAGTGTTTGCTTTCTTCCGCCTCTTCATGAGCAATGGGTTAGAGGAGTCTTCAATTTTCTTTATTTTAATCTGTTCATAATCTACCCTCATAGTGGCCAAGGCACTTGTCATCTCCTCCTAAATTGGGGGTAGAGAGGAAACAAAATTGCAGGAGATTAACAACAGATAAATGAAGCCACAGCAAATTTAGAAAAGGTGCTAGAGGTCTCATAAAAATAAATCTCTAGAAATCCCCACTCTATCTTTTGGGGCCGCACATGCAAAACTGCAATTTTCAGTGTTGGCTTTTTAGAATATTATTGCCTCTGTTTCAAATTAAATATCTTCAAATAACTTTTACCTGCCTTTCTCTGCTATATTTTATACTAACTGTACAGCAAGACACAGGTTAAATTCTCAATAATGGCTGGTACCAAACATTTACAAAAATGTGGGTCTTCTGCAGATTCAGCCTGGACCTCTTTGATCAATCTTTTAGCAGATTAAAATTTTTCTAGTATAAGACTGAAATACATGGGGGAGGAGGGTATCCTTCATTTTGTACTTTGTCTATGCATACTCTTTATCATCACAGCATATGGATATAAATAAATTTCATAATAATAAATAAAATATATGACATGTAGAATGTAGGAACTTACCTTGACATCCTCCCAAAGGTCTTTCTCTTCTTTCAAAACTCTACTAGTATGCAGAGGTGTCTGCGGCACTTGCATTGATTGCTATGGAGAGAAAAGAAAGAGAAAATTAGTACATTCTCAGATGCTCCTAGATTAGACAGCAAATATCTACCTCTAATAAACAACAACTGAGCTCTTACCATGATCCATGGATGATTCATGAACTCTGTTATAGACATCCGCTGGGTAGGATCTGTTTTCAGCAAATTTCGAATCAATTGTTTAACTGAAGAAAGAAAACACCAGATATATCAATACAATGTGCATTATGTTTTCTCATACGCATGATGTGATGATGGTGAGGGCAAAATTTTCTCCTTTAGTCCAAGAGATATAGCGCTGCAACTTCATCTTCCACTGTTCTCAAGCTGGTCTAACTATCTAAGCATATCAGCACAATAAATCTAGTATAAGCCAATTCCCCCCAAACGTGGCACCTTCCAGATATGACGAACTTGAACTTCCATTATCTTTTCCAAATCGCTGGCCGAAAATAATGAGAACTACAATCTAACACAACTGGAAAGGCCATGACAGTATATTTTGTCAACATGTGAAATGACTTTCATTAAAGAAAGTATTGGAAACACTATATTGAGTGCTGAAAATTACAGATATATGAAAAAAGATAGTGGAACTTTTAAAGTCTGCTTTCTTAAAAACTCGTACTCCTTATGAACTCTCATTCAAAACACTTCTAGTAATACATTCTTCTCCAGCTGATTCTACATAGCAGAAGCTGAAGAGAAATCTACCAACATCTCTTCTTCATTTAAGAATAGAGTATATGAATGAATACAAAACTCACAAAACAGTTCTCTGGCCAGGTTGTGGAATAACTTGTAAGTTTTCAAACATAGAAAATTATACAGTTTCTCCTAAGACCCTTTATTCTTTTCTTGTTCATATTTAAGTATGGGCTTGAAAACCATTAATCTCACTCATTTTTTTTCTGTTTGTTTTCCAAAACAAAACAATAGTTGAAGATCATAATAACATTTACCTTCTTCTGATACTTCAGACCATTCTGGGTTTGGAAATTCATATTGACCCATCCTGATCCTTTTCTTCATCCCTGGAGAAATCGCCAAACCATGGTTCGAATAAAAAGGAGGGTAGCCACACAGTCTACACAAAATAGAGAAAGAAATTATTTTGCATTAGGTATTTTGCATTAATCACTTTCTAAGGCAGTCCCACATATTATCTAACTGTGAAATCACTAGAGTGTGAATTACTATAGTCCAGTCATTCCTTCCAAGGGTTACTCATATAATGTTTGATGATAGAGGGTGTATATACTGAGTTCTCATGAAAGAAAAGAGTAAAGTGTCCTACCCCTCATGACCTCAAGACTAACTTAGAAGGAAGGAGGCAGTGATATTAATCACTAGAGGAGCAGGAATGAGCTTTAATAATATACCGCTCCTCAATTTAGTAATCCTGATAAAGATTATGCTGGGAAGATTAAATTCAAGAATAAATTCCCATAGGCACTTTCTTTACCAGCACTATCATGTTTCCAGTAGCTTGTTAGACAGTGTTTTTTCAGTTATCTCCCTTATGAGACAGGACTCTCAACTGTTAACCAAATAGTGGATTGGTGAGCCAGAAGAAGCCTAATTTACCGTAATGGCAGCTGTTTGCTATGGTAGGCTGCAGATAGTAGCCATCACTTCCTATTATCATTTTTTTTAAGTATTCACAGGAATATGTGTGTCCTTACCTGCCATACTGGCCCTTTACTTTTGTTTTGTTTGGGAAATACATTAATTCTGGAAAATTTACATGATGAGAAGGGACACCCGTTCTGGAATAAATGGCTTAGGACAGGTTATTGAAAGAAAGGGTCTTATATATATTTTTTCGGGGGGGGGGAGAAAAAATATTTAAATAATCTTGAGTTCTCATAGCATGTCCCCAGATTTTGGGATTGTGAAGGAAATTCAAGTATTATTTGTCCAGATGTATGGCACAAGAAATCAATAATTTGCATGACAGCATTAGAAATAACCTGGTTTAGCAATAACCTGGTTTAGATATTTTCAGTGTCCAAATAATCCCTTATATTCTAATGAATTATGGGGCAGAATTTTATCACAGTCCTTGGCTATTAGAGTCAAGGGTCCATCAATATTGGCTCATCTACCAAAAGTAGCAGACACCAGGACCCAAAATCTCTTTCCTTGTTTTTGATCTTCTGTTCCTCAAAATTCAAGGGCAATCAACTGCTCTTTGCTCCTGCTATATTTCTGGCTCTTAAGAAGAAAGTATGTATTGTCCTCATTGCTCTCAGTTGTAGAAACTTGATACAACTGGGAGAGAATTCCTGCCCCTCTCTCTGGCCCCAAAGGTGAATTAATTTTTTATATTAGTAGTACTCAAATGACAAGACAAGGTATTTCTCTTCAGAGCTGACAGAGAAGTTTATGCTGGCTATTGGTCGTTAAGATATTTAGAAAACCTTTACAGCCCAGTATGGAAATCATAAACTCTACCTCCACTTCCTCTTCACTTATTTGAAATTGGAGAGTAAAGCTGTATTTGTTTTTATCTGTCTACAGGTAGTCCTCGAGTTACGAGTGTAATGGAGCCCGCCCATTCCACTCGTAACTCAAAAATTCGTACAGTGAATCTTGTACCTCGAACAAGATCACTTCCTTGCTCGTTAAAACGCACACGGCTCGTTAAGTGAACATGAGCTATCTCAGGATGGGGAAGGCCATGGAGGGCCTAGTGATGGAACAGGCCCCCAAGGCCTCCCTGACCCACTAAGATACTGCATGCTTCCCCCTCCCTTCCTGCCATGCCAGACTCACCTGGAAAAGATTCATCTCCTCTCTGCCGTGGTTCCTGCTGCCGCCCGGATCTGAGGCCAGGGAAGCTTCCGCGCCCCCCAGTGGCCTGATCCAGGCTTTGGAGGCTTTTTCCAGGCCGCTGCCGCCCGGATTTGAAGCTGGCAGCAACCTGGAAAAGGCCTCTAGAGCCCGGATCAGGCCATGGGGGGTGCGGAAGCATTCCCCGGCCTCAGATCTGGGGGCAGCGGCCTGGAAAAGGCCTCTGGAGCCTGGATCGGGCTGAGGGGGGTGCGGAAGCATTCCCCAGCCTTAGATCTGGGTGGCTGCAGCCTGGAAAAGGCCTCTGGAGTCCGGATCGGGCCATGCGGGTGCGGAAGCATTCCCTGGCCTCAGATCTGGGGGCAGTGGCCTAGAAAACGCCTCTGGAGCCCAGATCGGGCCACGGTGGGACGCGGAAGCTTTCCCTGGCCTCAGATCCAGGCCGCAGCGGCCTGGAAAACACCTCCAGAGCCCCGATCCAGCCTCCAGAGGCACGTGGAAGCATCCCCCAGTTTCGTTTCTGTTCTCTGTTGCAGAGAACAGAGGCCTAAACTACTATGAGATCACGTGAGATCAGTAGCGTGAGATCTCACCCCACTGATCTCGCGTGATCTTGTATTACTTTAGGCCTCTATTCTCTGCGAACACACCGAAGGCCTGGAGCAGCCAAGAAAGCGAAGGATTTTGATCTTCGTAGGGTGAGTATTGAAGGCCTGATGCCTAGGGAGACCCAGGGTGGGAGTGGGGAGGGAGGGAATAACCAGGATGAATGTTGCAGAGCCACTGCGGTCGCTCATAAGGGCGAACAACTGCCGTGGTGCTGCAATATTCGTAACTTTGGGACTTGCTCGTAAGCACTAGGGGTGCTCATCATGTAACTTTGAACAAGCATTAAGTGAACGCTCATAACTGGGGGATTACCTATATTTTAGCATTTTCATATATGCACTTTAACTCAAATGCTGCCTTGGTGACTAGCAAAAAATATCAACCAATATGGTATAAAACTGCTTAGAGATTTAAATGTCAAGATTAGCTTTTGGAATAAAGCTTATAAACATTGCTGATACCCTTGTACCCATGATTCAGTTTTCTAGAATGGAATGTATAAGCAACAATACCAAGACATGCAATCTTTCCATTCTATCTTATAATTAGGCTCTATCACTATTTCCATTTTGACAGCCTGCTCACCTTCTCCCTGCCCGCAAATAAGCTGAACTTGTAAGCAAATCACCTTTAGTGTTTACTGAAAATTATCTTGAACTGCATAACCGATTTTAAAAAGTTGATATACTGAAGGGCCTGTTTATAGGTTCAATAAAATCAAGAATATAGAGAACAGAAAATTCAAAGTAATTCCCAAGCAGAGTGCAAGCAAGCCAAGCTACTTACAAGATATACATGATGACACCAAGGGACCACATATCACAGGATTTGTCATATTTCTCTGGGCCTAGTACTTCTGGAGCTAAAGGGGAAGAGAAACAGAGATTTAACTGAATGTGAGTCTCTATTCTGCTGTGCTTCCAAGGTCTGTGGCAACATTTGAGAAGCAGAGAAGACAGAGACCAGAGAGATGTATCACAAGGAAGCAGCCGCTAGACTGCATGGGTGGTAATTATTTTTTCATCTACCAAATGTGAATAAGCACTTCTGCTTTGGTAGCTTAAAACAGTTCCCTGGCATGATGAGTAAATTCCTCCTCACAATAGAGAAGAGGGATGAGGTGGAAAGTCAAATATCAAAGGAGAAGGGATGGAAGGCTCTCAAGAACTTTCTA
Organism: Azemiops feae; assembly: GCA_023970755.1. NCBI lineage: Eukaryota > Metazoa > Chordata > Lepidosauria > Squamata > Viperidae > Azemiops > Azemiops feae. Next base: position 879,963 of record JALGBA010000085.1, on the reverse strand, counting down.
TAACCAGAGTATCTGAGTAACCTTCACCATCTTACTATAGCTGACGTTAAAGAATAAGAAAGGAGGTGGGAATATTGGAGAAAGGAATGTCTCAGTCCTTTACTTCCTCATGTGAAAGGATTTTTTTTCCCTTGCCATCCATAGCTCTGAAAACTAGACACAAGCTCAAAACATCCATTTTGTTGAGACAATCAACAGTCAGCAGAAGATGACTACTTAACACAGCAATAGACAACCAGGCTGTTTTAAGAAGAAAAGGAGTATGCTAATTCTGAAGAAAAGACTGACATTATTAGGCCATTATGACAGGTAAAAAGAGCAAAGTATGACATGGCAGGAAAATTAATGAAAGACATCTTTTATTTTAACAAGAGTATAGTATTCAGGCTATTACAAAAGAACAAATTGTCCCTTCATTTAGGAACTTATTACCCCTGGCACTGTGCCTGGAAAACCCTTGCTTCAGTATTTGCAATTTGGACACAATTTATCGGCACAAACTATCCGTTCAGTTCTAAGTTCCTGGGAAAGCTGACCTCACTGAGAGTGACTGATAAATACAACTTTAAAGTTTGCCAGCAAAAGATCATTAAGGCCACAAAAAAGATTTAAAAGTTGCATAAGTCATTTTGAAACTGAGTTGGATGTCACTTTGCATACATTCTTTTAAAACTGATGATTAAGATAGTTCACATAATTTGTATATACAGGCATTGTCTTTTTTTTTTTATAGATTTAGAAACTTAACTTTTTTTTCCTTAAGAAAGCAAGCTTGTTTTAATTGGAGATTGTGAAGTAGGGTTTCTACATACTACTCTCATTGGGAAGCAAAAATTTAAAAAATAATTAAATAGTCTTCCTAGGTGGAATAAACTAATTGAAAGCCATCTTCTGGATATGCCAGCAAATCTGCTTCAAATCTGCACAAACAATTCATGTTGAAAACAGAAATGCAAACATCGTAAGTATATTTGTTCACCCAATCAACTATCAGCAAAACTAGATAGATTAAATCTACTGATGGGATTGTTTTTCCCATTTTTGAAAAAGGAAATATTTGAGTTTTGATTAGCACACTGGCAATCTCATTCCAAAATTAAGGTGTACCCAGAATAAATAAGTAAGTAAAGCATGGCAATAGTCAGAGTTGATTTCATTCTGCTCACATTTAGATATGCTGAAATTAAAATTAAAGAGTATTACTTAACTTTTACTAATATTAATACATTCCATATATTTAATATGTTTATGTTTATAATGCCCTGGCAACTTTTGAAGCAGCTACTTCCACAATTTTCAAGGCATGTGGAGATACTTCGCTGCCACCCAATGATTGTCTGGAGATTTACAACCCAAATTTAGTAACCTTAGAAATAATGCATCAGATCCTATGAAAGTGCTGCCTACCATTCTTGAACATTTTGATTCTTGTTCCATCCCAGCTATTTTCAGCATTCAAGAGCAATATGCATGTCCTTCACTTGAACTTTACCATCACTGTCTCTCTAAAAATACAAGATAGTCCTCGACTTATAGCCATTCATTTAGTGACTGCGAAGTTACACTGGGGCTGGAAAAAATGACTTATGACTGTTGGAAAAAATGACTTATGACTGTTGCAGCATCTCCATCGTCACAAGACCAAATTTTGAATGTTTGGCAACTGGCTCATATTTATGATGGTTGCAGTGTCCCAGGGTCATGTGATCACCTTTTGCGACCTTCTGAGAAGCAAAGTCAACAGGGAAGCCAGTCACTTAGCAACCATGTTATTAACTTAACAACTGCAGTGATTCACTTAACAACTGTGACAAGAAAGATCGTAAAATGGGGCAAAACTCACTTAACAACTGTCTTGCTTAGCAACAGAAATTTTGTGCTCAATTGTGGTCGTATGTTGAGCATTACCTATAATGGCAGAAGCCTGTAAGACGCAACCTCAAAAGAGGATTATGTTCCCAAATTACCCATATAGTAAGGTTACTTACCCACATAGTATGGTGTGTAGCATGGTGTAGCTAGAGAATTATGTGTTGTGGTTTCTTTAGCAAAACCAAAGTCTGTAAGTTTTAATACAGCATTAGGCCTTTTTGAGGTATATAGAAGGTTTTCTGGCTACAAGACATAAAAAGATAAAGTCCTTAATCAAAAGCTATCTTCTATATCAACTTCTAAAACTTGCTCCAATCATAGGTTAAAAAAAGAGCCCACCACATAAAATCATGTAATGCTATTTTCCTCTGTAATTTCATTCAAAATAATACCTATGATTTATTTATGTAATAATTTTATAGACCACCTCATATGCATGACTAAATCTGTAGTTGATTTCAGATCCTCTAAATCAATCCTTAAATTGTTCTTACTGTTTTACTCTGTTTATAACTGTTAGCCAACCAGCTAACATTATAGAGTAAAATAAAGAACAACCATTTTTAAAAGAAACTAGAACATTTATTGCTTGACTTCATTTATATACTGTACACTCACAGTGAAGAGGCCAGCCCTCATCAGCTGTTTAGCCATATCATAACTTAAAAACCATTTAAATTAAGAAAAATAAGAACAATTAGTAAATGAAGACAGCAAGATTATAAATGAAAAACAGAAGACTATAGCGCAATAGCAAGCAAAAATATTGGGAGCATGCTAAAATAATTCAATGGATATGTTAAAAGGGCTGAAGAAAGGATTTTGCCTGATCCTACAAAGACATGAAATTAAGGTAGATATGTCCTTCAAAAGACAGGTTGTAACCTGTTCATCATGCAAAGAGCCCCTTATCATCTACCACTAATTATTCAGTTTAAAACAAAAAAAAATCACATAGTTGAAGCATACTGCATTAGATGAAGCCTCCTTTTTAAGAAAAAGCTTTGGAAATTATCAGTTATATTGCATATGTCTAAGATAATACATACCTTAACATCCCGGTGTGCAATGTTGATAGAGTGTAAATACTGGATGGCTTCTCCAATACTTTTCATTATTTCAGAAGCCTCTGAAGGAGATGAGAGGGGGGGAGGGGGAGGGAGGGAGGAAGGAGGGGAGAGAGAGAGAGAGAGAGAGAGAGAGAGAGAGAGAGAGAGAGAGAGAGAGAGCATTATTCTCAGTAACTAAACAGGCAAAAAATTCATATCCCAATTAAAGATTACAAGAACATTGCATTTCTGTATTAGGTTAAAATTTAGAGCATAACCAAATGTAACATGGCTACAACTTACAAACTGTGCGTTTATATTATATTTCTCTCTTCCCTTTTATAACATAGTTCTTCTTTCCTAATATTATAACATTACTTGTTTCCTAACTATTGTTCACGTCATAGGCTGGGATAGACTGCCTATCTCCAGTCTATAGTCAAATTTAAGGGACTAATTTAGAGGATCTGAAATCAACTAGAGATTTATATCTCATATAATACCATCCCATAGCTTACATCTTCGATTCTATTTTAGGATACCAACCATGGTGTTCAGGCTGGAAAACTACTGTATGTTCAGCATTTGTCCAGAATCTCAATAATTATTATTTTTTTGAAAAAAAAAATCTAGTTTGAAATTGTTAAGCTGAAACCTCTTGCATCCCATAGGTGAAGATGATGTTAAGGGAGACTTTGATGGACATTACTGGAGGAATGGAGCTGTTTTAAAAAAGTCACTGACATTGCTATCTGTAAATAGGAGGGCACAATTCAAGACTAATGAAGGAGGGAATCTGAGGGAAACGGGCTTTTAAGAAATATGAAGAAATATGTAATATAAATATAAATACGGTTCTGTGAGGAAAGTGCTGGCATAGTAGTTAGAATGCAGTATTGCAGGCTAATTCTGCCGACTGCCAGAATTCGATTCTCACCGACTCAAAGTTGATTCAGCTTTCCATCCTTCCAAGGTCGGTAAAATGAGGACCCAGATTGTTGGGGGCAATATGCTGACTCTGTAAACTGCTTAGAGAAGGCTGTAAAGCACTGGGAAGCGGTATATAAGTCTAAGTCCTATTGGTATTGCTATTGCTATTCATTGTCAACACCAGCTTCAAGCAACAGAATGACAAACTTTACCTCAAGCACCACCAAAAAGACTACATCAAATATATTATATAATAGGAAATCTAGATACAGATTATCAAAACGACCATGGATTACTGATGTAATTATTGATGTAGATAGCTGCCCTAGTAAGATGTCACCTGGAGAATATACAGGATAATATTTATATAAGAAGCAGATACTTAACTAATATGAAAAAATATCTGAGGAAATGTAAGAATAGATAAAAGATATAGTACTGTAAAAAAATACTGAAAAATATTCATACAATTTCAAAGAGAAAATAATCCAAGTAGCTTTTAGATCAAAGGATCAAGACAGAAGATTAAAGCCTGAAACCAAAGGAACACACAATAGTTGAAAGCAGAACTTTAACATCAAGCAAGAAAAGCCAAGCAAAAAAAATCCACTTATGAATGTTTCTTAATGGGAAGTATATATACTTAAAGTAGGATTTTCAAGAGTGATGAATATGGAAATGTTTTATGGATGAGATTATAGAATAACAAAAATGAGCCTCTCTCTGAGAGAGATGGGTGGTTAAGAAATATGAAATTAAGAAAGAAAGAAAGAAGAAAGAAAGAAAGAAAGAAAGAAAGAAAGAAAGAAAGAAAGAAAGAAAGAAAGAAAGAAAGAAAGAGGGAAGAAAGAAAGAAAGAGGGAGGAAAGAAAGAAAGAAAGAAAGAAAGAAAGAAAGAAAGAAAGAAAGAAAGAAAGAAAGAAAGAAAGAAAGAAAGAAAGAAAGAAAGAAAGAAAGAAAGAAAGAAAGAAAGAAAGAAAGACTTATGGAGAGAGGAGATTTCAGTATAGTCCCCACCAGAAAACAGACAATGGACTGTCAAATACGAAAACATCAGGTGCAAATGAAACCTACTGGAAAAATAACAGTTAAACTCTATGCCAACAAATGTGGAACAAAATTGTGTGGCCCTGAGATTGGGAAAAAAGTGTGTGTGTGTGTGTGTGTGTGTGTGTGTGTAGCAAAAGAGAGAGAGAGAGAGAGAGAGAACAGAGACAAATGTCAAATGAAGAGAAGTTTCACACAAGGCAGTGGGAAAGATAGTTAAAAAATTGATAATGAAAAATAATTTGAAGAGATTTCCTTCTTCTTTAATGATGCAACCTTTGGTTGGGTGGGTCCAAACACCTGATTATTACAATGAATGGAAAGCTGATTACAGGAACTGAATCTGAAAAAACAGTGTAATTCAGAGTAAAAAGGATATGAAACAAGGATCTATATTGTCACCATATATTTTTAAGTTCTACACTTTTGGAAAGGGTAATTGCTGGAATCAAACTGGAGGCTAAAACTCTAACAGTCTGAGATGTGCAGATAATATTTTATTAGCAGAAATTTAAAAAGACTAAAAAGACCTCATTATGAAAGTAAAAGTGTACAGTAAAAACAGATCAATGTTAAGTATTTAAAAAATGCTGTCAACAGGCATGCTCAATGAACTTACAGTTGGTGGTCAAGAAGTGAAGTAGATAGTTTTGTGTTCTTGGACTTAGATAAAGATGGGCAGAGCACTGGAGAGGTAAAGAGGAGATTAGTGCTATGGAGGAGGGACATAATAAACAGACAAAAACATGAAGGATTAGAATATGTCCATGATAATAAAGATCAGAATAGTTAATGTAATGTGTTTTCCAATGATAATGGAAAGCTGGGACACTGAAAAAGAGCAAGAGAAAGAAGATAGATTGTGAAATTAGGAAAGTTACAAAAGAGTGCCATGGACAGCAGAAAGAATCAATCAACCAACCTAGAACAGTTACAGACTGACCACTTCTTTGAAAAAGTTATTATTAGTAGTAGTATATGGCATTGTTACATTAGCCAGGAGATTACAATGCTAATGCAGAATAGTAGTTTGGCTGCCAATTTACTAATTCTGCTGGGGTACATGCTTGTGCGCTTCCCAAGATGTGCCACAGGAGGGTGAGCTAGCTTCGCACCCGAAAGAAAGACAAGCGGCTCTTCCTGCAATGTCATGCAAAGCCCCTTCCCTCCATAAAGGCCGTCGCAACCAGGAAGGTTCAGAGCCGGCAAGAATCTGAATGCCTGTACAAAGCACCATCTCATTTCCTCAGCCAAGTGGATCCTATTTATCTATTCACTGTGAACATGCTTTTGAACTACAGGTAGGCAGACGTTGAGGCAAGTGATGGGAGTTCACCCCGCCACACAGTGCTAAGGCTTGAACCCCTAGAGCAAAGACCATCTCCAGGATCATTAAGCCACTGAGCCACTGTGCCTCCTTTGAAAAGATGATCAGCGAGCAAAAAGTCTTATATTTTAGGCTAGAAAAAGCAACTAGGCTGGCAAGGTTTAGGGAATTAGAAAAAGGGAAAGACTATGGATAAGGTGGATAGACAGGATCAAAGACATTGCGGGAAAGTTACTGGAAAAGCTATGGTGTTATCTCTGGAGACAAATTGAAATAGTGGACATTTGACATCCTATCACCTAGAGTCTGGGCTGGATTCAGTAGCTAGCTAGCTATTGATGCATTACGAGATTGAGAAAAATAAAGAACACAGTAGATTTAGTTTATCCAAGCCTGTTTGAAATAATTGTTTAGAAACCCCTTGAAAGAATTAGATTAGGTACATTTTGCAAGAAGTCTTAGGACTTTTTCAATAGTACCCTATGCTAAAGGGTAGCAGACTATGAACATTTGTATTAAGCTTGAAGAAATCTACTCTATTCCTTCATACCTCTTTCTGTGAAAGCTTGGTCTCCTCTATCTTGAATTCGACTGAAGAGTTCCCCTCCATCCAAGCTGAAATTCATAAACAAATGTAGTTACAATAACAATTGCTATCTCAACCCAAAACTATAAACACATTTCTATCACCTCTGAGCCTCAAGTACTCAGATCTTCAGAATATTGTCCCTTCTAAGTAAATTGGGGGTTACAGTAGATTGGCTGAGTACATTGATGCACTAAACCAGCAATGTCCAACTTGGCAAATTTAAGACTTATGAACTTCAACTTCCAGAATTCTCCAGCCACAAAGTGAATCAGCCACAAATATGAATCAAAATATACTTTTCAAACTATAGTGGCTAAAATCAGGCATTCCTGCTAAGCAAAATCAAACTATAAAATCTTGCAGTTACATAAATATGTGAACTCAGTTACTGTCTCAATATTCAGATAATTGTGTTCATTAGTTAAAGAAAAAACAACAGAGTTATATATCATGTTAGACTAACACATCACCCAGCAGGTGTGATGCAGTCCACCAATCCCCCCCCACTATAATAAATAGGGGGTATTAAAGGTGGCACAAGACCATTATTGTCTCAACAGTAAATATGTTGATTTTCCTGATCAAATCAAAGCATATATAAATGCCAGTGTTTGAGGAATGGATCAGTAATGCAGCAATTACAAAGATTAAAACATATAACCACTGAGAATATATTCTACAACATAATCCCTCCTATAACCAATAAATGGATTTCTACCTACATACCAGGCACAGGGCCATATCTTTAAGGATTTGCTTCCTTAATAAACCTGTCAAGAAAACTGCTTACTGTTACACCCTGGGATGTAAATTTGGTACTTGTAAAGGCATCTACAATTTACAACCTCCAAATGAAAGAATGAGAAAGTTGCTCATTTTAAGCAGTTTTCTCTTAAATGTTGCAGCTATTGGAAGGTCAGATGATCCAGTTACTAAGATAGATAGTGGCCAACAGCATCTAAAGGTGCCACAGGATTCTTGGAAGTAGAAATATTTTTGAAAGAGCAGCGGCAAGGTAGAATTCAGTATACAAGTGTGCTAAGCTGGGATAGAAGGTTATATATTCTGATAGTGACTGCATTCACAAAACCAGCACAAGTAGATTATATACAGAATTTCTATTACATTAAACAATATTTTTCAAGCAAGGTGCTTTATTTTTGACACAATTCATTTTCTCGATAATGGTATTTGCAACAGTCTTCAGGACACCTATTTACAGGTTGACAATTCCCTAAAAATCTCCCATACCCATGCACAGAAATTAAGTTTAAAAAAAAAAAAAAACTTTCACTGAAATGCAACCGAACTGCCCTTCAAGAGAGATATCTGGGAAATTATAGTGGTATGGGAAAAAGGGAGTAAATGATTACTTTCCCAACTGTGATTTCCCTGCTCAAAAGTGATTACTAGCCCTTTAAAAAAAAAAAAAAGTCTACACTGGAGGCACATTTTTTTGCTTTGTATTTTAAAGTCTAACTGGTGCAGGGAGGACAAGAAAAGTGATGGGGAGGGCCACAACTTCTCCCCCTACCAAACATTCCCCACTTTTGCTTTAGAGGAAAATTCCGGGGGGGGGGAAATCCTGTAGTTCTCTCTACAAAGTCTGCATATTTCAGTGATGCGTTTGTGTCAACCATTCCATTTGGATGGAGGGACTTAAGAGTCTCTTCCACTGCTTAAAAACTGGGCAGAAGCATTTCTCACCAACTGAGAGGGGATGGCGCTCAAAATTCTCCGTCTCTTCAGCCTACACTTGCTCTCATACTCTCTTGCACAAACCTGTCTGCCTTCCCAGCTTTGCCCAATGACCAGATGAGGCTAGGCACAGAGGAAAAGACCCACAATCTGTGTGGAGGTATGTAGAATGGAGTTAGCACTTCGCTGCAGCCAGCATGGGCAAGTAGAAAACGAAAGAAGAAAATCCTGCTAAATCATTTCACATCCTCTTACCCCTGTCCTCCTCTTCCAGGTCTTACTATACCACCCATTCCCTCTTCCTCTTTCAGCTACAGGCTGCTTATTTGCCTAAGCTGCAGTATGCTGTAGTTTAAAATAATATGTCCTATTTCAAAAAAATAATTCTTACTTTTAGATTTAAATAATGACTTAAATTAGATTGGATGGTTTATTTTACCTTGAGTATGAGATGGGACGACCTTTAGAAATTGCCCAAAAAATTCAGCTGGTCCAAAAAGTTGCAAAAGTGCTAACATGGTCACTTAGCAATGAATATGTTATCTGGCCCTTGAAAGATAGAATTTGACTTCTGTTATCTTTATGAGCCTGATTCAACAAGTTGACTTTGGCTATGTAGCCCTGAATGGTCAAGGCTAAATAATAAGAAAAACCATATTCTTCCTATTGAGCTATGCTGTTTACAAAGCCTTTATCTTACATGCTTTGTTTTGGCATAAGGCAAATGGAATTAAAAAGAAGAACATCTCCATGGAGGGAGGGGGCAGTACTATGACTCTAGATTTCCATTCCCCCCCCCCAATAAATGACACTCACCATTCCATAACTATCAGGAGACATTTTCGACCCTGGTAAAGATTTTCATAGACATCCATGATCTTCACAATATGGGAGCACTGAGATGCTCTCCAGTGGAGTTCAACTTCCCTTCGAGCTTTTGGACAGTCTTGCAACATCTAGAAAGGACAATAGAAGAAAGAATGATTTGTCCCTTAATTTGGGAAGCACACTTGAGAGCATCTTTGGTCAACATTGATCACTAACCATAGGATACTGCAGATTAGAATCTCAATTCCTTTACCAATTGGGAACTAGATTTCACATAGTCTACCGTAATAACACATTCATTAAAAATGAATGATTTACTATTTTATATATCTGCCACTTCCAAGTACTTCCTTTGGACTCCTGGGATAGGGTGATTTTTTTGTTTTTTAGTTTGTTCTTTGGTTTGGGGGTATTACAGATTTTAAGGACCTTTCCTAAATCCATATCCTGGATAGATATTTCTCATTTTGTGGTAAGTTGACACAATCAAAACCTTCAAAATCACTTTAAAGGCTTCACAAAAAGAAACTAACTTAGGAAACATTTTGAGCCCTTTAAAAAGGTCTCAGTTCATAATAAAGCAATCACATGTGCCCTCTAGTGGTAGACAATTATAGCCTATAGACTCTGGGTATGTTGTAATAGTGAAGAAGTGGTTGTGTTAAGATTTCCCAGTTGGCCGCAAAGAGCTGGAGTATTCTGAACGTCTTTGCTGCCATCTAGTGTTGCCCAGATTTCTGTAGTTTGTGCCATTTTCATAACTAAAATAACAGAAAATAAAATCAGCTCAACAAGAATAAACATGGCCAGATATGAAAAGAGGTCAGGCTCCTGCAGCTTTGTCATACAAATTAATCCTGGTGAAATTCCTAATGGTAATTCTAAATCAGAGTCTTCTGTGATTAGCTTAATTTGTACCAAGCACAGAAAAATTAAGGCTCTCTCTGCATGCATTCCTCTAAGACAGGCATGTCAAACTCGCAACATCACGTGACATCGCGTGACATATCGTGACTTTTCCCCCATTGACGGCAATGGGGTGGGCGCAGTTTCAGCGTGACGCATCCAGCCCGCGGGCCGGCAGTTTGACATGCCTGCTCTAAGAAGAAAGGGGAGAGGAGGAAGCCAGAGTGCAAGGGATGACTTTATAGCTTGATACTAGATCATCAGTGTGAGTTTGGTGTAGTGACTAAGACATCAGCCTAGAGGTCAGCTAGGTGACCTTGGGCCAGTCACTTTCTCTCAGCTCTACGAAGGAGGCAAAGACAAACCATTTCTGAAAAACCTTGCCAAGAAAACTGCAGGGACTTGTCCAGGCAGTCTCTGAGAATCAGACACGATTGATCAGAAGGGGGGGGGAATCAGCAGTAACTGAATATTGGAAGAGAGATTCCACTTTTCAGATTTCACTTGTTATGCCATCAGTAAGTATTGCTTTCAGAATTTTAAAATAAAAGCCTTCTGCTCTACGGAGAAATAAAGAATCTTGTAACCTCAAAAGATACACATGTAAACAAAGGGAAGCTGTAATGGTTTCATTTAATCATAAGTAAAAAACTTCTTTAATTGGCCCAATTGTTCCCATGTAGTGCTACTTCTTTAAAATTAACCATCAGTATTTAAAGGGAAGTTGTGGATAGTTCCAACTCTTTACACATTGCTTTTAAAAGTTATCAAATGCATATCACAAGAGTAGGCTTAAAGTGGAGAAAGCTGGATGTGCAGGCTTCATAATCTTCCTCCGTAAATTTAAATACTGTTTCACTGCTTATTGCAGGCAATGAAACCTGTACAATTCTCTCTGCCCATTTGCTAGAAATCAAGTATACAAAGCATGAAAAGAATAATCCTGACTGAACCAATACAATAATTCAGATCCTGGACATTTATAATCAATCTCTTACAAAGTTCTCTGATAAACCTGTGCATACTTCAAAAATGGTTTGGAAGAACTACTTTAGACCGTTTTTTGGTTTTTAAATGAGCATGTTCCTTGAAGCAATAGTATCTTTTTTCATGCTTGTGAGGAAGACTGAAAAATTGTGTGGGATACTTTAATAAATACTGGAGAGATGTTGTGCTCATACTGACATAAGCTCCACAGAACCTCTGAATCTTTTTGAAGCACGCATAGCTACACATTTACAAACTCCTTCCTAAATATGACACAGAGACAGAGCAAATAAAAATGAATGATAAAATGATGCAAAACTTTAATGATGCAAAATAGAAACAGTCACAACACAACAATGGGAAGAAATATGGACCAAATGCATAACATTCACTCCAAGCCTAAACAAAATTGATACATAATATTTTACTGATAGTATACAACTCCACCAATAATCTCCAAGATAGATGAATCATACAATAATAATGTTGAAAATGTCATGGAGCAGAAGGAACATTTTATCACATGTAGTAGACACATAACCAAATTCAAGCAACAATGGTTCCTATATATACAATATATTATACATAAAGCAAATACAAACATTTACAATGTGGTTTCTAAGGGGGGCTACATGTTTATAAATACCATAAACTGATCAAGATACATATCTATTTTTTTAATCAACTTTTTTGAATGGCTTCTTTTTGTTTATTTTTTTCTTTTTTAATATGCATAAACAACAAGAAGTAACTATAGAGTGGAGACCTTAGTGTTAAATATTAAGCTTAAGACAGAAACCTTTATTAAATAACAAAAAAAATAATCGGTTTTGCAGATGTTTATCAATATCACACTAGTTGTGGGTATACAATTTTAAAAACCTCATATTTATTAATATTAGCATTTTAGAAATCATAATATTGATACATTTTTCCTTATCTTTAAAAATGTATATTACATAAATTGCCATAGTACTAATCTCTAGTTAATACTGTACAAATACCACTGTACAATACCCTAATAAAATGTGCTGCTTGCCTTTCATAATAATACAATACTTAAATTTAAACATTTAATTTAACTCAAGAAAATTACTCACACTCTTAGATTGTAATGAATATAATCGACAAGCAGGAAATCACCGCAATACAAAGCCAATTGTGCCACCTGGTGGCAAAAGTTCATCCACATCTTAATTATCCCACTTTTTTTATATAACTAGCAAATCTCCTCTTCAAAATGGTATCACTGAGGGGGTCCAGACTAAATAGCTTTCCCAAGATTCATTCGGTAATCCTGAGTTTTCATTATTTCTCAAGTCTGAGTGATCATTAATTTAAAAAGCAATTAAACGTGAAAACTGCCATGAGTCACTCAGGGATAAAAAAAAAGATTTATTTTTAAAATCCAATTGTCAAAAAAATAACTATATTCAAAATTAAAACTTTAGTTTGTAGTTTCTATAGAAAAATGATAATGAAAATTCTTGCTAGATCAGAAAAAAATCCTACCCAGTGTAGCATCCTTTTTCTATGCTGGCCATCTCACTGATAAGAGCACATGAGGGCAACTTCAGCCTCCTGACCCTGTTCTCCAACCAAATGCTTCCCTGATAAGTGGCTCCTGGGAGTTTTAGTTATCACAACCTTGCCTAGCCCCATAATCCCCATATACAGGCAACCAAATTGGCAGCCATCATGACATCTGGTGGGTACAAATGCTGTAATTCCAACTATGTCCTGCCCAGGGTATTTTTCTTGGTCCCAAATCTTCTAACTTTCTATAATGGTATGTGGGAACGACTTTGGGAAACAAAAGGATGAGCTGCAAACTATGCGCCCGTACTGTGAGCCGGCAGAAGAAAGGGGGCATGGGAAGCACTGCTGAAGGGACCCTCCCTAGTTTTCTGGAAAGTAAAAATAAAGGAGGGGAGAAATGCTTTCAAACTTGGAAGATTGTCTTATTGTAACCCTACAATAAAGTTGGTTGCAAATACTCATGGTTTGTGCTTCTTATCTGGACTACCTTGAAGTGGCTTCACTTCACACTTTCAGCATCTTTGACTGACACTCAGTTGTTGCTATGAGAGGAGAATGTTTTCTCTTCATATCTTATCTTCCTAGCTAAATCATTCTATAAACCTGCAGCATATTCCTTGCTGGTCACTCAATCCCTTCCCCAGATTATAACTTTTCCTCAAAAAGGGATTCTTCTATCCCCCTGAAATCTTTTAGCTAATTTTTTCATTGGGATTCTTTTGGCCATCGTGGAATGCAAGTGCCCAAAGAGCAGAAAAGCCACATTCCGTCTGTGAAAATTTCACTTGAAAGAAATAACCTCTCCTCAGACTATGATGAGAATTGTAATCCCATATAATTGGGGTGGCACCAGATGACAAAAATTAAACGTTAAATATATGCCTCTTTGTGACACAGACCTTTTCAGATTGTTTACAAGAAAGATCCTATTGCTTGATTCTAAACCATGGCTTTTCTTTTTTCCTAAGGAATGTTTATCAACCTAGCAAATCCTCCACCATTTATCTATGTGCAGCCTTTGGGAATAAAACTTGTTAATTACTATAAACTGTGCCTGGTTGTAAATACATAACTTTGAGGCGTCTAAATTTGAAACTTTTGGGATGTTTGATGGAATCTAGATTAGATGTCAACTATAACTTGGAATCGAAATTTGGCTTTTTTCCAGTTTTTTAGAATTTTAGAAATTAAGGCAGAACACATTCTCTCCCACCCCTTCAGAAAATATAAGCCAATAAACATGCTTGTATTGCTGGCTAAATCTAATGTTTTCCTGGATGACTGTTTTTAAGAGGAACTTTCAATCATGTGATAGTTTCTCCTTCTGCATGGAATTTGTGTTATATTCAGGCAGGCAGTTATGGTTTAGTGCTACAATGCATCCCTGGCAAAGAAAAACCACTATGTTTTAGAAAACTACTGCTTTCTAGACTCTGGGGTCTCTGGGGTCTAATTCATTTAATTATATGTGAAGTATACATTGTTTTTAGATTTTGATGTTAACAAGAATAAACTTCTCTAACGAAGAACAACAGCTTTAATGAGAAGAGAGAGGAGAGAGACAGAAAGAGAAAGAGAAATAAGGCCTTACTCAGAGAAACATGATAGCCAGCATTTGACTTAGGTTCTCAGGTCACACAGACAGTTCTCAAAATAAGTCCTGTCTTTCAAGTAGACAACATCAAAAGAACTACATAACCTCAAACTTGAAAGATTGGGAGGGTCAGCTTAACATTACCGCAACATTTGTCACAAGCCCACATGGATAGTTAAAAATCTATCATACATGCAGCTTCTTTCCATGGTCAGAGGTATTTTCAGGGAATTTCATCTTCTCTAGCACCTGGGCTTAACTATTTTTTACTAATGTCAACCTTTCCTGACCCTTAGCCAGAAAACTGTCAAGGAGTATTACAGTGTAAAGTTCAAGATAGAGTAAAGATTTCCTTCTACTTAGGTAACAAATGTGTTTCTGGCTTGTATCGTTGCAAACTATCATAGGCTCACGACTGACTTGAATGTACTTCCATACAGAAAACATTCTCCATACTAAAAAAAAATGAGCATGTCAAAGAAAAGAGTTCTAGATAAACCTAATATTCCGGAATATTTTTTTTAAAAAAAAGTAGAAGCATTTAATCATTTAAATTCCCTCCTACATTTTGACATAATAAACTCAAGTGAAAAACAGGATAAAACCTTCATCCTCTTTGACATCCTCCTCAGGGGCATATTGTTCAAAGTATGTGAAGTACAACTAGTGTTGCCACCTAGAGTTGACCCATGGCAGAATGGGCAGCAAATAAGTTTAACCAATAGTATTACCATTCATCGTTGTATTTGGGAGGTAAACAATAGAAATATTTTTACAATAAACTTTTACTTGTAGGATGCATATGGAGAATATAATACGCAGCGGAAGAACTGTGGCATGGTAGATCTTCCAAAGCATGTGACAGATTGCGGGAGTTCTTATCCTAGGTCAGATTCTCCCTGACTGCTTTGACGCCTCCCAACAAGGGAAGTATTATAATCCAATCCACCCTGTCAGCTGCTCTACCTTAATTCCATCCAAAACAAGCTTGAAACTCCTTTACCTGATTCATCCCTGGAAGCCTTTCCAGCCACACAAGATAATTAAATGAAACTACACTTTGAGTATTTCTAATATTAGAAGAAAAGGACAAATACCAGGGGATTATTTTTATCTGATGTCTCCTTTGTAAAGTTCAATGGAGCATCACAGAAGCATGGATTAGGTCAGCATTTCCCAACCTAATGCCCTCCAGTATGCTGGATTCTCACAATGGCTTACAATTCTAATTGCGATTTCAATATACATTTGGAGAAACTGATGAACCTAACAGTGAAAGCCACATAAAAGACCTAATCACTAAATAAACCACTCCCTTCATCCTGCTCATTTACTACTGCATTTTTTATTTTGCAGTAAGTCAAGCTAATGATTTACGAATGTTTTAATCAATTAGAGAATTGGGCAAATGCAGTCTCAACTCCCAAATCAACCATTCCAATGCTTTTTTAATCCACGGAACTCCTTCTCCTGAATTACTTCCACTTCAAACATTATTATTTTCTTATCTTATCTATTTATTATCTATTTATTATTTATCTTATCTTATCTACCCTTTCTTTTTATTGGATTCATCAACATTAGTTTAAAGCCTGATGAAGAATATCTCTGATCTCCAGTTCAGGGCAAAATATAGATACAGACATTAAAAGGAAATAACAGACCTCAGAATCAGTTATCTAACTAATAATGTGTGAATGGCTAATAGGTCAGTCAGACTATCTTTTTTCACTCAGCCGTTCTTTGCTGGCTGATATAGCAGCTGTCAGTACAGGCACAGGTGTGTATCAAGATTCTCCAAGCCCCCTGGTTCATAATATAAGAATTTGGGGGAGGGGAGGAGAGATATACACAGATAGAGCACGTAACATTGCTGCCCTTGAGTGTTAAACTCTCAAACATTCCGTTAAAGAAATCATTTTGCTGAAAGCAGATAAAAGGGCTTCCCTGGAGGCCAGCCTGCCACCAGTGATGCCAGACCCACAAATTAATGACAGTGTATGGAAAGAATGCAGCACTTGGCAAGTGCAGAATGCCTAGGATCAAGTCAGCTACTAGAGTGATCAAGAGAGGAAATGGAGAACTGTGGTTGAGGCAAGGCATACTCCAGAAACTTTAAAAACAGAGGACAGGAGGGACTCATGCCAATGAAGTCACTTGAATTTCAAAGTTCTTCTGGGCCAAACAGGCAGAAGTCCTGGCTACATGTTACAAAGGGGGGAAGAAAAGAAAAAGTCTTCAGAATCAAGAGCATATCAAATAGTCAAAAAAGCAATATAGTGTGCAACAGGATCACAAAACCCTATTTAGAAATACCAGATACTAATGGGTATGTGCCCTGCACTATGATTAAACAACAGCATCATACAATACAAATGTCATATTGTATTTAAAAACGATGAAGTGCACATATTTTTGTAGCATTTTTTAAGCAAACTAATTTGATTTTACTTATCATACAGCACTACACATAGCTGCAAAAGTCACAACTTTTTAAAAATCTAATTTAAACATGGCTTTAATTACTAAATTCACAGCCATTCAAACAACGCTGGCATGGAGACTTCTAAAGGTCTAATGCCATCTTAAAGCATATATATTCACCAGGTGTTTAATTGTGTCTGGAGGATAAGGTACTATTTTCAGGATTTTGAGGAATTGTGGTTTTAAATATTTTATAGGTTTTCTTACAGTTTTTTATAGTTAATGGTATGTAACTACTTTTACCATAACTGTTTGTAATCAAGTGGGTTAAATATTTTAACTGCATTTTTAACTTTGGGATTGCTTTAAAAATAATCATTTCACATAACTATTATAAATAAATATGATTTGAAATCTAAAATAAAGAGAAAAATCTTAAAACATCTGAATTATGCATGAATTTTCATAGGCAATAAACCATTCCATATCCGACATCACACATTAACTGTATTTTCAGCACATGATTGTATTATGCATTGAGTTGACATTCTGGAAATGCCTCCCTTAGGTTTAAAACCACACATTCTAAGTATCAATTGACATATTTAATTGATTGTATGTGAAGAAAATGCTAGCATTACTGAAAGAATTAAATGCTCTTGTAAAAGAAATTAGTCTACTAAAAAAAGGAAGGAAAAGCAGTAATCAGAGGACATTTTATAAATATCTATGCCATATTAAGTCAGGGAATGAATTAAATAATATTTTAGGTAAAGGACAACAGTAACACAAAATCTAACAGTTATATATTTGCTGTTCTACGGTATGTGGTGCCACACCATGGGTGATAGCAATTGCCCACAGATAAGCTGATCTTAACTTCCATAATATGAACTACGTTATTTGAGCCAGACAACACCACCACCAAAGCACTTTGGCAGCTTTATTCAAGGTGGTGGTGGTGCCGATGCTGGTGCCGGTGTTGGTGTTGTTATTAACAGTACTAAGACTACTATGTTGACAGTGCTTCTTCCTATTGAAAAAAAAACCATAGCAGAAGTACAGGTGACCTCTGGGCAGAATAGTAGGACACAAATCAAAATGAATAAGCAAGCAAATAAATAAATAAATAAGGGGGGGCACTGTCTCTCAGCCTCCCATTGTCAGACAGGAAACATGACAAAGTGATTTTATTGTAAGGCTACATTAACAGAATCTTGCAAGACTGAAAGCACAAATCTCCCACTGTCTCTTTTTACCACTTGATAAGCAGGGGCAGATCCTTTCTAAATGTCTTTCTCTACCCATTATTCAGGTGCGGGCTCACACACACCCTCCATACACACACACTTTTTGTGATCGTTGGCTAGGCAGCATTCTCTTCCCCTTGCCTCCCAAGTTCCTTCCCATATACCATTACACTGTCCTTGGAAGCTACATTTCCCCCCCTCCCAAACTAACTGTCATGATTCTGCAGTGTCCATTCAAGAAGATCCTGGATGATCAGAACAGAAAGCAGACAAATGATCACAATCAAGTAAATATATCTATAAGAAGGAAGTAATATGCAATGTAATGATTGGAAAACAAAACGGAAGGTTGGAGTCAATTATTTTTAGCTTTCCTTTCCTTTCACATTATGATTAAAGGTGTCTTAATCATCAACTGTATTTAAAACCTCTTTAAAAAATAATTGCTCTCAGGCAGCCTTGTCTATATGATAAACATTCTGTTCCATCAAAAGAGTTCTAAATGCGATACGGAAACAGGAAACATCAGCACTATAAAAAGCAAAGGACATAATAGTCAGAAGAGGCTAGAGGAAGTTCCTGCATACCCTCCCATGAACTGACTGTGAAATTGGGAGATTCCCAAGCCGCCACCCCCCCCAAAGTATGGCCTTTGAGTTTCAAGGCCATGTGATTGGAAAAATATCTACCTCTATTAATAGCAGGCATGCTTAACCTTAATATTTGGCCTTCCAAGCTTTTGAAAATTGGATGAGGTTTCTCAAAGGAGCCACTTTCTGCTACATATATTTATTTCAGAAATTAGTAATTCTATTCAAATTTCAGTCTTTAATAAAGACCGGAGGGAGACGTGCAGCTTAGGCAATAGCCTGATGAGGCAGCTCAGTCTGCAGGTCAGGGAAAAGCAAAACATTTAGAAGAGACGCTCTCTAGTTTTCTGGGGACTAAAAAGAAAGGAAGGGAAAAATACTTTCAGTCTTGCAAGATTCTGTTAAAGTAATCTTCAATGAAACAGCATTATTTCATCTGGGTGCACTTCTACTCTGACTACCTTGCAAAGTTGGCACCTTTCAAAATATATTAACAGACAATTTGGATTTATTTTGATCCTATGTGGGTTAAGTGCGTAGACATCCATATGAACGCTAAGGGGCTTAAATGTTTTCATTTGAGACAAAGGCCTCCCTGCACTATGCAACTTTAAACAAAATAGGGAGACCATATTTTATTTAAAAAGAAATGCCCATGGAAAAGCAGAACATTGGCCTCTAGTCTCACCTTTATTCACAAGAATACCTCCAGGTCCTAATAGTTCTCATGGCATTTTTTGAAAATAAAAAATGTAGATGACTACAGAGGTTTGCTTCAAGTTGTGTTCATCTGCCTATGCAAGGGATGAAGATGAAAAGACCACAGCACTAGGTTGTGTGTGTTTGCATGAGGTCACATCCATTATGGTTACTTATTGTGAAAGAAAGCAGAAATCCCATGGTAGTCCAATGTGATCCCCAGCTCTAAAGATTGTTGCCTACTAATAAAGAGGTAGATGCAATAGTTCATTAACCAGATTTTGTAATGGAGGGTTGTTTGAATTCTGATATGACCTACAGAGATCTCTTTGATCCCATAGGAAAAATACCTCAATTAAAATAGAAACACAATGCAAATTGTTTTATTGCAACCAGATTCAGTACAAAGATAGTTTCACAATACCATCACTAGCTAGCTTGATTTTCAGGGAACTCACTTTCAAAATAACAGTATATCAAAATAACTAACAGGCTGATTAAGTCTTGTTAATCCCTTATGTAACAATGGTCACCTTTAGAGGTTTTATTTCATTACTTCGGAACTTTAATAATGCCAAAGGTCACAGGGCATGTTAAGGCTATAAGTTTAAACATTGTTTGGTGGCAAGCAGGCATCACTCCTGGTCCATCATTTTTGTTTACATTTCTTTCCAGCTTTTCTAAATAGTTCAGGAATATGTTATGTAAGATTTTATTGAATTAATACTGCCCAAGTGATCTGCAATAATTTTCCTCAACTTTAGCCAAGTTATTAAGGGTCAGTTTAATACAACTTCAATCTTATTTGGTCTAGTAAACCAGTATAAATTGTGAACTACGTAATCAAGGATAAGGCCAATAGAAATTCACAGGACATTAGTGGCACTTTTCTGCCACAGATTAAAAAAAAAAAACTGCTGCCAGGAGGTTATTAAAGTACATATTCCAAATATTACACCCCTGTGCAAACATATACTATACCTGAAGTTTTTGATCAGATAAATTGGACCATGAGAATGAACTTTAGTAACTGTATTTGTTTCTTGCATAATTATATGATCTGTTAGAAGTTTAATAGACAGTAAATTAAAGTAGGGGGGAAAAATCCTAGAACCATAAATACACTGATAGAATTCTTCTCACAATTAACCAGCAGCTCTGAACCTTTTCTCCATTTATCAGCCACCAAGGCCCCAAGTAATTTTCCTCCCTACTTCCAAATTTTTGTCCTTTAGGAAAGACAAATAGCAAGGGAAAGTTGTGCTTGAAACTTCTTTCCTTTCCATTCCTCTAGTAAGAAAGACAAAGGAAGCCTATATTGTGTTACTTTCAGCCTTAAAAAATAAACCATTTAGCTGATTTCTAAGCAGTGGTGATAGTAGAGAAGGCCTACCAAATCAATCAGCCATCTTAAGCACATTGTCAGCTACCAGAAGAAAATAAGTCAGACCAGCTCAAGGAGTAAAGTCCCAAGAGTTCTTCTAAATATTCATAGCAAGTTATTGATGAGCCATCATTGTCTTTCAAGACAAATATTCAAAAACTGCTTCAGAAGTAGGTTAATGTTTTGTTACCAGAAAGTACAAACCATAGAAGGTAAGAATTCAGCTTCAATGTAACCTTTCTTTAAAAATCAACAATTGTTTAGCACTGGTTCTGAAGAATTGTTTCATTTCCATAAAACAAAAACATACAACTTTCCCTATTTCCTTTCTGGCCACAGGAATAAGGAACAGCTCCCATCCCAAAATAGGAGTGGAATGAAGAATAATCATCAATGGCGATGTTGCATTTGGCATTTTAAAGAATATGGCCTCAGTCCAAAATTCCAGCTACAGGTTTTAAAATTCCAGAGCATATTTTTCCGCCAAATGTTTTTGAAGGGGATGGCAACCCAATGGTAGAAAAGTCTTGAAAATGAATGGGAAAGGCTCTTATTTTGAGATTTCAAAAACTGATTGGCTCTGTGGCACTGGGTAAATACATTTCTTGAAAATGTTAGAATAGCTATGAACAAGCCACAACTGGTGGGAATGGTGTGTGAGCATAAGAAGATATTGTAGCTTAATAAAGATTCTCAGAAACCTGCTACAATGGAGCTCCTCTTTAATAGCACTGCATATCCCAGAGTTCTTTGGAGAGAAGAAATCATAATTAAGCTAGGTTTAAACAGGAAATTCACTTATGGCCCATTTTCCTTTCCCATATTTTACTTGATAATGTTGCATTAACACTTTGAATTAAAACCCAGAAATGGTTCTGCATTACTTAGGTTTTAAAGAACTGAGGTTTGAAGGAGCCAGTATATTACCAATGCATTACCTCACTTGATTTCAATAGAACAGTGGTGGCGAACCTATGGCACGGGTGCCAGAGGCGGCACTCGGAGCCCTCTCTGTGGGCACATGTGCCGTTGCCCCAGCCTTGCCTCCCCCCATGACCCCCTCACCTGCAGCCCCCCTGGAGGAGAGTCGCCCCCGAGCGTGGCCCACGCAAAGCAGCGCAGCCAAAGACATGGCAGCGTAGACAAGACTCTGTCCTCATGCCCCATCGCGCACAGTTGTTGCTGTGGGGCGCGGGCAGAGGGCGTGGCTGCCATGGTGCTGCTGGGCTGCCTGGGCGATCTGCGGCGGGCCCTGGAGGCAGTGAGTGGCCCTGCGGGCAGGTGGGGGGGCGGAGCAGGGGTGTGGCAAGTGGTGGAGTGAGAGCGGGGCTAGTTTTTGGCACTCGGTCTCTAAAAGGTTCGCCATCACTGCAATAGAACATTTATCTCATAGGCCTCCAGATATAACTGAACTCTACAAGATAGCAATCTTGCATTAGCGATTTTCCTGCCATTCCTCTTCCTATTCTTAAGACTCTGATGCTACTGCCACAGGTCAGCCATCTTCTATCATGCCCTTACCAAACCCCAAATATTGTTGCACCAAGTCGTTTAACAGCAAAATCAGGTAGGGATATTCATCAAGAAGTAATAGGGAGATTGCCTGCACAGAAACCTTAAACCACATCCTTGACAACAAATTTGCCTCAATTTCACAATATTTTATGCTCCAAATCTTCCTGAACCTTTACACTGCTTCCAAAGTCTTCCAAAGTCTGTTAGACTCCAAACCCCTTACTAAGAGACAGAAGTGTATAGGATAATGAAACCTATTTGCTACTTCCTCATAAAATAATACTGACCATCCTTTCTCCCCTATTTTCTATCTAAAGGAATACTCCCCAGAGGTTTTGTATTATGGTTTCTACAATCTCTGGATGTGGAAACTTCAAACCCCTCAAGGTCATCAGCACTCTTATCCCTGCTCTGAAGCGTGGGGGTCTTCTTTCTACGGAGGATAAGTTAATGAGGCTGGAAAAAATGGCATGCTCATAAATTATTCATATATAGAATGCTATTATGAAAACAAGTAGACCAGGGATTTAGTCCACCTCAGTCTCACCTTTCTAACACAGATATTCACACCTTGAATGTAGTTGTTTACAAAGCAGTCCTAATGTTTTGGGGGCTGTTGAAGTGTTTAAGTTGCAAAATTAGGAAATTCCTTTTATGAAGGTTAGTTGAACATTCTACTAGTTAACAATTGAAAAACATTTATGGGTTTGTCTTGCATCTGAGTGTTTGTTTTTCTTGCCAACTGTTTATCTGGCTTTATCAGTAAAACACCTGGAATGTAACTGCAGCAGAATTATATGTTGGGATCAGAACAGCTGGAGTGGATTTTTCAATAGTTCTTGTCAAATAGTTCAAATAGTTTGCTTTGTTTTTCATCATTGTGTGTAATTGCTTTTAATATCTCTGATTTTTATTTTATGTTAAATGCCAAGATTCCAGAAGTTCTTAATGTATATATTTGGAAACAAATAAAAGCTCCAAAGATCCCTCCAAAGATGTAACATGCTGCAAGGATGACAGGTGACATCAGGACCAAAAAATAACAAAACAATTTCACTCACACTTCCAAACAGTAAGAACCTACCCATGAGTAATATAGGCATAGGTCTTAAGGCAAAAGGAAGTGTCTGAGCCATGCACTCCTTCAGGAATCTCACTGTTCATGGCTTTCTCCTGCATCAGATTGCTGTTTGTAGTGGAGAGGGAAGCCAAGGAGCTCAAAGATTGTTGTAACTCCTTAAAAGTACAATTTAACCTCGATCCATAAGCTACAGAGGAGGCAATGAATGAAACCAACTTCACTACATTCATATGACACAATTGCACCAGTACCCTTCCCATTTCATATGGTATTTAAGATTCACCATCAGAATAGAATATCAAACCATGAGTATACAGGTAGAGAAGCAGCAGACAGGATAAAAACTAATAAACTTGCTTTGCTTAAAAGATGCAACAAAGAAAGCTATGTACATAAAAAAAATCCACTCCAGCTGTTCTGATCCCAACATATAATTCTGCTTCAGTTACATTCCAGGTGTTTTACTGATAAAGCCAGATAAACAGCTGGCAAGAAAAACAAACACTCAGATGCAAGACAAACGCATAAATGTTGGTGTTAAACTCTGAGACAATGTGTAAACTCTCACATAGGCCAAGGACATCACTTTTGGAACATCTGAACAGACATTTGGACAGAAACCTGGTTTCCAGTTTCCCCAGCTGCTGCATACACCAGGTGCTATGTATTTTCCAGTGTATCCCTGATTCTAGCCTTTCAGTAAGTAATTTGCCCTTTCTAGTCTAACAGAGCATTTGTGGTATTGTTTGCTTTCCTCTCAATAAAAGGCTGTAATTTAATTAATGAAGCTACAAAACACATGCCCACACATTTCACAAAAAGACACTGCATCTCAGAACAAAAAAGATGTTACCATCCAATTGTACATGTCACAGAAGCAGCTTCCCTTCATTAGAACAAAATGCTCAGATTGCAGAAACAATATGGAATACCATACACTGAATATTTGAAAAGTGCTATATTAATGACATTCCCTGTGATACTCTATGGAACCGAAAATTGGACTTTGAAGAAGGATAGGAAGAGTCTTTATGCATTTGAACTTTGCTGTTGGAGAAGATTCCTGAGAATACCATAGACAGCCAAAACACAAATAAATGGATCATCCAAAAAATCAGAGGCACAAGTGACAAAGTTTAAATTATCCTACGTCAGACACATTATGCAAAGACTTAGCTCTCTGGAGAAGGCTCTATGCTGGGAAAAGTGGAAAGAAAAAGAAGAGAATTACCAGCAAGAGAGTAGATGGATGCAGTGGCAAGGGGTGCACTGTTCAATCACCCGAAGGACCAAATTATGGGCAGATTGTCATGGAGAAAATGTATCTGATTGCTAATAGTCAATATGACTTAGTCAATATAAACTATTACAAAAAGTAATGAAATATGCATTCATATTTCATTCATATTCATAATATGTAAACTGATCCTAGTATGAAAGAGGACTCAAGTATAGCCTTGATTGTTTCTCTTGCAGGAAGTCCCCAACTTACAGACAATCACTTAGTGATTGTTCAAAGTTATGATGGACCCCCAAAAGCTACTTATGACCTGATTTTGTTATGCTTGCCAAAATCCCTTCCCCCATTGTTATGTGATCGTATTTTGGGTTCCTGGCAACCAGCTCACCTTTACAACTGTTTGAAGATCCTGCAGTCATGTGAGTGCAATCTCCATTGGAACAGTCAACAAAACTATTTCACAGAATCAGAAGAATGAATCTATTTGATAGATATAGTAACAGCATAATTTTTTATCATTCTTATTACAGTTGTCAACCCTATATGATTGACGAGAGAAAGAAATAGGGTCTAAAGCAGTGATGGCGAACCTTTTAGAGACTGAGTGCCCAAACTGCAACTCAAAACCCACTTATGCATCGTCGAGTGCCGGGTGGGTGTGGCCCATTGGGTGGGCGTGGCCCATTGGGTGGGCGTGGCTGTGGTGGAAACGGCAGACTGGGTGGGACTAAAAAGTTCAATCAATCAATTCCAACTTTGCAAGATCTTTTTTTTTCCGCGAGAAGTTGAAATTGACTGATTGAACCTTTTTTTTTTTTTGCACACGGCGGCGGAGGCCTAAAGCGAAAAGGTTTTATAAAACCCAGCTGAAGGCCTAGACTGGGGCGACGGCACACGTGCCCATAGAGAGGGCTCTGAGTGCCGCCTCTGGCACCCGTGCCATAGGTTTGCCACCACTGGTCTAAAGCTTCTCAGAATAGCCAAGAGAAAAGTAATCCTGAGTTACAACCACAATTGAGTCCAAAGTTTACATTGCTAAGCAAGGCAGTTGTTAAGTGAGTTGTATCCCATTTTACAACATTTTTACCATAGTTGTTAAGTGAATCACTGCAGTTATTAAATGAATCATGTGGTCATTAAGCAAATCTGGCTTCCCCCATTGACTTTGCTTGTTGGAATCTGGCTGGGAAGGTTACAAATGGCGATCACATGACCCCAGGACAGTGCAACTGACATAAGTACATGCCAGTTGCCAACATTTGAATTTTTAATCATGTGACTATGGGGATACTGTTTTCAGTGCCACTGTAACTTTGAACGGTCACTAAATAAATGGTAGTAAGTCAAGGACTACTTGTAACAGAATTTTGTAAGTCTGGATGTGCTTTTCCTCTTCTTTTTAATCTCCATGTGAAAAGAGAGGGGAAGGTTGTCGGACAAATTTTCATGAATTTAATTCTTTGTATGGACTCAGGCCACTTTTATCCGATTGTTGCCTAGGTAATGGATCTTCATCAATCTGGAATGCCATCCTTACATTCTCTACTTCAGCTGAAACATTTGAAAAGGATGATGCTGCCACCTATTTATCTTTCTACTTGATCCATTTTTGCATTGAGAAAGTCTCTGTTAGATCTATATAATGACACTACAACCCAATCTAGTATTTCCAGGGGATAAACCCCATCACCTATGCTGGCTATGGCTGAGGATATATTTAGTACACCAAAAGTTGGAGAAGGCTATAATAGAAATTGCCATGAGAATTTTCACTGGTTTAATCAAGACACCTCCCCCCACCATAAGCCATCCAATAGCCTTACAGAAAGCACCATACTGCAGCAATTTCAGCCAATAAAGGCCACTAAGATTTTAAAATTCAAGTGACATAATGTAAAAAGTCAACATCCTGCAAACTAATTTTTGTCTTTGTGTATGGGCGTGTATGTGTGATTTTTGCTTGAAATGTGAAGATCGCTCATCTGAAGCTGAAATCTCATGAGACTAGGTAATCTGTGAGGCTTCAACCATTTTTCTTTTTTCTTGAATGCATGTTTCAGAGAGACTCCTAAGCTAAAGTGCAGCTTCCTAGAATCAAATGCAAAGTAAGTCAATAAAAAAATAAGACCCTACATGACAGCATACATGGCACGTAAGAATGGTTAGGGACAGACATTTATCAGCTGAAGTATTCTAGAGATTCAGGGAAAGGGCAAGAGATTGATACATAATATTAGTTGCCTAAAATCACCTTGTAGGGGAGATGGGTGGCATAAAAAATTAATAAATAAAAATTAACAATACTGAGAAGAGATTTGGTGCACCTGCACCCTGCACCCAGCTATAAATACATACTCCTCAAGGTGTATGTGGACCACAGGCAATTTGAGGCCCTCAGCCAAGTAGGGCATCTGCTGAGTATTTTATTCAAACAGACACAAATGGTCACTCTTCCAGAATGACAGATGTGGCAGCTATTCAGGCTTTTCAGATGGAACAAAAGCTTTCTCCGGAAGGACAAAGGGAGAAAAGTGAGTTGTACTTAAATAGGAGCCACCTGCCAGGGAAGCCCCCTTCATTTAGCAAAACCTGCATCCTGCCTTGAAAACAGCCTGTGTAAACAGGAACGTTCCTCTCCAAGCTGTGCTACTGCATTGTAAAACTCTTAAGTCATCTTTTATTTAAAAAAAAATTAAAAAATTCTAAGATCAAAGTTTAATGCCATTCTCTGCCTCTTCAATCTTGTTAAAAGCTGCTATATACTGTATCTCCCGATACAAAAATTAACAAAATCTTGGGAAGAGGAAAGACAGAACCCCCTCTGATAATAATCCATTCTAATGTAACACAGAAATTGATAGTATTGATAATTATAATGACAAATGACAAGACTAAGCAATCAACAACCTCCTCCATTCCTGCAATACTTCTTCATATCTGGGAAATTAAAGCCAAGAAGTATACTAACAAAGATGTGGAAAATAGTTCTATAGCAATCTATGGTTCAGTGATCTGGACTTTATGTCTATTTTCCAGATAGATTCATTACAGAATTACAGAATATACTTGTACAGTTGTTGGAAGAAAAGTCTTCATCCTGGTTCATCCAAGCTGGGAATAATCATGGCAACTGCTTTGGGAAGAAGGTTGTAGTTTATTGGAGAGGAGAGCCAGACAGAAAGATGGCTCTGGCAGAAAAGAGAGAGAACACAAGTAGGGAGTGGGTTTTTTATACCCTCTGAAGCATTTTGTTTTGAGTTGTTTCCTGTTCCTGAGGCATGAACTTTGACCTGAGTCTTAGTGTGCTTTTCTGGGCCTTTGGTATCTGGTTTAATCCTATTATGTCCCAAAGGTCATATCCTGCTTCCCTGGGGCTGGGCTAATGACTCTTAGAGTTTGGGTGAGGTATGCAGATTTTATGTCTTTGTCTTCTTAATCTTCTAGCTCCAACTTTCCTGAATGGTCTGCATCTGCATTTCTATAGAGCTGGTTTCTGCTTGGGGGGGGGCAGACTTGGGGCTATTAAGAAAACTGGGCATGCTTTCCTGCTACTTTAAGATCCTTGGAGGAAATATATTTTTCTGCCCTTTTAATATTTCCTTCTCTGAGGGGCTGACTTCCCACAATCCCTGCTTTGTGCCACAAGTGTGTGAATGACACACTTACTGGCACAAGATTAAAATTGATCTGATCAGGGAGACTTGGTAAACAAGCTTTAAAACTGTTAAGCCAAAAAAAGAAGACACTAATGGAGGCAAGCAGAAAAAGATCCCTGCTCCCAAAAGGGGAGCTTCCAACCCATAAAGTTCTAAACGTCAGGGCAAAAATTTTGTTAGGTGGAAGAGAAATTTATAGTTTCCAATATTCTGTGCCAATTATTTTCAAATGTTGGATGTCACTTTGAGCTTCCAATCAGGTTTGTACATTCCTCCCAAAATTCTTCACAGCCATGGTTTGCCTTAGTACATAACCACTGGCTGCCCATTTTCAAGGGTTGTTTCCTGCCTTAGCTCTTAGTTCAGTGCATCCAGGTTTGTAATGTCCAATTGAGGTTAGCCAGTATGCAAGCCAGGCTATTAAATTTTCTTAAATTGCACATAGTGAGCTCTAGGACTCCCAATCTGAGTCCACCAGTGCAAGATATTCAGGGCTTAGGTTTGGAGATCTGTTTCCTGCTACTTCCTCAGTCAGGGCATATGAATCGCAAATTGCCTGAGGGGCCCTGGTTCCCTCCCCCTTGGAATTTGCTGGAAGTTGTGCATGCAAAGTTTTGGTGCAATAGAGCAAAAATTAACCTGGGAACTTTACTGAAGGTAGGTGGAAGACTCACTGTGATTATGAATGGTGTGTGTGCGTGTGTGTGCAGCTACTAATACAAACAGGCAATACAAACATTCTGGATAAATTTTCCCTCCCACCAGATAGAAGTCCAAGGTGTTCAGTACTTGCTGTGCCAACTATTCCCAAATGCCATCACTCCATGAATCCATTCAACTGGCTTGTTACAATACAAATGGGGCAAGAAAGAAAAACTTTACAATGAGTTTCCACCCTCCCCCCATGGTCTCCTAATTTTTTCTGAGGCTTCACATGGGACCAGTGGCTCCAGGACTCCTTCCTTCCTCTACAGTTTTTCACAGGCATCTGGTGGAATGGTAGGACTTGGGAAGATGTTCCACCCAGATTGCATGGTGGCTTTTTTAGTGGATGGCTGAATTCAAAACCCAATTCCATGGTTCAAATGGATGGAGGCAACATCTGGGTCAGCGTGCTCTGCTTCCAAAGGTTGGGGGGGTCATCTGTGCAGGACTGAAAGACATGAGAACAAGGTCCCCTCCCCCCTTTCTGGGTGGACTCTCCCAGGAGAGGCAGACAAAGGCATGGAGAAGGGGCATTGTCTTACCTGAACGCCTTTTCTCAGCATGATGAATGGAGAATCCACCAATGGGTTATCTCTGACCTCCTGCCCAATTAGACCAAGTCAGTCAAAGTTGCCACGCCTGTCCTGGCTCAGGTCATGCCCCAGTTTCAAAGAGGACGAAGCAATGACTGTATGACGTGTTGGCTCCCAGATCCCTAACACTGGACCTGACTGCGCAGAAAGGGATGGGTGTGGATTCTCCATTCATCATGCTGAGAAAAGGCGTTCAGGTAAGACAACGCCCCTTCTCCAGCATGAAGAATGGAGAATCCACCAATGGGACATACCAAAGCCCTACTGTCCCTATGGGTGGGAAGCAGACTGGGCCAGTGTCTCTGTCACCGGCACCACTTGCTGTAGTACCCTGCGACCAAAAGAGGCCTCCGCCGAGGCAAACTTATCAAGCCTATAATGGCGTACAAAAGGGGAAGGTGAAGACCACGTCGCTGCCCTACAAATGTCAACTATGGAGGCCTGTGTAGTCCATGCTGCAGAGGTAGCAGCACTTCGAGTGGAATGCGCCGTCACATGACGTGGAACCGATAAGGAGCACGCCTGATATGCCTCCGCAATACATGCCCTGATCCACCTGCCAATGGTAGAAGATGAAATCTTCTGACCGTTAGAGGCCGGCTGGAATGAGATAAAAAGGGCTTCAGATCTGCGAAAGGGCGCAGTCCACTTGACGTAATATCGCAATGCCCTGCGGACATCCAAAGTGTGCCATTGTCGTTCCAACTCATGAGATGGGTTGGGACAAAATCCGGCAACACAACCTCCTGCGCCCTATGAAACAAGGTGTTAACCTTAGGAATAAAGGAGGGGTCTAAACATAGGACCACCCTGTCCATATGAAAAACACACAGGTCCTCTCTGACAGAAAGAGCTGCTAGCTCTGAGATACGCCTGGCCGAAGTAACTGCGACCAAGAAGGCAACCTTGAGAGACAAGGATCTAAGGTTGCAGCTCCTAATAGGCTCAAAAAGTGACCCGGTAAGGGCCTGCAAGACCTGCGGCAACTCCCAAGTTGGATACCTATGTACCATGGGCGGTCTACTGTTGGTGACCCCCTTGATGAAGGAGCGGACCATGGGGTGTTGAGCTAGTGGTTCTGCATTATCACAGGTAAACACTGTGGACAGAGCCACGACCTGTCTGCGTGTAGTGTTGGGCGCCAAACCCTTGTTAACACCCTCCAACAGATAGTCCAAGAGCCGTGGAATAGTCACCTCTGAGAGAGCCAGGTGGTGGCTTTCACACCAATGACAGAAATTCCTCCATGTGGAGTCATAAATGCGATTGGTTGCCGGCCTCCGGGAGGCTTGAATCATGGAGATCACTCCCAATGAGTAGGAGTCTTGAGTCAATAGCCGGCGTTCAACTGCCACGCGGTTAACTGGAGCCACTGAGGCTCTGGGTGATGTATGACTCCCTGTATGAGCCTTATCCGATCCGGAGGAATCCTCCACGGAGGGGCCACTGATAGGCTTACGAGGTCGGCAAACCACGGTCGTCTCGGCCAGTGCGGTGCAATGAGCCTGACCTCTGCTCGTTTCTGCAGTACCTTCCTGATGACTGCCGGGATCAGAGGGAGAGGTGGAAAGGCATACAGCAGGCCCTGTGGCCATGGCTGTGAAGGGCATCCACCCTCTCCACTCCCGGAGAGGGGAACCGGGAGAAGAATATTGGGAGCTGGGAGTTCGCCGGTGAGGCGAACAGATCCAGAACCGGTCGCCCGAACCTCTCTGATATCTCCTTGAAGAGATCCGGGTGTAGGCCCCACTCTGAGTGGTCTACTGTAGCCCGGCTTAAGTAATCCGCCTGCCGATTTGCCTCTCCCAAGATGTGTTCGGCCTTCAGGGAGAGGAGATTGTGCTCTGCCCAGGATCTGAATAATTGAGCCTCGGCCATGAGAGACCGGGATCGAGTACCGCCTTGACGGTTCACATGGGCTTTTGCCGCCACGTTGTCCGTGAGGACTAGCATGTTATGCCTCGCAATCTCTTTGCGGAAGTGGTGAAGGGCCAGATGAATAGCTCTGAGTTCCAGCCAATTGATGTTGTGCTTCAGGTCTGACCGGGACCACCGGCCCTGAGCCAACTGAGACTGGAAATGTGCTCCTCAGCCAAACAGACTGGCATCTGTAGTCAGGGTTACCCGAATGGGATCCTTGAACAGCGATCCTCTGGCTACCGCTGGGGAGGTCCACCACAAAAGGGATCCTAGGGTCTGGAATGGAACCCGTACCCTTTGGTTGGAAGAGCTTGTGCCCAGTCGTTGAAATGGGAGCAAGAACCATTGAAAGTTTCTGGAGTGTAGTCTGGCCCAAGGCACTATTGCTATGCATGATATCATCTTGCCCAGTAGCTGGGAAAGGATAGCCAGTGCCACTACACGCTCCCTGCAGACCTTGAGGACCATGGCTCGAATGCTGTTTTGACGTTCCCTAGACAGGTAGACCCGACAGAGGTCTGTGTCTATGACCGCGCCCAAGTGTAGAAGGCGGGTTGAGGGAATCAGCTGGCTCTTTTGAAAATTGACCGAGAACCCATGGTCCTGCAGTGTGTTTATAGTGAGAGCCAGGTCCGCCTGGGCTGACCAAGCCGAAAACAACTGGATGAGTATGTCATCCAGGTAACACTGGACGCGCACCGGCACCAACCGTAGTTGTGCAGTGAGTACTGCCAGGATTTTGGTGAAAACCCTGGGAGCCGACGAAAGGCCAAACGGCAGGGCCTTGTATTGGTAATGGCTGTTGAAGTAGCAAAAACGGAGAAATTGCCGGTGGTTTGGATGTATCTGTATGTGGAGATATGCCTCCGTCAGATCTATTGATGTCATGAAGTCTCCCCGTCTGACGCTGGCCAAGATGGACTGGAGAGTCTGCATTTTGAACTTCCAGTATGAAAGATGGGAGTTCCGGCCTTTGAGGTCGAGTATCGCCCTCCATCCCCCTGAGGCCTTTGGAACGAGGATGGAGTAAAAGGCGTTTGTTTTTTTTTAGTTGATCCTCTGGCACCTTCTCTATGGCTCTTATATTTAACAGGTGCTGAATGGCTTCCCTCATAAGGCCCTTTTTGACTGGTTTCCTTGGAGGGGGACAGGACAGAAAGCGTCAAGGGGGCCAGGTCACGAACTCCAGAGACAATCCGTCTCTGATGGTGCTTAGCACCCAAGAGTCCGTGGTCGTGGTCTCCCATTGGTGGAGAAAGTATGTTAGTCTGCCACCTATGGGAGAGGTCCTCCCTGAGTCATTTAGACTTACAAAAGGGACGGCCGCCCCTGCCTCGAAAAGACCGCTTACCCTGAACCTGGGGTCTGGATCTGTCTCTATAGCCGGACCAGTCAAATGAGCGGTCCGGACCGGCAGGAAAAGGCCGGGAGGCCTGGCCTGAGGAGGGATCTGGTCCGGAACGAAAGGACTGCTGGCGGGTGTACGGGAAAAACCGTCGGCCCGACCTCTTTGAAAGGTGGGAAATTACCCTCCGTTTCCCTCTGTTCTCTATTAAATAGGGAGTCAGGGCCTCCCCAAAGAGACGGCTGCTGCGGTACGGGGTGGCGGCTACTCGCCATTTGTGCTTGGTGTCGGCGCTCCAATTCCTAAATCATAGTAACCTGCGTGCGGCGATGTTGGAGGATATGGCACGGGCCGAGAATCTGGCGGCATGCAGAGACACATCTGCCATATATTCCGAGGCCACCATTAACTTAGTTGTCCTGATGGACTCTTACCTCCTCAGGAGGAATTCTGGCCTGGAGTTGGCGGAGCCAGATGAGAGAGATCCGGGCGAAGGAGGAAGTTGAGGTGGGTGCTCTTATTGCCCAAGCTGAAGCCTGGTGTGCCTTGCGGAAGGAAATATCAGACTTTTTATCCTCGGCCTTCAAGGCCTCCGCCATATCCCCTGGCACCTTGGAGTCTGAAAACAAAGGGGTTAAGGACTCGTCCACCTCAGGCACTTCCAGCGCCTCATTCAAGACCGGCACCATTTCAATCAACTTACGGTCGATTCCCCCTATTGAGGGAAAAGCACCTGGGGACTCCCATTGCCCCTGAATGGATTTCAAGAACATGGGGGGGGCAAGGGATTTGTTTATCACAACCGGTTCAGAAAACAACGGGTCCGTGTCCTGGCTAGGAGCCTGTTCAGGTACCTGTTCAGGTACCGATGGCTGAACCGGATTTATCTTACCGGTCGCACAGGCCTTGCGGAGCAGGGACAAAAAGAGCGCGGGATTAAACAAGCCTACGAGAGGACGAGGTTCCTGAGGAGGTTCCTCATCGTCCGACCACTGCCCCTCCACATGGCTATACTCCGCATATTCCGAGACACCGCTGGCAAAGGAGTGAGGTGGTGAATCTGATTCTGGGTATTGGAGAGCGCCGGACCTTGAGAGGTCTGGTGATGCCATGGAGACCATGGGAGCAGAGGCCACTTGTGTACGCCCCGTGGGCATCATAGCCTGAGCAACTGCCTGGGAAACCATAGCCTGTAGATGAGCTTTGAAGAATGGGTCCTCCAGATCGAGAAGCCCCGCTGCTGGGGGGGTAAAAGTGGCAGTTGGAGCCTGCACTTGGCCCACGAAGGACGATCCCTCAAGAGGTCAAAGCCCCACTGCAGTTGGAGTAAATGTGGCTTCTGGTGCCTTAGGATCCTGAGGCCCCTGTTCCTCTTCAAAGAGAGAAAAGTGCTCCTGATAATGGCCAGTTGAAAAAGCCCCTTCAGAGTCCCGTTCTGGGGACCATATGGGTGCGGGGGGCTCAGGGTGTGGGCCACAAGGCAGTGTTGCCATTGTGGTAGGGGGTGGATTGACCGTCTCCCCTACAGCCAGTTTTGTGCACGGGAGAACTGTTTCTCCAAGGCACGATGCCTGTGGCTGGCCTGTTTGTCGGCCGCCTTGGAGGCTCGCTTGTTTGAGCCGCCCTTAGTTTTGGCCTTGATTTTTGCAGCTGCCTCCTGACTAGAGGACTTACGCTTTGTGTGTCCACCTGAAGTGGAAGCCTGTGGCTCGGTGTTATCTGCCATTGTAAAGCGAGAGTTTTCAGTGGGGTGCTGAAGCGTCTCGGTCTGCAAGAGATGCGGCTATTAACCACCAAGGTGAAATGAAATGCTTCACTTCTGAACTTGAACATTTGCAACATGTTAAAGACAAGGACTTGCAACTTGAAAAAAAAAATGCTGGGCAGCTTGAGAATGCTGAAAGCTCCAAATAATTTTAAAAGCCTAATATTTTAAGGTGTACAACTTGCCAGGGGCAGGAGGATCTACCCTTAACATTTATTCTAAAATAGACCACATTATTTTAGAGATTGGAAAATGCTTACAGTGGGGCAAAAAAGTATTTAGTCAGCCACCAATTGTGCAAGTTCTCCCACTTAAAAAGATGAGAGAGGCCTGTAATTGTCATCATAGGTAGACCTCAACTATGAGAGACAAAATGAGAAAACAAATCCAGACAATCACATTGTCTGATTTGGAAAGAATTTATTTGAAAATTATGGTGGAAAATACGTATTTGGTCACCTACAAACAAGCAAGATTTCTGGCTCTCACAGACCTGTAACTTCTTCTTTAAGAGGCTCCTCTGTCCTCCACTCATTACCTGTATTAATGGCACCTGTTTGAACTTGTTTTCAGTATAAAAGACACCTGTCCACAACCTCAAACAGTCACACTCCAAACTCCACTATGGTGAAGACCAAAGAGCTGTCGAAGGACACCAGAAACAAAATTGTAGACCTGCACCAGGCTGGGAAGACTGAATCTGCAATAGGCAAGCAGCTTGGTGTGAAGAAATCAACTGTGGGAGCAATAATTAGAAAATGGAAGACATACAAGACCACTGATAATCTCCCTCGATCTGGGGCTCCACGCAAGATCTCACCCCGTGGGGTCAAAATGATCACAAGAACGGTGAGCAAAAATCCCAGAACCACACGGGGGGACTAGTGAATGACCTGCAGAGAGCTGGGACCAACGTAACAAAGGCTACCATCAGTAACACACTACGCCGCCAGGGACTCAGATCCTGCAGTGCCAGACGTGTCCCCCTGCTTAAGCCAGTACATGTCCGGGCCCGTCTGAAGTTTGCTAGAGAGCATTTGGATGATCCAGAAGAGGATTGGGAGAATGTCATATGGTCAGATGAAACCAAAGTAGAACTGTTTGGTAGAAACACAACTCGTCGTGTTTGGAGGAGAGAGAATGCTGAGTTGCATCCAAAGAACACCATACCTACTGTGAAGCATAGGGGTGGCAACATCATGCTTTGGGGCTGTTTCTCTGCAA
Source organism: Azemiops feae (assembly GCA_023970755.1). NCBI lineage: Eukaryota > Metazoa > Chordata > Lepidosauria > Squamata > Viperidae > Azemiops > Azemiops feae. The sequence goes on along the minus strand of JALGBA010000085.1, from coordinate 844,206 downwards.
AAGGACCAGGACGACTGATCCGTGTACAGGAAAGAATGAATGGGGCCATGTATCATGAGATTTTGAGTGCAAACCTCCTTCCATCAGCAAGGGCATTGAAGATGAAACGTGGCTGGGTCTTTCAGCATGACAATGATCCCAAACAATGATCCCGGGCAACGAAGGAGTGGCTTTGTAAGAAGCATTTCAAGGTCCTGGAGTGGCCTAGCCAGTCTCCAGATCTCAACCCCATAGAAAACCTTTGGAGGGAGTTGAAAGTCTGTGTTGCCCAGCGACAGCCCCAAAACATCACTGCTCTAGAGGAGATGTGCATGGAGGAATGGGCCAACATACCAGCAACAGTGTGTGCCAACCTTGTGAAGACTTACAGAAAACGTTTGACCTCTGTCATTGCCAACAAAGGATATATAACAAAGTATTGAGATGAACGTTTGATATTGACCAAATACGTATTTTCCACCATAATTTTCAAATAAATTCTTTCCAAATCAGACAATGTGATTGTCTGGATTTGTTTTCTCATTTTGTCTCTCATAGTTGAGGTTTACCTATGATGACAATTACAGGCCTCTCTCATCTTTTTAAGTGGGAGAACTTGCACAATTGGTGGCTGACTAAATACTTTTTTGCCCCACTGTATATGTTCCAGGATTAGCTTCATAGTAGTTTCACCAATTAGTGATAGGATAAGAAAAGTAACTTAAGAAAATTATTTCCCCACACAAGCAAACTTGAGCTTCAGGAGGCTCTTGTAGCTAGACACACATTTTTCAGGAAAAGGATAGATAAATAAAACACATACAGTAAATGCAAGTGAAACTTTTCCAGCAGATGAACTTAAAACAATCCCTCCTGGTAACTTTTGGGCTGTTCGTAAAGAGTACAGAGAGAGAAAGGGGAAAAGAAAAAAACAAACGAACAAACACATTTTTCTTCACTCTGTTTATTGGCCAGACAAGCAGAGTGAGGTATTTCCTTTTTGTGGCTTATTTTAAGCAGAATTTCTAGCAGAATTTTAAAATTCTTTTATCTTTGGGTTAGAAACAATAAACAGTCACATTTACCTCACACACAAAGACTTTGATACACATATATACACAAAGACAAGGGAAACAGAAAGGGAAACAGAAGTCTTAGTTTTACACATCCTAGTCATTCCCCCCATAAATCTCAGATAACTCAAATTAGGGAAGGCACAGATCTTAAACATACCACGTGGTTGCATAGAGAGAGAGAAAGAAAGAGAGAGAATCACTATTTCTTATTTTCCCTTTAAGTACCTTTATTTAGCCAAATTGGTTTCCCAGCAAAGCCGTGAGCAAAGCCCATTTTCTACATATTTCTTTTGCCTTTCTTTTCTTCATTCCAGCTAGGACGGGCAGTTGCCGATTGTCCCACGCCTCAAGTAAACCTCTAGGGGAGTCCTAACTGTCACCTTTGAACTGCCGCTTCCCATGTTCCCTCTCAGACGTGGGGCTCATTTTGGCTTAGTCAGGTACAAAAGGAAAAAAAACTTCCGGGATTTTTGGGAAAAATAAAACCTCCAGGAGGACTTCGGTTCCCTGTCGAAGTACCCTCACCTCCTTCCTTGGGAACTCCGGGTTTTTGGACAAAAAAAAGGTGTCCAGGAGGACTCCGGTTCCCAGACAGAGTACCCTCACCTCCTTCTTTTGGGAACGTTTCCAGACTCTTCGTTGGTCCTCTCCTCCCCGGTGCCTACGCGGGGAATACAGGCATTCCTCCCTGCCTTAGAGGGATTACAGGCAGTTTCCAGGCATTTTCTGAGCTAGGCTTTGCTTACAGGGCCTTACCAGCTGGTTGCCCAAATCCAATTCTCTCATTGACTCATTCCATTCCATTTTCACACAGCTTCTCCCTTTTCCCTAACAAAAGGTCCTGCGCTCTGGCCAAACCCCCATGCTTTCCAGTGTCTGCCACTTGAACAGATCCTTTCTGCGGCTAGGAAAGACCAGAAGGAGCAAAATCCAACTGTGATTGGGGGGAAAAAAGGGTCTTCTCACTCACACACAGAGACATACACACATTTCCTTTGTTCCCCTGGGCTTTAAAGTTAAAATTTAGAGGTACTCACTTCACCTTCTTTCCAAAACAGCCCTTGAGCTCAAACCCAAAACTCCCTTTACTACCCTGGCTCCACATGGGAAGGGCCTGGGAAACCCATCCACAGACACAAGGGGGTCTGCTGCCGGCAAGATGGGGCTTACCAGTCTCAGTCCATTGGAGGGGTTAGCTTGGAGTCCCATTCTGGCATGCCAAATTGTTGGAAGAAAAGTCTTCATCCTGGTTCATCCAAGCTGGGAATAAACATGGCAACTGCTTTGGGAAGAAGGTTGTAGTTTATTGGAGAGGAGAGCCAGACAGAAAGATGGCTCTGGCAGAAAAGAGAACACATGTAGGGAGTGGGTTTTTTATACCCTCTGAAGCCTTTTGTTTTGAGTCGTTTCCTGTTCCTGTGGCATGAACTTTGACCTGAGTCTTAAGTGTGCTTTTCTGGGCCTTTGGTATCTGTGGTTTAATCCTATTATGTCCCAAAGGTCATATCCTGCTTCCCTGGGGCTGGGCTAATGACTCTTAGAGTTTGGGTGAGGTATGCAAATTTTATGTCTTTGTCTTCTTAATCTTCTAGCTCCAAATTTCCTGAATGGTCTGCATCTGCATTTCTATAGAGCTGGTTTCTGCTTGGGGGAGGCAGACTTGGGGCTATTAAGAAAACTGGGCATGCTTTCCTGCTTCTTTAAGATCCTTGGAGGAAATATATTTTTCTGCCCTTTTAATATTTCCTTCTCTGAGGGGCTGACTTCCCACACAGTCCTAAGTACACTTATGACAATTAAATCTCACTGAAATCATGGCACTAAAAGGTTTCTGACTTTAAACATTGTTGAGTCTTCTGTTCTATGATCAACAATTTACACTCAAGAGAAATGACAATAGTCCAAAAGCTAGTTTCTGATAGTTATAACATCACATATTATAACATACATTGCCTTACATTTATATCTGCTCCATCAAATAAAAGTTACTATTAAAAGCTGCCGGTATTTTGCTAAAAACCTTTTGCTAGAATTTGTTTTCTTCCATATCCACAATATGGAGGAAGAATATCGTACACTGTTCAATTGTTTTTGTGCAATAGGAAATGTTTTAATATCAAGATGCTATTATACCTACTGCCCAAGAATATTTATGCCACAATGGAAAAGGTCATAATTCTGTATCACTTTTAGCAATTGATTTCCTGCTGTCTGGCCCACTTTCCTCTGAGAATTGCTAATAGGTAAACAGTTGATGTAGTTTCTTTTCCACACTGCAAAATACAATTGCAGTGTTTTAATTTAAAAAAAACCCTAAAATCGCAATATTAAAATGTTTTAATGAAAAACAAGGCGTTGTTCCAAGACACTGCTCAAATGATTGTGAAGATTTGGGGAAACCTCTCATCCTCTGGGGAATCAGAAACAGCTATCACTGAAGAGGCAGCAGAGGGCACAGCTCCACTCAGTTTGTGCTGCTTTCAGGTAAAACTATTTCTGAAACTTGAGCTGCACATCACAAAATTCCATCTGTTTTAGTCCCTCTCCTTCTCCCCACCCTAATGTTTCCCTTTTGATTAGGAAAAACTAAATCAATCTCAGGAAACACCCCTCCAGTCCAAATTCATTTGGGGGTTTGGGGCTATTTGAAGAACCTTTTGCTTGCTTGGGATAAACTTCCAAATTGTCAGACCTGCACCGTGATTTGAAGAACCTTTTGCTTGCTTGGGATAAACTTCCAAATTGTCAGACCTGCACCGTGAATTGGAGTCAGGCTTTCTCTGAGTCCAATTCACACCTCAAATATAATCCTGCTCCCTGCACACTTGTAAAACCCAACATTCCCAGAACTAAATTACTTTTTCTCATACATTTATTTTCAGTTTTGCTTCTGTCAATTTTTTTCAAAGTGCAGTAATTTCAACAGGCAGAGATGACGGTTCTCTCAGTGCATCCATTTTTTTTATTGCTATATGAGTGTTTCATGCGCATCTCTTTATCCTTCCTGTTCCATTAGTAATGGAAACTCCCTTCCCACCCATTGTAAACACAAAAGGGGAAGGCCTAGGATGCACACAAAATGGCAGTTAGTAGAATAGAAATAAATACCAAACATGCACTATCAAATCCTGCCAAAATATGATAAAATATCCTCCAATATTTCACAATTAAAAAAAAACAACTTCCCAAATCCAAGATCATGCATATTAATTACAAGTTAATGCTTCTGCATATAGCTTAAAGTACATTGCCACTCTGATTTTCTTACTGGCTATTTTCACTAGGAATAAAATGCCTCTCATAATTACTTCATGCCGTGATACATGTATGACAAAACTTTAGGGCAGAAACTAAGGTTTCCCTTAGAAGTAAGGATAACATATTTATTCTGAATTAAACTTAATATTCATGATTGTTAAATCTAAATTGGAGTGGTGAGGTTTGCAACTATTGGTTTCAGATTGCTTAATTGTACAATTGATTACATGTTAAGCAAATCATTCTAACAAATACCCAGATTTACAGTTATGAAATTTTAGCCACTGAGCTTAATAATATATTTGGCAATAATTTATTTTGAAGTGTTTCACAATTATGCATTTGATTATAATGATGTTAAGTGCTTCTCTTTGGATTTTTTTTCTTAGTTGCAAAGAAATGTGTTGCTTTTTTCACCTAGTTAGCAGAGCCTGGCAAAATTTACTACTAATAAAAAACATCCAATATTTAAAAAATACACCATTCAGCAACATATCAAATTATAGCCACTCATCAGTTAACGACTGCCTAAGTTAGCAACCATTCACAAATAGGATGGTAATAAAAATACCTTTTCTGACTAATGCATGCATTTATAAATAAATTTCATACATGTCATAACAAGGCAACCCAGAATGAGAGTAACACAGGCATAGCTGTTTTGTATGGGTACTTCACCAGAGTGAGACAGCAACAACCTGGGATCTTAGAAAAATCCCTCTACCAAAGGCTTAAACAACATAAAGTTAGATGCTTAAACTTCATGCTTAAGTTTATATATTTTTTATGTATTCAGAACTGGAATAAAGTTATTGCAACCAGGCAGGTCTTTTTAATACAACATCAGAGTCATAATCTATAATCAGCAAAAGTGTCCTTCCTTCCTTCCTTCCTTCCTTCCTTCCCTTCCTTCCTTCCTGTTTCTTGCATGCCACCCTATCCAAAAACAATTTAATATATTAAAAACCCATAATCAATAGATAGATGTTATTATGTTCAAACATCTGGTATATGTATTTGATTTAACTTAGCTTTCTCTAACCTAGTGCCTTCCCAATGTGCAAGATCACAATTCTAAACACATTTTGACTATCAGGTTGAAGAAGACTGATTTAACTAATCAGAATTAAACCCAAAATAGGATAAGGATTTCAATGCTACATTTTAGCCACATGACCAACTAGTCCTTCTTAATCTTCCCATGTATCAAAAAACCTTTTCATTCTCAGCCTTACAGATTTAGATGTGTCTATATGTCTTTTAACTCAGAATGTTAAATGCTTTATATTACAAAAATAAGGACTACCTCAAATCAAATGTGACTTTTAGTGACTATAGGAACATAATTTTCTTAGAACAATATGGAAGCTTTAGCCATTGTTTTCTTCTGAGATGTTTCTTTTAAGATGTTTAACCAAGTCAGGAAAGGCTGAGGCAATGTTGGATGAAATCGAAAAGGCAGCCACAATGTTAAAAGCTTAAGTTAGGAGCGGGCAGAACAGATGAAAACAAAGCCATTATGACTCAACCATTTTTAGAGAAATGGTACAGGACACGGACAGCAGTAGGAACAAATAAATGAGAGCAAATTGATGCCATTAGAGAAAGGAAGAGACCATTCAAATCAAGGCAGGAAAATTGAAATACCGAAAACAACCTGTTATGTCAACTGGTTATTTAGTGAACTGTAACTGAAAATGTAAGCCACCTGACACATTAAAGGAACACATGACCTGAACAAAGGAAAATTTATACCAACATATATTAAAAGTGGTTTCAGAGCAATATTATTTATTGTTGTTGTTATATCTGAAGTTGAGTTCTGGCCAGATATAAATATCCAAGAATACATCCAACTCCTGTTTTGTTATACCTTTTCAGTAGCTGTAACTGCTGGGAAATAAGACAAGTTGAGTAAAGTAGAGTTGTCCCAGATAAACTGAAGATTGGAAAGCAATTTTGTTTGCTGCAAAATCCTCCTTCTTGATTTCCCATTATTTTGTCCAAATCATATCATTCCTGTTCCTATAAGTTTAATTTGGAGGTTGAAAGTATTAGAAAACACAACTCAAGAATCTAGTCATGGGATCTTTGACTGAAATAAAGAAATTTGAACTAAGGATCAAGAAAGACAGCTTTTATCTAAAAAGAATAATAGAGAATATTGTGCGTACTTTGCATAGAATGAAGGAACAAAACCAGAAAAGAATCCATTGACTTTTTCAAACAGACAAATAAACACTGCTCCCTATTCCCTAATAGGGTTAACAGATCACACTAGTTACAATTATAAAGAACCAGGCAGCTTAGCAAAAAGTATGGATCAAGTCATTATGGTTATCTATTTATTTATTTAGAGTGCTTTTATAAATAGTCCTGTTACAATGGCCCCGGAAAGGGTGCTTTACAACTTATAAAGCACATCTGCCACATCCTTGCAATCATGTGATGCATAGCAGATGCATGGCAATCAACATTTATGACCTGTTGCCAAACACTCCATAGTCATGTAATCACCATTTGCAATCTTCTCCGCTGTAGCTTCCCTGGTAAGTCAATGGGGAAACCAGCAGAGAAGGTTGCAAGCAGTAGGGACAGAGGGAAACTGGAAACCTTCAACAGGTTGCATGGAGGGGAAGGGAAATCCTTCAGCAAGCTGCAGGAATGCAGCCGAAATGTTGAAGATTTCAACTCTATTCCTGCAGCCCCACAAAGGATTTCCATTCTGTATACAGAAGGGAGCAGAAATCCTCCCAGCAAGCAATTCTTTCACTCCATCTGCTTAATGACCTGGGAGATTGCTTAAAGACAGAAACCAGGAGTACCAAGATTGCAGTCATTGAATGAAGAAGCAGTCACGTGGGCATCTTGCTTAATGATCATTTTGCTCAACAATCAAGATTCTGGTCCCACTTGTGATTGTAAATCGAGGATTATCTGTCATGTAATTCAACAGTCTGTCAGGCTCCAAAAACCAAGAAAGACACTGAGATTTTTTTAAGCAATTTCATTTATTGTTCCTCACCAATAGACAGAAATCTTGAAAGCAGACTACTTGAACCATAAAACATACTCTGGGAACTACTAGGGAGGAGTCACCTTAACTATCTCCCACACAAACTACAGGTAGTCCCTGACTTGTGAGTGATCACTTAGTGATTCTTGCAAGTTACAATCAACTTATGACCCAAATTTGAAGTTCTGATGGTCTGGCTCTCTCCACAGTCACATGACCGAAGTTCGGGCACTCAGCAACATGGCTACATTTATGGCTTTTTACAGCGTTCTGCAGTCATGTGACTACATTTTATAATGGTTTTGTCAAAAACCAGCACTTCCTGTTTTCAGCAAAACTGCATCTATAGTGAACCACTGGTTCACTTAAGGACCGCAGGGTTCACTTGATGACCATGATACCTCTTCTTTCTAGTTCTTTTAAAAATTATAAACAATCCAGAGTTGGGACCTGTAAACTGATTGTTCAAATAAATAAAAATATAAATAATCCATTAAACACTTATCCAGCTACACAATTGGCTAGTTCTCCTGTAATCTGCCAATATTGATAAGAGACCTTCAAACTGCCAGATGTTGAGGGAAGAAAAAAGAATAGAAAAAGTTTTTCATTTACTCAAACTAAAGTTTTCTCTGGCAGAAGAGAAGTCCTTTAAAGTTAATAGCTTTTTTTTTTATTATTCACTGCTTGAAGCTTTGTAGCTAATGAGAAATTTTTATGTCTGCAAGATAAACATGCTCTCTTCCAGAAATATGAATTTATATTTTGCTATCTAGTTTAAGTGGCACATATACAAGATTGAAAGTAATCACTAATTAATGTAATAAGATTAAAAACAAAAATAGGACTCAGCATTAGATTTGAGTGAAATCTGGTATTAAGATTGATCACAAAAGCTCAGAATAGATTTCTTTTTATTAACATAGAACAGATGGGTCTATTCCATTCTGTTTCGTTCTGGTTCAATGTAGTTCTGTTCTCAATCTTTTTTTTTTCAGTTCAACTGCTTTAAGTCATTATATCCTTTTTTGATTTTGTAAAACTATATAAATAGTTATATAAAACTATTTATATTTTTGTAAACGTATTTATCAAATTTATATAGCCTGCTCATCTCAAAGGAAGTGATTCTGAGTGGCATACAATATAGTCAGTGCCAGTGTGATGCGTTAGTTCAACATGCTCTACTTCTAAGAAAGCAATTGCAATTGAAATGGCTCCATCCACATCAGTTTTGCTATGCTAAAATATACAAACAATTACAGAGAAGAGCTTCATTTGGGAGGTTCAGTAGTAATCATCACCAACTTAATTGCTGTTCAATATAAAGTCACACATGCAAGTAGCTTGTCCACTGCTTGGAGAAGTGGGGAGATTGCACCCAGAAGGGGCAGCAGTTACTGTACATATTTAACAAAAGAAAAGATCTTTGAAATATAACAATTGCAGGAAGATAGAAAGGAGATTGTAAGAATAAGCTTTTCCATGAGCCATTCTAGATCCAGAATTATGCTACAAGTTCCAGTTGCAAAGCATTTAATCAAAGCCAATTAAATATTCAGATCAAATGAACAATTGAAGAAGGGGGACTTGCAACTGCTGGCTACATTTCCAGGGCTTTAATTCACACACACACACACCCTGGAAAGTATTTGGAGCAAAGTCTGTATCTTTATCTGACTCAGCAAGCTAGCCTTGCCGCTCCCATGGCAACCTTTTCAACAAAAAACACTTTTACGTATAGTACAGTAAAGCACATTTTCCATCTGCCTCCAAACACCTGGTTACCTTTCGGTTAGGGATAATAGCAGGGGGATAATTGCTCACTCACTGCCACCACTGGACTGGATCATGAGCTAGTTTCAAAATCTGAGACTAGCTCCTCTCTGATAAAAAAATTCAGAATCACAAATGTTTGACATACTATCTTATAAAAGCCATACTGTCAGTGCATAGCAAACATTAAAATCTCTAAGATAGAATCTATAAAAACTCAGCTTCTATAGCATTTCCTAAGTCTTATAACAGGGCTTTTCAACCTTTTCACCCATTGTACCACTTTTCGGATAAGGCAATATCCGAGTACCACCACTCGCCCAGCAAGGTATCAAAAACTTGACACCCCCCCCCAAAAAAAGGAAAAAAAGATAAAGTACAGGTAGTCCTCGACTTACAACAATTCGCTTAGTGACTTTTTGAAGTTACAACGGCACTAAAAAAGCGAATTATGACCATTTTCACACTTACGACTGTTGCAGCACCCCCAGGGTCATGTGATTTACATTCGGATGCTTGGCAACTGATTCATACTTATGACGTTCACAGTGTCCCAGGGTCATGTGATCAATGGCCGGGGGCATGGCCAGCTGATCACTCAGGTTGTAGTGTGCCTGTGGGGGGGGATCCGTGGGTCTTTGGTGGAGGGGGATGGGACTGGGGTGGGTGCCTGCCTTCCTTCCCTCCCTCTCTCCCATTGTCCCTTCCTTCCTTCTTTCCTTCACCTCCTTCTTTGTCCCTTCCTCCTTCCCTCCCCCTCCCATTGTCCCCTTTCCTTCCTTTCCTTCACCTCCCTTTGTCCCTTCCTCCTTCCCTCCTTCTCTCCCACTGTCCCTTCCTTCCTTCCTTCCTTCCTTCCTTCCTTTCCTTCACCTCCCTCTTTGTCCCTTCCTACTTCCCTCCCACTGTCCCTTCTTTCCTTCCTTCCCTTCACCTCCCTCTGTCCCTTCCTCCTTCCCTCCCTCTCTCCCACTCTTCCTTCCTTCCTTTCCTTCACCTCCTTGTCCCTTCCTCCTTCCCTCCCTCCCCCACTGTCCCTTCCTTCCTTCCTTTCTTCCTTTCCTTCACTTCCCTTTGTCCCTTCCTCCTTCCCTCCCTCTCTCCCACTGTCCCTTCCTTCCTTCCTTCCTTCCCTTCACCTCCCTCTGTCCCTTCCTCCTTCCCTCCCTCTCTCCCACTCTCCTTCCTTCCTTCCTTTCCTTCACCTCCTTGTCCCTTCCTCCTTCCCTCCCTCTCCCCCACTGTCCCTTCCTTCCTTCCTTTCTTCCTTTCCTTCACCTCCCTTTGTCCCTTCCTCCTTCCCTCCCTCTCTCCCACTGTCCCTTCCTTCCTTCCTTTCTTCCTTTCCTTCACCTCCCTTTGTCCCTTCCTCCTTCCCTCCCTCTCTCCCACTGTCCCTTCCTTCCTTCCTTCCTTCCTTTTCCTTCATCTCCCTCTTTGTCCCTTCCTCCTTCCCTCCCACTGTCCCTTCCTTCCTTCTTTCCTTCCTTTCCTTCTCCTCCCTCTTTGTCCCTTCCTCCTTCCCTCCCTCTCTCCCTGTCGGGGGCTTGACGTGAACGGGCGGGGGAGAGGTCGAGGACGACGTGCGGGGTGGCAAAGGAGACCAGCGGCCCGCGCCGTTGTACCTGGCAGCGTGAATGTCGGCTCCGTGCGCGTCCCGCCGAACAGCTGAGTGGCTCCTACTCTTAGCCGCTGAACAGCTGGTGGGCGTGAGGCCGCAGCAGGGAGCCAAGGGCCGATGGCGTGGCCTGAAGCTGAAAAGCTCTGGCTCCCGGCCGCTGAACAGCTGATGAATGCGAGGCCGGGAGACAGAGCCTTTCAGCTTCACCTTTCAGCAGGGACGCTCACGGGACTGGAAGGCTGCAGCGCTGCAGCCCCCATTGTCCCTTCCTTCCTTCCTTCCTTCCTTCCTTCCTTCCTTCCTTCCTTCTATTGTCCTGTGCTACGCCGCCCAGACCCCAGCCTGGTTTTGGCAGGCAGCAACACATTACGGCCCTGCCTGTGCGCGCGCAGAGGCAGAGGAGAGCGCACAGGTAGGGCGGGGATATCCCCAGTTCACCTCCCGTTTTCAGGCACGTACGTTACGAACCGGCTTCTTCTCCCAGTCATTTTTCCCCTACGGGACCCAGCGTTCGAGCCAGGTTCCCCGATCCTCTCCGTGTACATCGTTCTTCCCATAGCTCTCCCCAGCGCTGTCGAGAGATGCCCATTTCTGGCTGCATTGCTACCGTTCTTAAGTTACATTTGCACCCGCCCGAAGGAAGAGAGCAACGCTTTTCTCTCTCCTCCAAAGGAAGGGAGACAAACCCGCATCGCCACCAAGTCACCCTTCTTTCGGGCAAAGTAATCTCCGGTCCCCACCTTTGAGACTGTTTCAGCCTGAAGCAGAGTCGGAGAGCTGCGTCACTCTTGCCATTTGGACCCTCTACTTTTACGCTCCGGGAGCAGCTTGCCTTTCAAACCTCCGATAACTAACGGAAGGGGAAACCTGCTGCAAAGGCGCATCTCCCGAAAAGATGGGGGGGGGGGAGAGAAAGGCGATCAGTCAGCCAAGAGCCCGGCTGTTTCAGACTTTAAGCCTGCGATACAGGCAACAGAGGGCCAAGCAAAGAAGGCGATCCAAGAAAAGGAAACAAATAACCCGCTTTCCTTTCCAGCAAAAGTTACTTTTCCAAAACTGCCTTAAATGAAGAAGTGACTTTCCCACCCTCTAATAATTGACTTTCTCCTGGCTCCTCCAGCCTTCCCTGGCAGGAATAGATCAGCCCCGACCGGCTTTTGTTCCCCAAAGGCTAAAGTCGATCGCTCGCTTGTCTGATCCAAGGGGCGCATAGGCACCCCGAGACCCGCTCCAGGCCCCCACTAAGCCACGATTCCCGATTTGTAGAAAAGATGAGGGGGGAGAGAAAGGCGATCAGTCAACCAAGAGCCCGGCTGTTTCAGACTTTAAGCCTGCGATACAGGCAACGGAAGGGGAAACTGACTGGTGGGAGGGCAGGCAGGCCGGCCGTCGCGGAAATGGGGAAGGGTTAAATGCTGCGAAACAGTGGGGGGGAGTCAGGCGGGCGCATTTCTCCCTCCACACCCGCGTTCTGTTGGCTTCGCCTGGCGCGCTACAGCAAAACCGTGGGATGAGTCCAGGAGGCAATGTGAGGGCCGTGAGGGGTATCGCAAGCTCACGGGGGGGAGGAAAAGAAGATGGAAGAGGCCACCACAGAGAGAGAGAAGGGGGAAAAGAAGGAGGGGCGGTTGTGATGTTGGCGCTCAGGGCCGCGACGCGAGCACTCTCAAACCCCTTCCTGCGGTCTCAAACCCTTTCCTGCGGTCTCAAACTCCTTCCTGCTGAGGGAGTGGACGGCTCTGTCCCCTATCAGGCTAGCGCTTGTTGTGAAGTAAGAAGAGGGAGGGGAAGGGCGATACAGATCCCGCTGACCTGCGTGCACGAGAAGAAGTCAATCCAGTTGCTGCACAATGAGTCCCTGGGGAGGGCGGGGCCTTGCTCTGCGCCTGCGATCTTCGCGTGCCCTCCTGCAGGGAACGTTCGGTAGGGTTCGTGCAGGCTGCCACCAAGCAGCATGATTTCCACAAACAAGTGAGCTGGGAAGGAGCGGAGCGGGGGGGGAGTAAGGCGATCCCCCGGGGGGGAGGAAGGCGACGCCGCGTACCACCAGCCAGGTGGTCGCGTACCACCAATGGTATGCGTACCACCGGTTGAAAAGCCCTGTCTTATAATACTGTATGCAAATTCATACAATCTTCATATATGGACTTATCAAGGATAGAAAAAACTAATTTAAGCAACACATAAGAGAATACAATAAACAAAAAGGACAATTGATGACAAAATAAGAGAACTGGAACAAAATCATAAAACCAACCCAAATAAACAATTAATGAAAGAACTGTAGAAACCAAACAGGAATTAAACTTATTAGAAACAGAACATCTACAGAAGAAAACAAAATTTACTAAACAGAAAAACTTTGACTATGCAAGTAAGCCAGGAAAATTGCTAGTCTATCAACTTAGAATAAAGATAGAAATACAAACAATATCAGCCAGAAAGAGTTTATTTATATATATCGTAAGCCAAATAAATATTAACGATCACCAGGATAAAAATCTTAAACAATGACTGTTTAATTTACAAAGCTTAGACATCGTCAGAGCATAAAATGTGAGATTTGGGAGTCCGTTCTTATATGACTGGCTGTTTCTGTGCCTGGGCCCTCGACCTGGTCATCGGTCCGCTCATCAGCGTCGGGCGCCTCGTTCTTAAAGGGGCTGTCTCCAAAGTTGTCCTCTCCAGTTGCTATTGTTCCTTTGGCATGTGTATTAGTGCTGGGGGATAGAGTGTCAGATCGCTCCTGCTCATCCTGCTCAGCGCCGGGGGATCGAATGTCAAACTGTTCCTGCTTCTCCCCCCCCCTATCACCATGGCCCCATTCGTCTTGGTTTGCCTCCATGTCCCTAAACTTCTCGGCGTCTACCTATTAGCCAGCTGTATCATTTTCCTTGCCCGTGTACAAACACCTGGGGGCTGTTCCTGTTCCCTACCCCCCTCTTGTCTCGCTGTCGGATGGGCCCCTCTATCTGTTGGTGGATTGTCTACCAGGTGTGCTCTTAAGGTCGCCCCCCCCGCTCATTAGATGTGTAGTTTCCTCAGCGCATGTGCAGGAGCGCAGGAGATAAGTCGTCTTGCGGTTTGCACACGCTATTCATTGCTCTCTTCGTCACTGGCCGTGGGCGCGTGTGGCCGACGAAAGCTAAGCTAAGCTTTGTAAATTAAACAGTCTTTGTTTAAGATTTTTATCCTGGTGATCGTTAATATTTATTTGGTTTACGATATGTGTATACCCAGGATTCGGATTTTTAGTATAATCAAGAATATATACACACACACACACACACACACACATCAAGACTAATACTAAAACTGTTGTTTGTATAAATATACTGAAAAATCAGTTATTAAAGAATGTAATGATCAACCTAGGCAAATACTAAGTATACCTATGCCTGTCCAAGAAACAAAAAAAGCAAGAAAAAAAATTAAATTAGGATTTTTATTACTTACATCAGGGGTCCCCAACCCCTAGTCCGTGGACCAGTTCTGGGCTGCAGCATGCCAGCAATCGGTCCGCACAAACAAGCAAAGCCCCATCCGCGAGGTGCAATCAGCACACAAAACCACACATCCTCTGGTCCGCAGAAAAACCTCTCTCCACGGAACCGGTCCCTGGTGCCCAAAAGATTGGGGACCTCTGACTTACACAATAGAAGTTCAACTAAATTTAAGCAAGAATGGCTCCCATACATACATCACGCAACATGGGAAATATAATCACTTGGAGATTGCTTTTTAAAGTGGCTTACATGTCTACAATAAGGCAAATTCGCAAATACAGAAAAAAGGAGAAGTTAAAACCCCATTTTTTTCTCTCTTTTTAATTATTTTTGATATTTTAATTTTTGTTAAATATGATATGCTTATCTATTTTTTCTTTTAACATATACCTCTTCCATATGTATGTCTGTGTTTGTAACTTTATGCAAAATATAGAAAGATGCATTTGTATTATATGTTGATAAAATGATATATATGTGCTTGTGTGTGTACATTTGCTTTATATGTTAATAAAGGAGGAGACAGAGAGAGAGAGAAAGCGCAATCATGTTATAGAGACTTTAATATTAATAATCAGTTTAAGACTAAAACCTATATTGTATCAGAAACGTTTGAGGTATAGGCAGTCCTTGACTTAGGTCCATTAGTCAGCAACCGTTCAAAGTCACGCCGGCACTGAAAAAAATGGACGTATAATCCAAAGTTCTGGTCGTTGTAGCAACACCCCCGGGTCACAAGAACAACCTGGCACTCAGATGCCCAGCTTGTTATTACAACATTGCAGAGAGCTGCTCTCATATGATTGCCATTTGCAGAATTCCCTTCTGGTTCCCTACAAGAAAAATCAATAGGGAAGCCAGCAGAGAATGTCACAAGTTGCTCCTGTCTTTTCTCTTGCCCACAACATCCTCCACGTAGCCTTTACCAGCCCTCTCAGGCCTTCCCCTGACCTCCCACCACTTGTATATGGCCTCCCATAGTCTTCCAGGACTTCCCCAGTCTCCCCAGAGAACTCCCACACTCCTTACCTGGACTCCTGCCTCTTCCTGCTTAACACCTGTGCATCTTGGGATTATGATGGCAACTGGAATTGCCCAGGATTGCCACTAAGTGGTATGGTCATGTGATGTTGTGTTTTATGACTGCATCACTTAATGTTGATAATCCCAGTCCCAACAACGACCTGTAATCAGCAGCAGTTTCTTTTCTCTAATGTTATACTCAATTTTGTATTTAAAAAGTCGAATAATTTTATGCTTTCAACACTGATATTCAAAATTTTAAATAATGATAGAATATACACTTTTTCTCTATTTCCAATATTCTTAATTATCTACACAACAGAATGTTAATAAACTTTGTATAAATATCACTGTGTTGAAATAGTATAACACATTAAGATTATAATAATGTAATAAAAAGGAGAAAAAGATGGGAAAGAATATAATTTAAGCAATCCATATGATAATTCTGATATCTGATCAGTTACCTGATTGATATAGTGACAGTCAGTGTTTGCTTACTGAATGTATGTTTTCAATATTTTAATCCTGTCTGACTGTTAGAAAAAATAACGCATGGAGGAACACACATTATTTATTGATCAGATAGGGCTGAAATAAATGCGTAACCACATTTAGCTAATCACAGTTATAATACTGATAAGATTAAAATGCTTGTTCAAAAACCATTCCCAATAGTACAAAGATTGCAATTTGCTCCAAATTAAGGTACAATCTTTCTCTTCAACAGAAGATAAAAACTGAAGGAATACATCCTCTGTAAAATATTTTTCCTATTGTTCATGATTGTTGTATTTAATCTATTTGGGCTTCCACTCATTCTTTGCTCTTCTGTTTTTTATAAATATGGCACTGCCATGCTCATCAGATGTGTTAAGATACAGGAAAAATGAACTAGAACATTATTTATTTATTCAATTATGTACAATTGCATTTAATTGCCCTCTAATTGAACAAAATTCTCCCAGCATACTTTCTGAAACTAATGAAAAACAATGCTCCCAAATTTGATAGTATTTTTAAAAACAGCTTTTTTCTGATTTTTCTGATTTTATTTACAACATTTGAAAATCAAGTTTCCAATATTACAGGAAAGCAGATGAATCTAGTGGGGTACTTAGTTTGTTTGGCTCCCAACCAAACCATAAAAAGGAACAAATGACACATACCCCAGACATGTTATCAAAGATGGTAAAATGAAGAGCAACATCAGTTACAATGTCTGTAGGATAGAAATCTACTGTGCGACTAATGGATTGCTCATCACCAGTACACATCCCTTGTCCTCTGTTAGTCATACTTGCAGCTAGTCAAGTGTACAGAGAAAAGAGATGTAAGTCAGGAAATCTGCTTTGTCATCTTCTGCCTCTTTAAATTGCATGACAAGCTCTCTATCTATAATATAAATATTTTTGGCATGACCAGAAGGTATGTTTGACCCAAATGTTTTATTTTTTATACTCTATGTTCCAGGAAGCTAGCTAATAAGCCTAAAAAGATTTATGAAAAAAGTGTGTGTGTGTGTGTGTGTGTGTAGATAGATAGATAGATATAGATAGATAGATAGATAGATAGATAGATAGATAGATAGATAGATAGATAGATAGATAGATAGATAGATAGATAGATAGATAGATAGATAGATAGATAGATAGATAGATAGATAGATATATTGAGATATACAGTATATAGATAGATATAGATAGATATCTCAATATCACATTCAGACAATGTACGGAAGAGAGAGAATGCACTAAACCAGTGGTTCTCAACCTCTTCTTCACCAGGGATCCTCTTTAAATACCTTTTGTGGCCACGGGCCATGGCCACAGACCCCTTAACTCAAGATTTAAATCATAACATTTCTTCAAGCCTTTGCAGACCCCCTGTGATGACATCATGGCCCCCCAGGGATCTGTGGACCAGGCTGAGAAGCATTGCATTAAACCATGGAATCCAAAGGCTTCATATCTAGTAAATCCATAACTACATAGGTCTTAAAGGATATCTCCACAAATGGAACGAAACTAGAACTGTACAATATTCAGGATGTATGCCTTATCAAGTAAAGAGGACAGCAACATTGCTAGTAATTTTTAAACCATATTTTTCTTCCCTCTATGGATTTTAATATAAAGTAAAGGCTTAATAAACATTTAAAATGCTAGGGTTTCAAAACCAAATGTATCATTTCTCAGTCCCCAAGCTCTTCTCAAGATCAATTGCTGCCTACAGTTTTATTATTTATCTATCTCTAGTTTTTTGTGTGATTTGAAATACAGTAGCCTCACAGGATTGATGATATCCGTATAGAACTATTAGGTCAGTATAGAGAGATCCCTTTTAAGAATCAGGAAAAGAATGAGAGTGCAGGTCAAACTGTATGAATGCAGGGTGTGCTTTTTCAAAAAGCAGAGTGCTCTGAACACTTCTGTGATAATTTTTCACCAACACATAAAAGAATAGTTAGTACCAGTATTAACTCTCAGTTATCCATTCACACAGACGCTCTGTCTTTAAGTCCTACTATACCAAAGGAACAATCTGAAGCCCTGTCCCTATTTCCCCACCTCAATTTCAACATCTTCCAAGTAGTTTGGAAAATACAGAAGATACAGTACAAAAAAAGGGAATGTCAAACAGAGCATGGATATTCATACCCATTTTGGTTCTGATCCCTACCCATCACGTAACTCCCAATAAAATACCTTGAAAGAATGTGGGTCTCAGCAGGAAAAAACACAACTGTCCTACTGTACAGAAGATTCCTGGTTGGCTTTAAATTGGTACAACTAATTGAAAGGCATTATTGTGTTTGTCACATCTTACCAAATCATCCTAAATCCATTAGAATAACACACAAAATTCTACTAAATGGTTTGTGATCCTTTGTCTTGAAGACTGTTGATTTGCAGAGTATGTAATGCTAACCTAAATGAAAGGCAAAATATCTTGGCCCCAGTACCAAGATATAAATATTCAAATATCTTTGATAATAAGGAAATAGCATTTTTATTCTTTGTGCATATAATTTTAGTTTCACATTATATATCATACTATTAAGAGTTATCACAATTCATGCAGTTTTCTCTGTTGTTTTTGATGCATTGATTTTTGTAATTTATGAATTGCTAGGAAAGCCTATGTCTAGCAGTTTTGAAAGAAAACAATATTTAAGAATAAAGATTTTAAAACTGGCAAGGCTAAAATCAAGGTTGTTATGTTTATTTTGTTCATAGGCAACCATAAGGCATGTACCAGAGCTACATAATATTTACAGAGCGATCACTAAATATCAGCTGTTCTTCCATTTACATGATAACAAAGAAAACAACTTCCAATGTTTCTTTCTGTACTTGGGGATATAAGGGCATCTGGCATAGATTTATGAAAATATTACTATCTTAATTAAGGTCACTTATCTAGGAACTCTGCTAGGAAAATATCCAAACTCTGCTAAAAATATGCTGCAAATTAAAATTGCCATCCTATTTCAGAGGGGAAGATGGCAAAAATACTCCCCCTACAATAGGGGTGGAGGTCCATGCCACAGCCATAACATTTAAGACTATTTATAACCTAGCTGTTGTCATTGTCGCTGAATGCATTCAGATATAAATTGAAGAACCCAACAAACCAATTATCATATCCCAGACCTACTTGCCCTCATTGGCCACTCTGAGCAGCTCAGTTTGCTTGTCCAAGGTGTGAGAACAGTTAAGTGTGTTAAAGGCAAGATTGGGAATTTTTATAGCAATATATTTTGATGGCTGAACAGCACCACATTTTTACAATTATCTGAAGTCATAAATAGCTTCCTAAAAGAATCAGAATGATAATTCTGTTGATAAGTCACACTTACCGCCATGCTCTTGACCATCTCATATTGTTCTACAAACAATCTATAGTTAGTTATTCTTACATTTTATTTTGCAATCCGTATTTTAAATCCTTTAGTTTTACAGGAAGTTCTAAAACACTGAGGACTGCCAATTTCTTTTAGTTATTTATTTATTTGTTAAATTTATTTGCCATCCGTCTTACTTTGAAGCTGCTTCACAACTTTTTTCAAGTAATCAAATTATGTCTTTCTGAAAATACTATTTCTCTATTTTTTAAAAAACAATACTTCTATTCCAACCCTTCAAATAACCCACATGTATAATACTGTTTGATCTAATGTATGTTTATGTGCATATATAAACGGTATTCCCCAAAATAATTGCCTTGCTATTCTTAATTCTACTTACACCATGATGTTAACTTAGCTTATTGTTTTGGTTCATAAGGTTCACCACTCCATTTTGTGGTTCTTTTGGTAGAGTATTGTTTTTTATGTTTATATTTATCGACCTACCATCATGCAATCAATGAAACCCTTTGTACGTAATGGCCTATTGCCATTTCTGCCAGCCCACCCAGCCCAGTGGATATAGGAGATATTTTGATGGCTGCTGTGAGAATGTGTGCCATTCTGGACTATGGCCTTATTTTTTTCAAAATGGCGAAAACGAGAAAGGCATCTGCCTCTCAAAGAGCTTGCAGGTTGATATCAAAATTAAAACAGATAAAACATTATTGTCATAAATGTTTTAACCAAAATTCTAAATATTAAAATTAAAGAAAAACCCAAGTTAAAACAGACCATAAGTTGCATTTTAAATCTCTACTCAAAAATTTCATAGAATTAAAAACAGAGTTGCCTAAAATAAAATTAAGAGGAACCAACCTGAACTCTTTGAGGAGATTTCCACAATCAGGATATTGCCCCATATAAGTTAGATCAGTGTTTCTCAACCTTGACAACTTTAAGGCATGTGGACTTCAACTCCCAGAATTCCACAGCCAGCAATGCTGGCTGTGGAATTCTGGGAGTTGAAGTTCACATGCCTTAAAGTTATCAAGGTTGAGAAACACTGAGTTAGATGATGGAGGGGGAGGGATATATCAGTGCCTCCAAAACTAGTTTAAACAATGGAGAGATGCTTGCAAATTCAGATTTTATTGTTACAACCAAAACATGATTTAATGGTGTGAGTTGGGAAAAGGGACATCTATTTTTCTTAATCATATGATAAATCAGGGAGTATATCATTACAGCAATGGTAAATGATTAGCAAAGCTAATGAAGCATTAAGGAGCTACCGGTAGCAGTCAAGAATGTGATGATGTCAGCATACATTCCCAAGAGAAAGTTCTAAGAACCTCACTAAAATACAAGATTATTGTCAGCAAAAGCAAGTAGTAAAATGCAACTGTATTTGTTGAATTCACATCTCTGCACACCCTAAGCATTATAGGCTGAATACAGATGTAGCCATCAGAGTCAACGTAAGCTTGTCATATGCAACTACTGGATCTAAATCCTACCAATGACTGTTCTTATACAAAGAGATGTTTCATTAAAATGTGATACAGAAATACCAAAGAGGTCCAAAGAGATCATGTTATCTATGTCTCTTCATTTTGCTGTTTCTCAACCATACTGCGTAAAGAAGGGAACGGGAGATTCTGATGCCTTTGTTCTATGGATCAAACTTCCTGCATTTCTGTCACTTCCAGATTATTCAATGAGCTTAGCACCTAGGAGCCAGCAAAAGCCTGAATTTCAAAAGGGACCACGGATGATTGAAAAGCAGTGGAGGATGGGAGGCAATATTCTAAGTGCACCAGTATAACAGAAGCGTTTGCTCAATAAAAAAGAATCAATAAAAAAGAAACAGGTATCTGGACATGCAGTACTAAGAGAAGGTCTACAAAACTAAACTCCCTCAGGCTTTTCACCTGGCATATTTGCAGCTACTGATTCTCTGCTTAAACTGAATATGGGAATTATTTTCTTCTAAAGCAAGATGAGTCCAGCTGCAGACTGTTCCTGGCTAAGGATCCTGAGCTGTTTTTCTTTTCCAAATGCAATTAAAATTAAACTACCATCAGCATATTTTTTTTAAAAAGCAGAATGTTATGTTCCTCAAGTAATTTCCATTAAAAAAAAAAGTATTGCTTATACTTTTCCCCCAAAATCCTCCTTCTACACTGGCACGTTGAAGAACTATTTGCTTCAAAGCTATGTTTAAAGCCACATTTTATCATTTAAGCTTTATAGAAGCTGTATTTTCACATTGGTCCTCTTGCAGTTCTTACAAGCCCTATAATAATTTCTATTCCCTTATCATTACCCATTTTCAAATCTCCGATTGATAAAGAGAGCCAAACAGTCTTCAATGTGTCACAACTAAAATAAATGTGTCTACTTGACAAAGTTTGCATTGCATAGTTAGTAGAAGCTGACCCTACACTTACAGCTCTTCCTTCAATGCAGTTTTGCAATAGCCTGAATAAGGAAGTGAAGTAATAGTCATCTACATTCAAAAAGGACCTTCAGAGCATGCAGCCAACAACCCTCTAGTGAGAAAATGGCAAAAGCTCCTTTTTTATGTTAGCACTGTAAAGCATGATGATCCAATTACAAGTACATTCTTCCCTTCCAAGCACACTCCTGAGTAATATAGTGTACTGTAAACTTTGGACCCAAAATCATACACACCATCATAACTCTTGTGATGACCTTGAACCTCTTCTAAATTAAATACAATTATTTATGAAACATTGGTTCTCAAGAAGTATGTAGTATATAAAATTATACATGAAAAACAGCTACTGCAACAGTTCTTTTAACATAGCCTTTTCCAACTTAGTGTCTTCCGAATTCCTTGGACTAAAATAGTCATTATTCTTCACAAACATGCAGGTTAATAATTATAGGGGTTTTTATTAAACATATTGGGGGGGGGAATACCAGAATGGGAAAAGCTGGTCACCTGCATGCCAAAGAGACTTTTTGTTCTTGAATTAGCTATCACTATCACTATGTATTTTCATTTGAAAAGTTACGCCCAAGCACTAAATTATATATCTTGGTAGTTAAGAGTTTTTTCCCCAAAAGCACTTACATAGAATGCAAATTAAGGAACTGCAGTCAAGGTTAGCAGTATCCCTGATCATCTGGCAGGAGCCTGAACCAAAGCATCTCATCAAAACTCACTGCTGAAACAAATTGGATAATCTCCACACAAGGCCTTTGACCTTCTTTCTGTGGCACTGGGGATAAGCAACCTAATTTGCTGATTACTGGCAGTGCCCGACACTGTCCAACCTCAGTAGATAAACATAGTGGGGAGACAGCATGCAAAAAGGGATTGAACAGAGGGAATTCTACCTTGGTGACAGGACAACTCTGAAGCTATTCTTAACCACAGATGCCACATACTTTACTACAGCTGAATTTCAGATTTAACATTTACTTTGCTTTATGGGTTAATAACATCCTAGCTTTGAACAGGTGAAGATAAATGGCCACAAGAATTCAGATTTATTAAAATCATTCCTTTTATCAAAATATTGGGATCAATTTATTTATTTCTAAAATATACGAACAAGTATGAGGTCATACAAGGATCTCTACATCCATTCAAGAAAAGTTATTGAACAGAAGCATTTGTTCAGACCCATAGTACTGGATGTTTCATTGTTGTTTGAATGGAAGAATGGAGTACTCTGATTAAATCAACAGAAGCAAAAACATTTTTAAATTATTGAACCGCAAGCATTTTACTGCGAATGAAAACAGGAAATGGTTTGTACTCTACAGCCCAAATCTAGGAAAGCCACAAAGGCAACCTCTTTAATGTCCTGTACAATGTGTTGTCCTTCAAAGTGAACTTTATTAAACCAGTTGGCGATTAGTCAGTCACTCCAGATCATCCAGCAGTCATTCTGATTTTCCTTGTTTTATGTTGAAAGGAAGATATACAGGCTATCCAATATCATATTAGAAGACCTAAAATAGAATCAAAGCTGGCCCAGTCTCAGATTCCACAGCTTTAACAGATCAAAGTACTGCTATGTAATGGAATGTACCAGACAACAGACAAAGCAAGTCCTTCTAAAGGAAATCCAGCTGTATGTTACTATTGCATAGCATGTGTATATATGCTAATGGCTCTACAAAGCCAGTCCAATATTCTGGATTCTTTAAGCATGATTATAGCAAGCATGCCATCAGTAAAAGTTGCTGAGTCATAAATTCAGTCTAATGATGTCATCTGCATAATTATACAACTGCTAATGTTGGCAAGCATTGCTGGAAAGCCACAAGGCTCTAGATTGGCTTCGTCATATGCTTTACTCATCTCAAAAGCTGGTTTCAATGTCCTGATAACTTCAAGAAGACATCCTAATTTGCTGATTACTGGCAGGGCTGTTTTCCATGAAAAGTGAATGCCAGCAAAATGCAGCAGAGACTGATTTATGAAACCAGTGTTTTATCAAAGATCAGGAAGAGATACAGGTAATCCTCACTTAATGTCCACTCATCCAGCATCCCCTCATGATTCAGGTGCTTGGCAACCAGCTCAAAATTAAGATGGACACACTGTCCTGTGGTCACTTGATCACCATTTGCGACCTTCACTGCCAGCTTCAACAAAGCAAAGTCAATGAGGAAATGACTATATGACCACGGGACACCGTGATCATGCAAGAATTGCCTATTGACAGCAACTGGGGACGCCAGAATTGATGTCATAAGACAATGTGGTCACGTGACATTTCATCTTACAATGACATTGGTCAGCAGCAGAGTTCTTGGCCCCAATTACCATTGGTAAGAGAGGACTTAAATTGAGGGAAGCAAACGTTTGCCACTGTATGTTTTGGAGAGTGTTCTAAATTGAGGTAGAGGCCATCACCCGGTTCCTCACTAAAACATTTGCATGGATACTGTATACTTACCATAAAGAAAAATGCTTCTTTATCAAACAATACAATGAAAGGTGTGTCACACACACACACACACACACACAGAGGGAGGGAGGGAGGGAGAGAGAGAAAGAGAGAGACAGAGAGAGAGAGAGAGACAGAGACAGAGACTGCTCATTCCAGGGAGATAACATTTAAAGCTGTGAGATAACATTTAAAGCTGTGAGATTTCTGTCTGAAATCAATGGAAGGGAAATTAGAACATGTTCTTTAAGTCTTGTCCTCTTCTTTGACTTGCCTGGGTAGACTGCCTCTCATGTATCAGCCTCTGACATTCCAGCATGCACATACATCAAGGGTCCTCTGGAAGTGCCCAATAGAACAAATGTTCAGAACTAGAAAGAGCCCATGGGAAATTCATAAACCTCATTCAAAAATCTGTGATAAGCACCTCTGCATTAACTGAAGGAGAGATCCATTAAAGCAGGGGTCCCCAACCCCCGGTCCGTGGACCAGTACCGGGCCGCAACATGCCAGCAACCGGTCCGCACAAACAAGCAAAGCCCCATCCGCGAGATGCAGGCAGCACACAAAACCACGCACCCTCCGGTCCACGGAAAAACCTCTCTCCACGGTCCCTGGTGCCCAAAAGGTTGGGCATTAAAGGAAACTCCTCCTTCCCTCCCCAGCCACTAAGATTAAGCATAGTATTGAAGTATATGTTGACAATATTTTTTTTTCAGTTGAAGTACACATCAACTCATATTTGGCTAAATTATCTGGAAACTACTTGCCGATTTCCAAAACAATCTTACCAACAGCAAATAGAGATACAGACGTCAACAGATTAGATCCTAGAAAAGGAAACTAAAGACATACACATATCCACGATCAAGTTTCTATTTTGCCTTGCACTAAAATCACATTTAGCCAGGATTTTATGACTACTACAGTTGTTGCTCCTATACAGAAGATCTTCCCTACACTTTTGTTACTCATCTTCTCTTAATCACAGTTCACCAATATTTTGGATTTATTCTCCTTGATTGATATGTATGCAGATGAGTTTCTTCAAAAGTTAGATCCTTTTAGGAAATGAATCTGGGTGAAACCTTCAACTGTGCTTTAAACTGGATAATCACAAAGCAGAAGAGGAAAATACTGTTTGGGGGGGGGAAATCACTGAACCAGATCTGTTTCATTTACAAACCAGTCTTACAGTGTGAAATTGCCATGGAAAAATTACTCATTTCTATTTGTTTACATAAAGGACACACCAGGAGGTTCTGCACCCACCCTTCAGTCCTTTCCATTCTGTCTACTTTACATTGATTAGCATGTAAGTTATGTATTGTGCAATACTGGCAAAACCTAATTACAATAGCTTTCAAGCATGTGCAAAGTTTCATAGATTTTGGTAGCCCAAAGCTTACGTTTCTTGGCAATTGAAGCCTATGATCTAGTCAAGTATTTCTGAACCTTGGCAACTTTTAAGATGTGTGGACTTCAGTTCTCTGAATTCCGTAAGCAGCACGTCCCTGGGCATAACAATTATTTTCAACAGTTTAAAACAGATTTGCAGGAAGGGTCTGAACAGTTATTGTATCAAATATTGTATTACATTATAAAATGGGAGGAAAAATGAATTCTCGGAGGCATTATAAAGGAAGTTAATGAGTCTATTTAATATGACAAAACTCATTGTTAACAGAAAGCAATTTCTTTTTCCAAATAACTGCTTTTACCAGACATCATGTATTTGCCCAGAAGATATTACCCAGGAATTTTTCAGTTCTGAGAATAGTGATTTCTTAATAATCAGATTTCAAAAGGGTGAAGTGTTGCAAAACAGAAAAATGCAAAGAAAACCCATTATTTTTTTTACCATTGAGAATGAGTACTTTATGTGGTTTATTATTTGGAGTACTAGTCCAACACTACAGTAACATGGACATGGTTTAATTATCCTCTACTAGGCAAATGTATCAGCTGTGCTCTTACCTATGTTTGTGGTTCTGAAATACTTGCTAAGTCTTGTCCTCTGCCCTCTCTGTATGGGAGAACAATAATATGTCACTGCAGTAATTCCTCAATTTTAGACTGTGCAATCACCATATAAAATGTCAGGCTCCAAACACCAAGAAAGACACACTGAGATTCTTCTAAGCAGATTTATTTATTGTTCTTCATCTATAGGCAAAAATCTTAGCAAAGTTAAAGCAGACTTACTTGCTCCATAAAGCATATATTCTGGAAATATTAAGAAGAAGTCTTCTTCCCACTATAACATTCTTATATTTTCCAGATACAAGATATTTATGCTAGATATAATTATTTGTTAGGGAAAAGGGAAATGAGGGATACCCGAAGTGTTAATAATATGTTTATTTAAGGCTGATTTGAATATGGTAATTCTAAATTAGTAAAGCTTAAAACAGGATTGGATTTTTATAACTGAAATGTGATTGATGTCTGATTGGATTGATTTATTTTATTTAGAAATGTTTTAATTTGAATATGTAAGACTATAATAGGGAAATAGAGAGGGAATTTGTAATGAATTAATTTGAGCTATATATTTATGACTATGTTTTATGATGTTTAATGTCCCCACCTCCACATTGTGTTTTGAGCACCTTAATGTAAAACAAAAAAAACCAATAAAACTTGTTTGGGGGGGGAAAAAAAGAAGTCTTCTTCACCCTTTCTCTCACACAAACTATGCAAACTGCATTGTCTCTCGCTCCTCTGGAATGCATTCCGTCCCTCCTAGGAATCCAGACAACGTTCCATCACATAAAGTAAGACTTTATGTTCTAAAGGTTTTTCAGATTACTATCAACGCTGGCTTATATCACCTTTTAGGATTTAAAACAATCAAAACAACTGTTCATATCCAACTTATAAATAGGATTAATTCAGATAATTAAGTTGATTAATTAATTAGAAATAATCAACATTAGAATACTGAATTCAAACTTTAGATTACTTATGGATTGGCCATTACACCGCACAAAGCAGCACAAGATGAAGCAGTTATATGATCTGAAGTAAAGACTCCCAGAAGTTGACTCCTGGTCCATAGTCTTGGCAACAATATGGAAGTGGTTTCTCACTGCCTGCTCTAGGTTTTGTTTTTTTTTTAATTTCTCAGTTTAGCATAAATTGATTGCATTTCCTGATGGTTTTCCATCCAAGAACTACACAGATTCAATTCTGCTTGACTTTTTCTGAAATCAAATCAGGTCAATTAGCTGCCACAATGCTTAATCACCACTTTCAAATCCCTAGAATCCGTCCCAAATGTGCTAAAACATTATTCTCCTGCCAGCATTTACAGTCCAATGTATCTGGAATGCCCCAAACTTAGGAAGGCTTCACTTAATTAAATACCTTTATCTAGCTGATTTTGCATTTTATATGCCAGTAGCAATAACTGGATAGGACAGCATTAGTCAAGGCTGGTTTATCAACAAAACGTTTACTTTATTATGAGACATTATCGTGTATTTAAACTTACCATGGGTATTTTCATATTTTTATAATATTAGCCACTGAGAATTTTCAGGTTGTATCAACATAGAAATATAAACAACAAATCTATCAAATTAGGTAGCTGATCCTTTAAAAAAAAAAGGTGAACAAATAGTTTCTGGTTCTTTCATGATTTCCAATCTGTCCTGTGCTAGAACATTCCATAGTTCCTTGCTATCTAAACCCACTATTCTTCTATTTGCATGCTTATGCTATCATAGGATAACTTTCCACTCTTAGATGGTTATGGCAGCATTTATGCAAGCTTTCCAAATCAAACAGAGAAAGTCAGTAAGTCCTCTGGTGTCACTGTAAATCATTACTGCTGCCTGTAAATAATAAATAATAAAGAAAAATAAATAGAGTCACTGTGGTGCCAAGGAAAGGAGATCTTGCAACAGGCTATCTTTAGAATCACAGCTGTAGATATGTAGCAAGAAAGTGATTGAAATCCAAATTATCAAGTATAAAGCAGGGGTGGGGTGGGTCACAAGCTAGTCTACTCTTTTTCATATTAGTTATTCCGCCACTAGAAATATTATGGACAGTGTGGAAATCAAGAATAAACTTGGTATATCATTTTCCAATTAGATCTTTTCCTATTTCTCCTTTTGTCTTTCCTGGAAATCCATTTTTTCCATTCAGCTTTTTCCAGTTCATTATTGGCTTCTCATTCTGATAGATTAGCAAAATCTTTCAGAATTTCTTTATATATCTACTGTGGGATCACAGTGGAAAGGAAGACAATATTACTGGGCCAACAGCTCCCGGGGTTTAACCTCAGCATAGGAGACAGCCACAGGGCTAACTCTGCCTCCATAATTCAGGGCTTTTCATATTATTCTAAGTAGTGTTCCTATCAGGAACGTTTGCTGGAATTGGGTATGTCTAGTTTAATGAAAAGAAGGACTAGGGGTGACATGATAGCAGTATTCCAATATCTCAGGGGTTGCCACAAAGAAGAGGGAGTCAAGCTATTCTCCAAGGCGCCTGAGGGCAGGACAAGAAGTAATGGATGGAAACTGATCAAGGAGAGAAGCAACTAGAACTGAGGAGAAACTTCCTGACAGTTAGAACAATTAACCAGTGGAACAACTTGCCTCCAGAAGCGGTGAATGCTCCAACACTGGAAGTTTTTAAGAAGAGACTGGACAGCCATTTGTCCGAAATGGTATAGGGTTTCCTGCCTGAGCAGGGAGTTGGACTCGATGACCTCCAAGGTCCCTTCCAACTTTATTATTATTATTCTTATTATGCCACTAAAATGAGGTCCATATCACACATACAGCTTAATTTCACTGAATTTAAATGATTTACTTCTGAATAAAAATGTTGATTGAGCTGTAAGACCTTTAGGGATCAGAGAATCTTTACCATGCATTTCTGCTGAGGAAGACTCATTACTGAGGGTGCCTGAAATGTTATTACTATAGAAGGGGCGTTGTCTTACCTGAACGCCTTTTCTCAGCATGATGATGGAGAATCCACTAATGGGTTAAGACTGTCTTCCTGCCCAAATAGACGAAGTCTGAAAAGATAGCCACGCTGGGTCATGTGCTTCCCAGACATGACAAAGGCAAAGCTATTGACGATAGACCGATGTGTTGGCTCCCTTGCCCCTAACACAGGCCCTGGCGGACCTAAAGGGCTGGGTGTGGATTCTCCATCATCATGCTGAGAAAAGGCGTTCAGGTAAGACAATGCCCCTTCTCCAGCATGAGGATGGAGAATCCACTAATGGGACATACCAAAGCTATCCTGTCCCTATGGGAGGGAAGTGGCCTGGGCCTGTGTCCCACTTGGTGGTACCATCTGCTGGAGCACCCTCCGGCCGAATGAGGCTTCCGCTGAGGCAAATTTGTCCAGCTTGTAATGCCTCACGAATGGGGAAGGCGAGGACCAGGTCGCCGCCTTGCAAATATCCCCAATGGATGCCTGAGATGCCCACACTGCTGATGCTGCAGGTGGAATGAGCGGTGACATGACTTGGAACTGACAGGAAATGCGATTGGTACGCTTTAGCAATGCATGCTTTGATCCACCTGCCTATAGTTGAAGAAGAGACCTTCTGTCCTATGGAAGAAGGTTGGAAGGAAATAAAGAGCGCTTCCGACTTGCAAAAGGCAGAAGTCCGCTTGAGGTAATGGTGTAACGCCCTTCGCACATCTAAGGTGCACCATTGGTGCTCCAAAGCGTGTGAAGGGCGAGGACAAAAATTTGGGAGAATCACCTCTTGTGATCTGTGGAACAGAGAATTTACCTTTGGTATGAAGGATGGATCCAGCCTGAGGACCACCCTGTCATTGTGAAAAATGCATAGGTCCTCTCTAACAGAGAGAGCGGCTAGTTCCGATATGCGTCTGGCTGACGTGATGGCTATAAGGAATGCTATCTTCATGGTTAAGAACCTCAGTGAAGATGTCTTGATGGGCTCAAACGGTGGCGAGGTTAGGGCTTGTAAGACCCATGGGAGTTCCCAAGAGGGATAACGGTGAACCACGGGTGGCCTGGTGTTATTTGCGCCCTTGATAAAGGACCGCACCATCGGGTGCTGAGCCAATGGTGTTGAATTGTCACATGTAAGTACCGTGGATTAAGGCTGCCACCTGCCTGCGGATGGTATTGGGTGCCAAGCCTTTGTTGAGCCCCTCCAGTAGATACTGAAGGATCCTCGGGATGGTGATGGTCGACAGGTTGAGGTGGTTCCTTGTGCACCAGTGACAAAAGTTCTTCCACAAGGAGTCGTAGATCCTGTTGGTTGAGGGGCATCTTGCAGCCTGAATCATGGAGATGACACCCGCTGGGTAGGACTCATGTGTCAGGAGCTGCCGTTCAAGTGCCAGGCGGTTAACTGGAGCCATTGAGGTTCCGGGTGTTGAAGGACCCCCTGGCTGAGCGCCACCTGCTCTGGAGGAATCTTCCACTGCGGTGAGATGGAAAGGCTCACGAGGTCGGCAAACCACGGTCGTCTCGGCCAGTGCGGAGCAACTAATATCACCTCTGCTCTTTCCTGCAGTATCTTCCGTATAACTGCCGGAAGCAGAGGGAGAGGAGGGAAGGCATAGAGCAGACCCTCGGGCCATGGGCTGCGGAGGGCATCCGCCTGTTCCACCACTGAGGATGGGAACTGGGAGAAAAACCTGGGGAGCTGTGCATTCGCCGGGGAGGCGAACAGGTCCAGCACTGGGAGTTCAAACCTCTCCGAGATTTCGCTGAATAGTTTGGGATGCAAGCGCCATTCTGAGTGATCCACTGTCGACCTGCTCAACAAATCCACCTGCTGATTTGCTTCCCGTGAAATGTGTTCTGCTCTGAGGGAGAGAAGGTTGGTTTCTGCACAATGGCTTAGCAGCTGGGCCTCGGTCATGAGGGACCTGGACCGAGTACCCCCCTGCCGGTTCACATGGGCTTTCGCCGCCACATTGTCCGTGAGCACCAGGACATGTTGACCCGCCACCCTGTCGTTGAATTGACGCAGTGCCAGGTGAATGGCCCTGAGTTCTAGCCAGTTTATGTTGTGTTTGAGGTCCAATTGTGACCATCGGCCCTGAGCTAACTGTGACTGGAGGTGTGCCCCCCAGCCGAACAGTCTGGCGTCTGTTGTTAGTGTAAGTCTGGCTGGTTCCTTGAATAGGGATCCCCTGGCTATTGCTGTGGAGGTCCACCACTGGAGAGACTCTAGGGTTTGAGCGGGGACAAATACCCTCCTGTTGGAAGAGCTGGTGCCCTGTCTCTGAAATGGGAGTAGGAACCATTGAAGGGATCTGGAGTGTAATCTGGTACTATCCCCATACAGGAAACTATCTTTCCCAATAGTTGGGAAAGTGTAGCCAGTGTGGCCACTCGCTTCCTTCATACCTGCCTGATCAGGATCCGGATGCTGTCCCAACGTTCTGGCGACAGATACACCTTGCAGAGATTGGTGTCTATGATCGCGCCGAGGTGAAGAAGGCGGGTTGAAGGTTCTGTCTGGCTCTTTTGAAAATTCACCGAGAACCCATGGTCTTGAAGGGACCTGATAGTCAGGGCCAGGTCCGACTGCGCCCTATGCAAGGAAATGGACTGGATAAGGATATTGTCCAGGTAACATTGGATCCGAACTGGGACCAGTCTTAGGTGAGCGGCCAGGGTTGCCAAGATCTTGGTAAACACTCTTGGGGCGGACGAGAGGCCAAAAGGTAGAGCCTTGTACTGGTAGTGATGGTTTGCATAACAGAACTTGAGGAACCTTCGGTGGTCGGGGTGGATGGGGACGTGAAGGTATGCTTCTGTGAGGTCTATGGAAGTCAGAAGATCGCACCTTCTGATGCTTGCCAGAATGGACTGAACTGTCTGCATCTTAACCTTTTGTAGACCAGATGAGAGTTTAGTCCTTTCAGGTCTAGTATTGCTCTCCATCCTCCCGAGGCCTTTGGCACCACGAAGAGGATGGAGTAGAACCCCCTTCCCAATTGACCAGTCAGTACTGGTTCTATGGCTCTGATTTCCAGAAGGTGATGAATGGCTTCGCTCATGAGTCTGATCTTGTCCGGGCTTCTGGGAACTGGACAAGAAGTGAAGCATTCCAGGGGGTGGGACGCAAACTCAAGGGGGAGGCCGTATCTGATTGTGTTGAGCACCCATGTGTCTGTGGTGGTGGCTTCCCATTCGCGGATGAAAAAGGTGAGTTTGCCGCCTATGGGAAGGCCCGATCTGGAGTCACTTGTTTCCCCTGAAGGGGTGGCCTCCCCTGCCTTGAAAGGGCCACTTGGACTGGAATTGTTGCCCTGCCCTTGGAGCGGGGCGTTCCGGTTGTCGGTCAGGTCTGGAATTGAAAGGGTGAGGAGAGGTAGCCCACTCGTATCCTGATCCTGATCGAAACTGTGATCTACGTGAGTATGGGTTGGGCCGCCTGTCTACCCTTCTGTTAAGGTGGGCCAACACCTTGCACTTGTCCCTGTTCTCAACCAGGAAGGGGTTGAGTGCCTCTCCAAATAGTTGTCCGCCACGATAGGGGGCGGTAGCCAGGCGCCACTTTGATTTTAAGTCTGCCCACCATTGTTTGAGCCATAATAGCCTGCGTGCTGAGACGTTAGAGGCTATGGCTCGTGATGAGAATCTGGTGGCGTGTAGTGATGTCTCCGCCATGTATTCTGATGTAGCCACTAACTTACCCAGATTCTGATGAGCACGAACCTGATCCGGGGGGATCAGTGCTTGGAGCTCTCAAAGCCATATAATGGAAGTTCTGGCAAAGAAGGAAGTGGAAGTGGCTGCCCTCACCGACCATGCCAAGGCTCGATGAGACCTGCATAAGGAAAACTCAGATTTTCTGTCCTCTGCTTTTAAGGTCTCAGCCATGTCTCCTGACACCGTGGAGGAAGAAAGAATTGGTGTTAGAGAGTCATCAACAGTTGGAACTTCCAGGAGTTCTGACAAGGCCGGGGCGACGTTAAACAATCTTTTGTCTGTCCCCCCCGGTGATGGGAGGATGCCAGGGGTCCCCCATTGCTTTTGAATGGTGTTCAGGAAGAAGAGGGGACAAGGGATATGTCTTTCCGTGATCGTGGGTTCGGAAAAGAGAGGTTTTGAGTCCTGGGTGGTGGAAGGGACCAGTTGGGGTTCCTGCTCAAGAGAAATCTTGGCTGAGGTAGTTGCCTTCTGTAGAAGTGATTTAAACAGGCCCCGGTCGAATAGGCCAACAAAGGGAGAGGGCTGACTCCTCATCCTCTGATAATTGTATGTCTGTTGACCCGTATTCCTCTGGACTTGAGTCTCTGGCCTGAGATGAGTGATTGGACAAAACCGATTCAGGATACCCCGGGGTTTCCGCCCGGTAGTGTTGCGTGGACATGGGAACCCCGAATTCTGACCTTTGCCCCTGAATGAACGAAGATGCCATTCCCTGGGCATACGCTTGGGCCAGTAGCGCTTGCAGCTGCTCTGGCCAAAGTCCCTGAGGCTCAATAGGATGAAGGCCGGCTGCTGTGGGCGTGAATGTGGCCTCTGGTGCCAGTTGGGGCCTGGGTGAAGGGGTCACCCATTGGGGGCATGTCTCCTGATTGAGAGGAGGGCCTTCTCCCTGTTTGGCCTCACTTATCGGGGACAGGCCCGTTGAGCTAGGGAGCAGGCTGGGCCCGGTTGCGGGTTAAATAGTGAGCCCTCATGTGGGACCTGGGTAGCCTGGGCCATCTCAGTGGTGCCCAGCTGTTGAGCCTTGGAAAATTGCCTTTCTAAGGCTAGGTGTCTCCTGCTGGCCTCCTTCTCTGCTGCCTTAGAGGGCTTCTTGCCAGAGGTAGCCTTGGCCTTGACCTTAAGTTTTCGTGCAGCCTTTAATTTGGAGGACTTGGTGTTCCCTGGAACAGGAACGTCGGGCTCACCCCGCGTTGTCTGCCATCACCACTGAGATCCTACTGAATTGCTGTAAGAATGATCTCGGGATATGGGAGCGGAGCGCTGGGTATGGCTGTGACCCCAGCTACTGGCAGAGCCAGTAATTGCTCTAGACTGTGGTGGACGCTGGACCGACAGACCACTCTCACACCAAATTGCTCCTGATGGCTTTTAATCGATGCAGTGGACGGGGTGGCCAACTCACAATTGCCAGCTGTCCCTTGATGTTGTGAAGGATTGTTGTGTTTTAATAATAATACTGAATTAATCAATATTGATCTTCTTTAATTAACTGTACTAACAACTTGATTAATAATAATAACCAAGTAGATTAATTAATAATGCTTATTGATTATTATTATCAATCAACTAGTAATATTGACCTGCTATCTGTAGATCAGGTCGACTTGGGACAGAGCATCTGCCCTGAATGGATCCAATGTCTGTGTTGCTGAATCTGGATGATCAGCTGATCTCCTGATGCCGCGGCAAATTTTAAAAAAAATTAAGTTTGAGATGGCCGCGTGGCCAAGATGGCGGCCGCGAGCACGAGACTGGTGCGTGGAGAGGTCCTTGGGGCAGAGGCTTAGCTGCCTAGCCCCCCCTTCCATCTGAATTAGCTAGCCTGCAGTTGCCTCTGTCGATCAGCTGGTTTCCAGCTGAAGCGGCAACCTTTAAATTGGGTTTCGCACCGGCCACGTGGTTCAAAATGGCGGCCGCGCGCTGAGACAAAGTGCCGGAGGGTCCTGGGTCCGAGGCTTCGTTATCGAGCCTCCTCCGTCCCAAAAATATCACCCCTGCCTCTCCTGAACCCCTGCGGGCTGTTTGGGCAAAGGGGCAGCCGAACAGTTTAAATGCAATGCGGCCGCGATCGGCACGCCAAACGGAGCCGCTGCTCAGCTGTTCTACTAGTCCAACCCTCAGCTGTTTTGTTGAGGGCTTCTGATCCCTACAATGGGAACTCTGACTCCCAGGCTATTAAGCTGAAGGATTCTTAAAGCTTTAGATCCAGCTAAGTCTATTAAGACTTGCTTATTCGAGTCTTGATTTTAATATGAATAGGAGACCCTGCTTTGAGGCAGCGCTGATCCCAGCGCTGTGTCTAAGGAGGGGAATCCACGAAGGGGAAAAAGAGAAATACAACCTGCTCTGAAGTCTGAAAAAGGGAGCCAAGCACAATCGTGTCCTGCTGGGCTGAAGACTAAGTCGTGTCTGGGAAGCACATGACCCAGCAGGAGGCGTGGCTACCTTTTCAGACTTAGTCTATTTGGGCAGTAAGACAGTCTTAACCCATTAGTGGATTCTCCATCCTCATGCTGGAGAAATAGCAAATATAAATTAAATGCTCTTGGCAAAGCAGTTAGAAATCTACATGCAGAAAGCCTTATACAAATCATTTGATGAATATCCAAAAACAGGCAAATTAGAAATATTAGTAAATATAATATTCTTGATTCAGCCCAGAAGTCTTTTTTAAAAACCTGGTTGATGCATGCTGAAAATGAAGACATATTCATTAATAAAGATTCCAGATGTTTACAATTATTGATAATTTTGAGTCCAATCTTGGGAGAATTGGAGGCAAGATGAATACAGCTTAACCTTTTGCTTTGGGTTTTTAACAGTGAACCACGTAGTTTAGATTATTAAAGCAACATATAAGTATCCAAAACAAATATATAAATTTCCTTCAATATTATCAGGATAAATAATGGTTGGAAACAATGTAAAGAGTTTGTGAAACTATTTTCCACACATATGTGACTCATATACTGAATATGTATTTCAAAATTGGTGGATTGTTAAGAAAAAGATGAGGAAAAAAATGATATGAAGCTGGCTAGACATATCTAGATGAAATCGAGAGGTAATTCAAAGGAGCCAGACAAAAATGTCTGAACTAATCAAATGTATGGTAGTCATTTGAGATTTATTATTCTGGATTATCAAAAAGGAATACCTGATCAGAGAAGCTATAAAGAAAGTGTCCAAAGGTAAACAAGTGATATTTCATGGCAACGATATAGTACGATTTTCAAAAACACAGAAATGACATGGTGCTTTATAAGAAAGATTTACCACTTATTAAAACCCAAATGTGAACAAAGAAAAATGTCATCACTGAACAGCACTTTTTTCTCAGGTGAAAGGCACTATTAAAAAAAATGACGGGACTGGGAAAAAGAACCCAGAGGCCATGTAAACAATCCATCTTGCATTGCTTCACAATTTATTTATTTATTCATTCGTTCGTTCATTCATTTTCTATAGAAACCCATCTCAGTCAATGACTCTGGATAATTTACAATTGAAAAATATAATAATTATTAAGACATTTTTAAAACAATAAAAATATCCAAAATTATATACATAGTAGCTGAGATACTTAACGAGTTAGCAATACAAACAGGAAACAGTGTCTTTAATAATTACTTTTCTTCTTCCAAAAATATTGTTCTCCATAAAGGTCTCTGAAATTCTAAACAGCAAAACTTAAATTTCTTCCTTCAATGAATAACAACTAGGAGAGGTAGAAAATGCTGGTGCTTCATCAGATAAAAGCAAATACAAAGATAAAACAAAATTAAAAATCATACCAAAATCCAAAATAGGAAGGTTAGCAAAAACCCACCAACCAAACTTCAAATCTGGAGAAATATATAGACAGCATGAGAAGATATATGTGGATAAATGAATTATTTTTTATTCCTATCATGCAGGATATTAAATTCATAGGTTCAAAATAATTTTTTAAAACTGATTCCATATGCAAAGTTCTGCAGTACTTTAACTAGAACCTCTTGAATGCTGTGTTTCCACAGGAAAACAGGAGGTAAAAGACAGTATCTTAAGAGGTGCAAGAAACATCTAAATCACATTCTCTAGGATCTTTCTCACTGAATGTAATAATCATAATAGGTAAGTATTTGAGAAGCACTGACGTTCAGTCGTATATATTTTATATGACTTTCTTTTAATTCAAATTATTGGATGCAAAGAACTTTGTGGAAATGATACAGCATTTTCCTTTTAACCTAATAAAGTTAAATTGAACCTATCACTCAGATGGCCTATACCAGAGGTAGGCAACCTTGGCTCTTTTATGACTCGTGGACTTCAACTCCCAGAATTCCTGAGCCAGCATGGGGGAAACTTTGGATTCTGGGAGTTGAAGTCCACGAATCATAAAAGAGCCAAGGTTGCCTACCCCTGGCCTATACTATTATTGTATAACTATTTCCTTCACTTGAGACAAATTCCTATATAACTAGAAGCACCATCTCTAGCATAGCCTTAACTATGGAAGGTTGGAAGAGAGAAAAATCTGAGTAGTAAAATCCAATTCTATTGTATGTTCTAACAGGAGAAATAATTAAATCATTACTTTAACTAGAGCAGTGCTCCAATTCAGATATAATGTCCCCAAATACTATCATTATCTTTTATTTGTATCCTTTATTTTACTCCAAAAAAGAAGTCTGAGCACCAACTCGGAACACTGATACCAAATGTAATATGAAAAGAACATATTGTGAACCATTTGGATTCTATGGGGTTTTATCTGTCTATAGAGATTCTCAGTCATCCAAGGTCATGGTTGTCCCAAAGGTGTTTTTTGTTAAAAAAACAAAAGGCAACTGGACTTTCTTATTTTTCATCAAGATGTTTCTTTTCTCATCCAAGAATCAAACTCAGAATTGAAGAAGCTTCTTGGATGAGAAACAAAACGTCTTAAAGAAAAATAAGGAAGTCCAGTTGTTTTTTTTAAAAAAATACAGGCAATATGGTGCTTTTTTTTAATGAAAATGCACACAAAATTATACTATTGGATCCTTCCTGAAGTAAACCATAATAAATCCAAATGGCTTAGTTTTGAAACAGCTTGAGCTAATTGCTATTCTGATCTTCAAGATTAAAAGGATAATCAAAAATAACTGGATTAAGTACAGCAATGAAAAACCCTACTCAACTAGACAAATGGAAGTCCCTAAGGGGGCTAATAAGATATACATTCCTATCACAAGACAGGAAAAGGTTCAGGCCTATGAAAGTAAATGGAAGGACAAAGAAAATGAAATTGGTAACTGAAGATTCACATATTAGTAAAGAGCAGATTTTGTTTTTCCACATTCTACAGCCAAAAAAATAAGTTCATCAACATGGATTTGACATGGATATTTTATTTGGGATATCAGCCTATAGGCATAGTATGTTACTTTTACATTAAATAAATAAAGACAAATATGAATATTTAAAGGTGTTCAGAAACCATAGTATTTATAAGGTTTTAAGAAGTTACATGCAATACAAATCAACATGCTAAATCATACTGATTGTAAAAAACAATACACACTGCCAAAGAGTTATTTGCTTAAATATTATAATGAATTAACACATCCTTTACCCCAAGCCCCTAAGAATTTTATTTCAAAGAGAAACAGATGTGGGAATCATCATAAATTGGTTCTGGACCTCATGTAAACTTTGGCTGTAAATATAAAAAGTAGCCTTTATTGGTGAAGACACTGCTCTAGCAGCATATCAGCAATGCATTGATCTTGAAGTGACCAATATACTCCATATTTTACATAGTATGTATGTATATTTTACCAATTTTTATTAGCAGGTTTCTGCAGTTTGAGGAAGAAAGGAGACGCGGCAAAAGCCCATCATCTCATTTTCCCATGCAACTAAAATTATATATTCACATTAAATTTAAGCTTCCCATAAATATAAGCAATATTTTCGAGGAACTTGACTGGTATTAATGCTTTTCATAGACTCAATGTTTGTGGAAAGTTAACAGCTTTTTGTCATTTTATATACTTTCTAGAACAGGGGTCCTCAACCTTGGCAACTTTAAGACTTGTGGACTTCAACTCCCAGAATTCCTCAGCCAGTCTTAAAAGTTGCCAAGGTTGAGGACCCCTGTTTTAGAGGAAAAGTGTCTGGATCTGAAACATTATAGAAACAGAATGTGCTCATGTACTGTAGTAACCAGTAGCCAGCTGACTTAAAAAGAAAGGTATATCCAACATGTTGTCATCCTGCCAGTTTCACTTCACTTAAAAGGAAGACAGTCCCCTCTACCATGATTTCTTAAATACAACACTTACACGTGATAGGTACTCTACATTGATAATGACTCATTAGAAGCGCTTTTTTAACATTATAATAAAATGTGCAACCCCTTACTATAAGTAAAACTAATGGTTTTACTGGAGAGAATTGAGCTAAAAATATATCTATCACTTTATTATTTTAATCTTTTTCTTACAAGGATATTCTAATTCTGGAATATCACAACTCCCCTCTGTGGACTTTAATGGATAAAGCAAGGAACAACAAAGTGAGAAGCAAACCCAAGTAAGTTTTGACAGTTTTCTTATTTCTGTTTACAAAGCTGAGGGTTGTTGTTGTTGTTGTTGTTGTTTTTAAAGTGTTATCCCTCTCAAGTTGCTCATAATCTTCTGTGGAGTCAGAACGCATATTTGAGAACTTCTACCTTAACACAAACAAGTCAGATTTTGATTGTACAGTGATATGCAGAAATATGAGGATGGAAAAAATACAATTTTCCTTAATATTTGTCATATTTCATACAATTCCTCAGGAAATGGGCATATTCCTATCAGGGCACATTTCCCCAGTTGGGTTTTCCAAATCTCTTCAATTTCAGTTCCTTTATATAACCTTAGTTAGACAGTAACAGCTGTGAGATTATGGGAACTGAGGATAGCATATTGGGGACAATTTTATTGAGAAGATAATAAAACTTAAACACGACATTTCAGGGAAAATTTCAGTTTTAGCTCCTGTCAACAGTTAGTTCCTTCTCAACCTTTATGGCATCAACAGAAACATAGCAAATCCTGTTGCAACAATTTCCTGGTATCTGATTTGTTCAGTTCTTTTGTGTTGACACTGCCAAATTACTTCCTTTTGTCATAGGCAAATAATGACTGCATGAAAGCAGTGTATTTCTATATTCGCCTACATGGCCCCTTCATCCATCACCAGTAAAATGAAATTTAAACATAAAAGGTAAATATCAAGTAGTTCCAAAGAGTAAAACTGTTCTTTAACTTGACCATTTTGAATAATCCAGAAGTGATAACTTTCAGCGGTACTCAAGTTTGAACTAACTTTGACTCATTCAAAAGCTTACTTAAATTCATTCCCCAGGGCATTAAAAAAAACAGTAACAAAGCAATTATGGAGAGAGGTGCAAATGAAATATTAAGTTTAGGAGTAGCAACTGCAAAGATTTTACAAAATAGTTGTCCAAGGGAAAGTCAGAATGTTTGTGGTTGGCATACCATAATGAAATATAAAGCCCAAGTGAAGTCTCACCTTAGAACAACTATGAACATAGAATAGTGATCATAGGTTGGCAAGCCACTATCTCTCAATTCTCCACTCCAATATTAGTGTATAGATAGACCTCGCTTATTGCCTCATGCAGCAACCATCTGAAGTTGTGAGGGTGACACTCTCTCCTTCCTTCCTTCCTTCCTTCCTTCCGTCTACCATTGCAGTTAGTATGTGATGCCCTGTGCCTGATCTGGTTTCCCCCCACCTCCACCCCTTGCAGACTAGAGAGATTGCCTAAACAAGCAGTTACTTAGTGACCAAGTTGCCAGTCCCTATTGTGGTCACTAAACAAAGAACTTCCTGTAAGAAAAAGAAAGCAACTTGCTTAGAATTATCTGTAAGCATGACTGAAATGTATGCATGGAAATACCCTTGAAGACAATT
This sequence comes from Azemiops feae, assembly GCA_023970755.1. Lineage (NCBI taxonomy): Eukaryota > Metazoa > Chordata > Lepidosauria > Squamata > Viperidae > Azemiops > Azemiops feae. The sequence goes on along the minus strand of JALGBA010000085.1, from coordinate 803,526 downwards.
CAATAATTTTATTATTAACATGCATGTACCCTTGTTGATAAATTTTAGAAATAAGTAACAATATAGGTGAAGCTCTTTGAATATTCCAAACATAATAAAAATGCTAATATTTTTATTTGCCAATAAAAATATATAAGAGTGTTAAAGATAAAATGTCTAGATTGTGTTTGGAAGGATGTAACAGAGACAGTTCCACTGCATTTCTGCTTCAACTAACTGGCACATTTGGCCAGATAAATTACAAATATATGATGCTTCATGTTAACACAGTCATTTGGTACAAACATTATGTACATTATAATGTTTATTTCTCCAGTGCAACTGTATGCATCATGGTATCACTGCACATGTGATATAATTTGCATTGTTTGTGCCATATTATGATGCATATGATGTCACATGCCCTCGAGAGATCCATTCATATCAATAATACTCCCTCAAAAAGCACTTCAGTTTTAACAATAAAGAAACATCCTGCAATTTTCCATTCACACCTAATGTGTTATTCCTGGGCTATAAATGTCACTTTAATTGGCTCCAACTGATTAAAGAGCCAAAGCTGGATTCCACCCATGCCTGTAGCTTTGTGATCTGCTCTTGACAAGATGAATGAACCTTGGACACCAGGACCCTTATCTAACTTCATACTTGAATGCAGGATGGCCATGGTGACGAAGGGGCAGCATTCCCTTCGGCAGTTATCCTTATTCTTTGGATTATTTCACCCAAAGGAGTATTGGAAACATACAATTTAGAGAGTTGAGGCAACTGCCAAATTGATTAACGCTGTGCTGTCAAAGCAGAGGTTGAGCCTGCTCATTTACAGCTTAAGAAGGAAAATAAGCATTAGAGTGTGTCAGACATAATAACAGTGATAGATGTGCGTGTTCTCAAGCAAAAGGCAGGAATCTGCCATTCAGCTGGTTGAGAGTGTTTTTCACCCTCTTTTTATGGCTTCAACATTTATACTACAGACATATTGTGATGTAGGAACCTAGCAGCTCTGTCTTTGTAGGAGAAATGGCCATGGGTTTTTTTCAGTTGCTTTTAAAACAGATGTTTATAAAAAAAGAGAAGTAAGATTTAATTGCAACAGAAGGGAGACTTCTTGTTTTTTAGCGTTGCAATTAACAGGATAATCTATATAATATGTGGGAGCAAATTTATGGCTTAAATACAGACTGTTCTACTCTTCTGAAACAGGCATCCATCTTACCTAAGAACTTAAACTGCATTCCTAAAGCCATTTCAAAACAAGTGAGTTTTTCCAAAAGGGTTTCTAGAGTGCTGCTTAACAAAACTGAAAACCAAGTTAATGTAGTAAAGAATACACTACAGATAAGTAGGTGCCTTCAGATGAGAGGAATACCTAGAAATCACAATCATTCTCAGTAAATACCATTCCACAGGTTTCTCAACGGATGTCTGGCAAGGGTCAAAAAAAAAAATCAAAATCATAGGCGCAGTGGAAGCCCTGCTCTGCATGCGCAACCCGTTAAAATGGAGTGAAACTTTGACCACATAGTTACAGCCACCACCTTGACTTGGCACACACAAATCTGCCAAATGGTCTTCTCCCAAACTGAGGATTTTATCTTTTTTTAAAGTTAATATGATCTTGTTTCTCAGTAGTTATTATATGAGACGTAACATGAATTTTAACTCAATGAATTTTAACTCAATTTTGCATTGACGTTTTGTGGTTCAAGTTATGGCAAATGCTTTTGTTGGTAGATCCTGAAGAAGGCTCACAAAGACACATCCAGTAATAGTTAATAATCATTCAAACCAGCACCTTTCTCTCACTAGTATGTGATACAAATATCTCACACTTTTAAATTGAAAAAAAATCAAAGATAACCAATGCAGAAATATGAAATAAAATGCAGGCAGTGTGAAGGTCCATTTCCAAGCAGGTCCATATAATATACATATGTAAAATAGTATAAAATTATGCACACCTATGTAAAAATTGTGAGTACTTAAAAGTTTCTACTGGAAATTAGTAATGCTGCATACGAATAATTCAAACCAATATCAGGAGATGACAATTATTTAGTAACCTTTCATTTGGTAATACATAATCTTATTTTATACTCCTGCCTGGTTTGTACTTTACAAAAGAAAATATCATGGCTGTGATACCTTCTTCACAAACTCATTAAAATATAGTAAATCTATGCAGAAAAAGACAGAATTGGAAATAAAATATTTTAATATTGATTATATTTGCATCTGAAACTCTTAGTTGCCTACCTATTGAGATCTTGGGCACAAAGGCAGCTGAGTGACTTTGGACCAGTCACTCTTTTTCAGTCCTAGGAAGAAGGCAAGGGCAAACCACTTCCAAGAAACCTTGCCAAGAAAAGTGCAGGGACTTGTCCTGGCAATTGCCAGGAATCAACACTAATTCAAAGGCACCCAAAAAAAAAAGGGGGGGGAGGGAAAGGTTCATAATACTTCTATCTACATGATACTTCTAGCTACTTCTTTAAGACTTTATCAGTCATCCCTACTTCATTCTATCAGGCCTCTGTTTACAAAAATAACAATCATTTGCCTTTTAATTTTATTGTGCAGCAGTAACTCCAAGATTTCACAAAATTGTTTAGCAAGCTAAGGTGGGAAGGGCAAGCTGGCCAAAAGGTCATCGAGTTAGTTTCAGTGCTGAATGAAGATTAAAATACCAACATAGTAAGAACCATTGGCAGCCTTGTGTTATAAATGATTGACTATAGTTGTGGAGCACCAAATCTCAGGTTCAGCTCACTTATCTTCCAGGCAATTCCCTTTCATCTTTCACTTCCATCTATACAATATACCTGTTTAAACTCAACCCAAAATATAAAAGAATTTCACAAATGAATGCAAACAAAAACAAATACAAACTGAACATGTTTTCACAAATTACCGTGCTTTGAAATTAATCAGAATGCTAGTGTGTTTCTTCAAAAACACTTGAAATTCTTATATAGCACAAATGCAAAAGCGTTGCACATTGCCATTTTAACTTAAGGCAGGATTTTATACTCATTTTGTAAGAAATAACCCTCCAAATGTGTTTAATGATATGTGCATAAATACCCTCATTATCACATGCCATTCTAACCAAGGCAGGATTTTTATGCTTTTCTTCTATTTCGAAGTGATAAATGGTTCTGGTGCTTAGAAACAATGCAACAGATGGTCCCAAACTTGTACCTTCCAGATGTGCTGGCCTTGCGCCTCGCAGGATTGCTGCCTTCTAGGTAGGAGTTACAGTCCTAACACATCTGGAGAGCATCAGAGTGTCCCTTTGAGATTTCTTTTAATGTCCTTACATGAAACTGTCTTCAGAAGCATCTACCTTAGAGGAAGCGGCAGGAAATTCAAGAGCCCTTAAAATCGACTTCCATTGTCCAAATCCCGAAACACGTGATCCGTCCAGACAACATTCAGATGACAGGTTAAGCGTCTCCATTTTTCCCCCCAGCCTCATTTTGCTTTGTTGTTCTTCTAAGACCCGCCCCTTTGGGGGCATCGACGTCCAGCCCCTGGAGAACAATCCCCGGGCAAAAGTGCTTCCCACGGCGCTCTTCACATTCTTTTCCCGACCGCAAAAAACTGTTGCTGGTGAATTTCCTTTCATTCCCCTTCCCCCGTCCCCCGCGGTTGAAACCAGGGACTTTTCAGTCAACGGGACTTTTCCCTGAAGGGAAGGAGGCGGGGTGGAAGGAGAAAAACGAGGCCCGGCTGCGCCAGAAGGAGCCGCCACGGCCTGGGGGTCCAAATCTCAAAGGAATTACGTTTCCTAATCGGGCCAACCCTAGATCCCGCACTGGTTTTCTCAAGGGGCCTCGCGGGATTTACCAGCCCTCAACAGCAGCTGCTATGCACGCAAAGCTTTCTCCTTTTATTGTTTTTTTCTACGATCTGCCTCCCACTCTCCGCCCCAACCCCCCCGCCCCAACCCTCCACGGTAGGGCAATCTAGACTAGAGGCCGAACCAAACGAGATTCAAGCAGTTTTTTTCTCTGTTAAGTAAAGGAGCGGGGAGTCTTCGGCTACTAGGCAACTGCTGGTCACCAAATAAGTTAAGGTTTCTTGGAGATGACTTAATGCCAAGACTGCAGTCCTACGCGTGCCCGACCCAAGGACGCGAGTCTGCAGTTTGTACATCGGGGATTCCTCCTTCCTGGGGAATTCCTATTCGAGCAAATACTGAAGTAGCCCAAATGGGGGAAGTATCGGTTAGAAGGGACAGGAAACTTGATTACATCTCGTAGGAGTCCTTCACCTAAATAAAGGCAAGACAAAACTTTCCTCTGGCGAATAGAGTTAAGTATGGAACTCCTCCTAAACCACAAAGCACCGCCTCCGATCACACTCTTCGCCGTGCGGGGGTTCAAACCACAACACCACGACGACCAGCCTCCCCAACAGACGTCACGCACTAACGCGGAACAACTTTTGTGGTTCTGAATCAACCAATCGAGAACATTCAAGTCCGGATAAAATCCCCCCACAGCGTGGCCGAGACAGCCTGAGAGTAACGCATCAGAACCTTGTACAATTTACTTCAGTTTAGTGGAAAAATTAAATGTACATAAAACTCTCGATTCTTGCCAAAATACAGTATAAAACCGCAAAGGCGAAGAGCATCTACAAGCAGAAGACGCCGTAAATTTCAAATCTCTGACAAACCTTACCTTCAATGCAAATTTGTCCCCGGTTTTCCTGTTTAAGATTTCCAAAACTTTTCCATTAATCCCCAGCCCCAGGACTTGCGTGGTGACCCTGTAATCATCCGTGATGGCATTTTTCTTTATCGGGAGGAGAGACTTCAGGTGGAACTGGGGAAACTGTTGTTGTTGTTGGGCCAGCTGCTGCTGCGGAGGCTGGTGTGAGGGCGGAGGAGGCGGCGGCGGTGGCGGATTGGGGAAAAGTACTTGCGGGTTCTGATTCTGAGAGTTAGACAGCATCGTACTGTCCGAAGCGGACACAGCCAAACTGCGGGTTCCACCCTGCCCGCCTCGCCCTGCCTCTCCTCCCGCTTCCTCTCCTTCGTCCCCACACTCGTAGGAAGTTTGCGCAAAACAGCCGGATCAAAACTCAATTTCTTCCCGCGTCGCTGCTTCTTAAAGGCACGGTTCTTCTGCGCTATTCTTCTCCTCCGGTCTGAGCATACACACTTGTCTCTCAGCCTTCCCTGGGTCTCTTCGGAACCAGGCGCCGCTTCTTCGGGTCTGTCCCGATCCCAGGGGCCGGCGCGCTGCCTCTTGCGAGCGCGGAGACAGGAAAAGGAATCGCTACGATGTTTCACTCTCGTTACTTCCCCGGGTCGGCTTCCCTGCGCTGATGTCATAGCCTTGCGTTGACTGGCTGCGTCGTATTCGGGGCGGAGCCTAAGGCGGGTGTTAAGCCAGGCAGACGTAGCTCATTCAAAGGTTCTGAGTGCGGGGGGGGGAGAGGGGGGAATTATGGTGGCGATCGAAGTGCGGTTCTGGATCGACTCGAGAGGACTAAGGTATTTAAAACACTTTTCTTTTAGAGAATTTGTTACAGTGCTATTCTTATTTGTCAGCTTCTCCTAGACATTAGGTTGGCTATAGAATGCTGGTCTAGATAAAAAAAAGCTGAATCACATCAAAAGTTTATGGGGAAAATGGATTATTTCATTAACCACTGTGAGACGGAAAATATTTAAGGTAACTGAAACTTCGTCCTCATTTCTTATTCATGGCCGAGAACCCTGAAAGTTTGAAGATTTAATATACTGTTGGCTTTGACTGATTATTAGTTTTACAGTCACATAAAAAGCAACACAATACTGTAAAGCAACAATAAATACAAAGTAGAAATCCTGACCGATAGGTTTCAAATACCCTGTAGGATTCTGTTTCTAAACACTATGAAGGTAGACATAACCCAAATCTTTAGAAAGAAAAAGATGATTTTCGGGGTCTCCTCTATATTTTGTGGCACTTGGATATCCCAGGATTTACTTTTTTAGTGTAAGTTCGTAAATGAACCTTTTAGAGAAGTGCATATGCAGCATATGAGATCTTGATCTGTAAAGAGTCCTTATTTTTAACTTAGCGCTGTATGGCTTATTCAGTAAAAGTTCTTTATTCCTACTGTAGGAATAAAGTAATAAAACTTAAACATAATCTAACTCCCCCCCCCTTTTTTTTTTTTTACAGGAATCAGCATTCCATAGAAAAAAGCATGAAAGCATCATGTGCATTACAGGCCAGTGTAGGATCAGTGCAAGATGGACAGGTTACAGGAAAAATGGGAAAGATGATTGCTATTGAAGAATAAAGCCACTGATTTCAGTGATCAGAGCTTTCTGTACTAGAAATAGTAGCTGAGAAACATAAAGAGTCTTGAAAAATGCTTGAAGCCAAAGAATATCACTTTCAAGTACAAAGAGCATATATAAATTTGCAAGAAAAATAAAAAGATTCAGTAGGCAATTATATGAAAACCCCAGACTGAAGTAAGCCAATAATTATACTTTTCCAATTCTATTAACAATTATTTATATTGTTATTAACATCCTGCAACATCATAAATCTGTGGTTTAACAGAGCTAGGTAATTAATTTTGTATCAGGTACTTATGCAACAATTCTTAGGGTCACTATTCTTCTATCAGTATCAATTGCTTGTGTAGAGATTGGTCAATACTGAGCCAAAAATTCATAAACTCTAAGTGCATATTTAATATTTTGTTTACTAGCTTTTCTCGTGCAAATTCACAAATGCTAATTTTATATTTTAAAAGGAGGTGCCTGTCCTACTGAATCTTGTTCCAACATTAATATCTGGACTCTTCTGAAAAAAATCCTATTACCAAGAACTTGTTTTCCTGGCCCATAGGAGACGGCCTTCTCCTGCCTAGGATGGAAGATGTGGAACTCTTACAAGTTGTATTTGGCCTTCACTTGCTTTGCCTCTAGAAAAGCAGGTAACGTTTTGTTTGTGGTCAGGCTTTGAATTGCTAATTGATACATAAAATAGTTTTTATTCACGTTTTTGAATTTTGCTTTTTGTATTTCACATTTTGTTTATTGTTAGCCTCTACTCAAAGTGAGAATTTGCATTTAAGTAAATAAGCATAGGGTTTTTGAAATAAGCTGTTGAGATTTTGATTTCCTACACATAGTATATTGTAATTAATTTAATTTGTACCTATATAGGGAAGAGATGGCTGAATCAAAACAAATTATGGCTGTGTTTTCAATATGAGGCACAGTATGGACAAAAACATACTGATATTTGGGGCAGAAAATGCCAACTGTGAGTAACTGCTGTCCTTCTGTTCCCACAAAGGAAACAGAAGATAATTATTCAAGCCAACTTTTTGCATTTCTAAAATGTCATTTTCAGTTTTGATTTTATCTATAGTAAACGGTGGACTAAAAAGTCTATGAATGTCTCATGTTCTCAGTGGTACAGGTAGGAAGATCTTGCTAGCTGTCCATTTAGCACAGCCACTACTAACAGTGCTCTGCAAAATTGTGTCTAAGTGATTGCTAATAGGCATGCAGAAGAACATATTACAGTACTAGTCATGTTCTCTTATGCTGCACAGAAATACGGAATCAGGAAAATATTCTCTGAGATGTACTAATGTACTAATGGATACCTTTCAATAATAATAATAATAATAATGAAGTTGAGAGGGACCTTGGAGGTCATCTAGTCCAACCCCCTGCTCAGGCAGGAAACCCTATACCATTTCAGACAAATGGCTGTCCAGTCTCTTCTTAAAAACTTCCAATGTTGGAGCATTCAGAGCTTCTGGAGGCAGGTTGTTCCACTGATTAATTGTTCTGTCAGGAAGTTTCTCCTTAGTTCTAGGTTGCTTCTCTCCTTGATTAGTTTCCATCCATTGCTTCTTGTCCTGCCTTCAGGTGCTTTGGAGAATAGCTTGACTCCCTCTTCTTTATGGCAGCCCCTGAGATATTGGAACACTGCTATCATGTCATCCTTCATCCTTCTCTTCATTAGACTAGACATACCCAGTTCAAGCAACTGTTCCTTATATGTTTTAGCCTCCAGTCCCCTGATCATCTTTGTCGCTCTTCTCTGTACTCTTTCTAGAGTCACAACATCTTTTTTACATCGTAGTGACCAAAACTGGATGCAGTATTCCAAGTGTGGCCTTACCAAGGCATTGTAAAGTAGTATTAACACTTCACATGATCTTGATTCTATCCCTCTGTTAAAGCAGCCTAGCACTGTGTTGGCTTTTTTGGCAGCTGCAGCACACTGCTGGCTCATATTTAAGTGATTGTCCACTAGGACTCCAAGCCACATCAGCCTGGCATGTGCCCTCAACAGATCCAACCACAAATATTATATGCTAACACACATACATACATCTTCTGTTACAAATAAAAACAACTGCTGATGTCTAAGCCCCTGAAGTTCTTTCAGCATCAAATATTTTAACTGAACTAATCTAAAAGTGTCAGATCTGCTCTGAACTGAATGACTGAATGTAGCAAGTTGATCGTTGCTTCAAGGAAGCAGAAAAAGCTAAATGGATAATGGATAAATAAATGGAATTCCAGTGATTTTTTAAAAATATTTTTATATGTAAGTCCATGTTAGGTAAAAATAATAACCTGCATGTTAGTTGCTATTTGCCAACCCTATAAGGTCAATTGCTACTAATCACTGATATCTGTGTTTCTTTCAGTCCCCCAAAATATTATTTTGTTTTGTTTATAGCATCTTTAGCATCCTCATCCCAAACATGATATCCAAATGAAAAAGGATCCCCAACCAAGATGGAATGCAGAAAAGGAGTATCTGGAAACTGGAAAGAAAATAATGTATTTACTAGCTAGCAAGACTGAAACCCAATTCAAAGAATGCTGGAGTGAAAAAATCCATATCTTTAAGCCTGAAGGGTAGACACGAATCTCTTTTCTCCTACTGATAGAATGGCTGTTGACATTTGATAGAATGGAGAACATGGTTTATCTGAAATGCTCACTGTGTCCCAATTTCCACTGTTGCAGCATGCTTCTATTTCTTAGATTGGCTTTTAGTGAACAAAAACAAACAAAAGAAAAGAAAAAAAGCCTTCCAGATAAATACTTACTTAAAAACACAGAAGTGAAAAAGGAAGACAAATGCAGTATTAAAAGGAAATCGGGGCTATATGTATACCAGAGCATGTGAAATCTTAAGGAGAAACTGATGGTTTATATTGGTGTCAGCTGTTAGCAACCACACAGATTTTCTCAATTCATGTGAGGTATTAGTACTGCTTTATATACTGCTTTGGTAAAACCACACTTGGAATACTATGTCCAGTATTTTTTCTTTTCTTGCTCCTTTTATATGCACTGCATCAAGTTGTTTACTTTGAAAGAGAATAGAAATTGTTATTCATGTCCATATTTAATATTTTTCCCATAAAGACATTTGTACAAATGAAGAGAATATATTAAATATCTATGAAATGGTGGCCAAATGGGAATAAAGCTATCCTTAATTGTAAGATTCTTCAAACCTCTTTATTGCTGTTTCAGGTGGAGGGTTTTTTTGGTGATGGTGCGGGAACGGACAAAGCAATCTCCCACATTTTTAAATAACATTAATCCAGAGACAGATCTTCTTTATTTTTTCAACCTTTTGTGATAACTAGCCCAGCAGTTAATAGAAATTCAATGTTTTATGATGCAATCAGCCTTAGGAAAATGGACAGTAAGCCAGTGTCAGAATTCACTATCAGGCAATTGATTGTTCTCATTTCTTTAGAAAATGTGACCAAAATAAATGACTGATTGAGCATTGTAACCAAAGATGAACATATGTACCCACTTGTCTCTCAGTCTCAGGGATACAATCTATATAGGTTACAACCTTCATATTATAATATTAACAGCATATTAGAACTTACAAATTATTGGTGATTTGCTAAAATAGATTTCAAAGGAACTTTATGTCACACAAAGAATTGCAATGAGAGCTACTGAGTTCAGATCACAGACAGAGTTTTTTGAGACTTTCAAGATAATTTGGACTAGATATAAGAGCCTTATATAGTATTTGAGATCTTCAATGAAAAGATACACACTATTCTTCAAGCAGCTAGTAAACTTCTAAAAGAGTTACCAAATTGGTCTCATTTGAAATCAAAGTGCAACATGTGATCCTTTTTTTTAAATAAACCTATTCAGAAGTCATAAGGTTTCTGTCAGTAGTCACAGGTCTAATCCTATAAATTCTTCTTTTTGACATCATGTATTATGTAAATTTTAGCTTTGTTTAACAAGGGAATGAATAAGGAATGGGAGAAGAGATAAAGGACGAAGATTGTTTGACTTTTACCAGACTTCTAAAATAAGTTTAAGGTGGATTTTTAAGAGTAAATATTATATTTTTAGTGTCATGGAAGAATGCTATCACTCTCACTGAGAGGGAATCTGGTGATAAAAAAAAAATTGCACCTCTTAAACTCTCTTTAAATTCCTTGTGAGGGAGGAAGAGATCTTAAACTCAGGGTTGTCATCATTTCTGGTAAATACTTTCCATTTAGAGTGAAAAGATTCAAATTCCATGGTATCAGGAATGTCATTGGGGGATAAAATAGAAACGTTTTATCAGCTAGTGCTAGAGCAAGAAATTCCATCCTCTTCTTTCCAACTAAAGCCAATCAACTGATTAGTAAAGAGAACCTGTGCAATTGGGAACTTTGGGGCAAGTAACAATGGGGTGAACCAGAGACCAGGATCAGATGGCATATCCTCTATTGAAATGTTTTTCTTCCGGTCTTCTCCTTTCATCCAAAGTATCCTATGTTTTCAGCTCCCCCCAGTAGATTTTGTATCTTTTTCTCCTGTAAATGTAGAAAGGCAGATCTGGATTCTGTTGCTCATTTTTATCAGGCACTGTATAATTAACAACTAGGTGTTACACAATTTTACCCACTGGCTGGGTTTGTACAATATAAAAACTATAACTTAGCCAACATCATTTTAGTTTATCATGTGGTACAAACATAAGAGTATAACATTTATCTAATGGAGTAAACTATATGTAAATGTCTTTTTATTGCTCAGTCATAAATCATGTGGATGTTCAAAATAAGATTAGGGATCGTGGCAGTCCAAGACTACAGAGCATAGAGCTAAATAAGTTAACAGATTTTTGAAGAAAAAATATTTGTAAAGTTGAAGTGATAAGCTTGAAAGCTGGCATCCGTAATTTGAAGGCACTGAAGCTGAAGGGCTAAATAGAATTCCTGGGGGTCAAAAGAAAGATCTTTGTATCTCTGTCCTTTCCACGAAAAGCTGATTAATCATAGGTACCAGCATCATCGTCCTAGAGGGAAGCATACTGGCAGATAGAAGGTACCACAAAGCTGGCTATAGGAAGCCAAAATCATTTCCCTGGGAGAGATGTAAAGCTTTTTCTTGTGTTATGCAGTCACCACAGTGGCTATATAAAACATAACAGCATGGAAGATAGAAGCATGTATGTAATTGGATGACTAGAAGACACCATAAGTCTTTAATAAGGTTCTGCCAAAGTGGGCATTGCTCTGAACAGGCAAGGAATCTAATAAAATGGCAAGCTAGTAAGCAGCTCAGCAAAGAAACAGCCTGGGTGTTTGGTAGCAACTTGCCCATTAATCTAGAGCAGTGTTTTTCAACCTTGGCCACTTTGAGGACTTCAGTTCCCAGAATTCCCTAGCCAGCCATGCTAGGCAAGAAACGCTGATCTAGAGCAGAGGTCCCTAACCTTTTGGGCACCGGGACCAATGCCACAGAGAAAGGTTTTTCTGCGGACCAGAGGGGGTGTGATTTTGAATACTGCCTGCATCCCGAGGATGGAGCTTTGGTTGTTTGTGTGGCCCGATTGCTGGCATGCTGCGGACTGGTGCCGGTCCACGGACCAGGAGTTGGGGACCCCTGATCTAGAGAGAAGCTGTTAGGACAGAATAAAGTCCATATGTATAATGAACAGATTTTTTTTCCCCAGCAAAGCTGCATCCACTACTTTTAGTACCCTCTTCTGTTGGAGGCTGGAATCTATTAAGGTTGGAAATTAGGAGCTGTATTGATGCTAAACCAGGTACATAGATTTTGTAGCCACGATATACATCATTTGCCAACACTGTTTCTTTTTTTTTTTTCCTTTGAATAATTCATTGAAATAGTTGATATTTCTCACTGTATCACATGTCTTCAATAAATAATCCAATTAATTTTCCTGATGATATTCACAATCTCTATATTCACTCTTTGGAAGCTTAGTAAGTTGCTCATAATTGGCTAAAAAGTGGCAGGTGCATAGTGAATATTCACTTTCTACTCTTCTGTTGCAGTTCAAGGCCATTTTCTCCCAGTGAGATTCCAGTTGCTAGTTGACATTTAGAGAGGGGGGGAAAGCAGCCAAAGCAGCTTATGCAGTAGCAGCACAAGAGAGAGAGAAAAGGTAAGAAAAAAACCTTTCCTTGTCCTGTTTTTCTGCTACAGATTATTCCTTCCAAAATTCCATTGACTTAAAGAAACAGATGAGTATATGTGTACACTGTAATACTACCCACAAGCTTTTTTTATCATTATTGTTGTTATTACAGCTGCACCCACTTCCAAAGAATGATGTCAAAGCTTTGGATCTTACACAAGCACAGCTCCTCTCTGTTATTCCTGAAAACAACCTGACCTTTTTCAAGCTTTCATATCAGCCTAAATAAAGAGCACTAAGGAGTCCACTTTTTAAAGTTAATAGAATTCTTAAAGCAGCAATATTTTTTTTCAAGATTGCACAATAGACTGAAAAAATGGTGCTGCTTTCATAAATAGCAGAGGGATTCTCTGCTCATCTAGAGTATTGGTTTGAAATCAACTACGCAGTGCAAATTGTAAGATGCTACTATTGTATCTGCATAAGATTATTCCTTCAAAGCTCAGAGCAGAAGAAAGAACAATTTTCATGATAAACACTTCAATAAAACAATGAAAATGAATGTAATAAATAAAATGATGATAAAAGTGAAGCATTACAATAAAATTAATTGCAAAAGACAGTATAGGATTGGGGTAGTTATTTGCAAACATCCAAGTTATGTGACATATTAAATCCTGTTAACTTTGTATGTCATTTGATTACCACTAATTCAACGCCAGAGTTCACACATTGCATAAAGCTGTCAAGTGATTTGGTTTGTTTTAATGTAGTATTTTGCATTAATTCAGTTCTAATGGTTTCTAGAAGCTTGGCTTAAGGATTGAAGAATAAATAATAAATAAATCTATGAATCATTCCATAAATTATGGTTAAATCAAAGTGTATGATGTATAGATTCAGTCCCAAAGTTTCTCTATCACCCACCAGATGTGTGAAAGGCACAAATATAATGCAATGCTGATAACACCAGTTCCTGGGAAAGATGCTTTTAATCAGGCAAGTTGGTGAGAGAGTTACTTTATGTTGTCTTCTCTCCCAAGAATTCTAAGCATCTATATGTGTGAGAAGGAGGGAGAGAATACCAAGACATTGCTTAATCATAATTCAATTACAATTGGCTCCATTTACTATCTCACTCAATCAAAACCCAGAAATCATAGTTTAGTACTAAATAGATTCATGGTGCCACCCACTCATATGGGGTCTCCTGAAGGAGAGTGGTAAGCCTTGCAAGCCCAGAAAGGCTGCCCAATCTACCACAAAGATATTACCATATTAGCATTCCAATTCCATTTAGAGAGGCACATCAGCTTAAACAAAATAGTCCAGACATTTTAACTTCACTAACTACTGGGTTATTCTAAGCTTAGCTGCCCCTCAAGTCTTTCCTAAGTATCAGAGGGCTTTGTTGTATATCTTACTTCCTATGATGATAATAAAATGATATACATAATTATAGTGATATCTTCCTTATTCTTCACTCTTTTTTCACACTACATCATACTCCCTACCTTTCTAAGAATGATGATTGGGTCACAATTATTTTAAGCATTGTTTTTTAAATCATAATTTGTAGTTGGCCATTTTTTAAAAAATTTTTATCATGTTTCTCAATATAGTTGCTTTCTGCCTAAAGGGTACTTCCACTTCAGTATTTTACAAGACCTACCATTGGCTAAGTATCTGATGAATCTTACACTTTTGCCTGTTTTAGGGAGCTGAGTCAATGTAGTTTTGATTCTGTTTAGTTTACCGGAAGCTGCTGCAAAGCTAGCGTTGTCCTCTGATTGGCTGTGGTTTTGCATATTCAGTAAGCAGTGTGTTTTCCCATTAGCAGAAGTTCTTGTCTCACCCAGAGTGCCTGCCATACTCTCCATGCTTCATAGATCCTGGGTCTTGTTCCTGGAGTTTGTCCTTTATTACATGTTTAAAACTGACCTCCTCTCTCATCCAGCTGCCATAGCAACATGCAATTATGGTCACTGTTACTAGAAAAAGCACCTGATGACAAAATTACTAACATGCTAATAGCATTTTGGAGTCACAGCTCTTTGGGGCTTTTAAATGCAAGTTGGCAAGCCTTAGGGAGTATTTCAGTGTGCTTTGCTTTTCGTATTTTACTGTTTAATAATCAATCTTTCATTTCAAAGCTTGCTTTTATAAAAAGTTTTTGCCGCCCATAAGATTCACAAACACATGTTCTAAAAACATGGATACTGATGATATTAACTATCTATTGCATTTCTTTTTGAATGGAGGGGTAATGAGTGGGTATTTGCTACTCCAATAGGTAATGTAAATTTAGGATTACTGTACATTCTTTACGCTATTAGTTAACTGTATTGATTGACTCACAAAATTCCATGCTTGTTATCTGTATTTCGAGAGTACTTAAGTGATGATGGTATTAACAATGAGCCAGATTCACACTGCTTTCTGATAAATGCAGAGAGGGGCATGGAAATTTTGGCAACAAGAACTGTGATAGTTGGTACTATTTTTATTATTTTCTTATAATGATAAAGCTTGATCCATTTAATGTGGATGTAAATGTGATTTTCCCACTCTTGTCCAAAGCAGGATTTGCAAGGAAATGTCTACTACATAAAAAAGAAAAGTCATTCTGATTTCAGTTAATAAGCTTGAATCTACTTTAGCCCTTTGTTTCAGATGTCTCTAATGTCACAAGTGAACATATTGATGAGTTAATAACTGTACTGAGCAAAGCAGCCTGTTCTCTGTCAAGTGTCTATCTGTAATCAATGCCCACGAAGAGAAGAAACATGAACAACAGAGCAAGCAGGGTGAGTGTCAAAGAAAGGCCAAGAGGTGAGAATGAATTCTGCAAGGAACAAAGCACGTCCCAAAGGCAGCAAATTAGCCTGCTCAGCCATGTGTAACTATGAATAAAAAAAAAAGAGCCTCAGAACTGAACTTCAAAGATAAGAGACAATTAATCAGACCCCATTTATCTTTTAGCAACCTGGCATCTGCTAGGGATCGTTTGAAAAACTCTGGATTCCAGCCTTAAGAGAATTGGAAGGTGATTTTTGTTTTTATAAGGTGAAAATGGAATATAGAATAAATCTGAATTCATAAAGAGCATTGAAGAAAATTAAATAATAATGAAAATCTACATATTAGAGCAGTGTTCTTCACAAAGCTGGCTGGGGAATTCTGGGAGTTGGAGTCCATACTTCTTAAAGTTGCCAAGGTTGAGAAACACTGTGTTGAAGTAATGGCCCCACTTATTAACATTGCACAACAGAATATGCAATATAATGTTTACAGTATATGGTAATACACATGTTTATTAGCAAGCCCAGATGCCTGATTCCATTATTTCAGAGAAACAAACCCTCCGGTAAGCAATAAGCCTTGGGGATCTCTGCGGTGCCTACATGGCTTGTTCTGCCCTGCACAACAAAGGGAGAGATGCAACTGCATGTTCTTTTTTTTCTTTTTTTTTGTAAAAGTTATTAGTTTTTTTTCCATACATTCAGTAGTAATTTTTCAACCAACGTGCTGTCTGAGTTTACATTCGCTAATACATATTTAATTCCTAATCCTTTACTCTTTCCTCTAGCCATCGATAAAATAAGTCCCAAGTCTGATAATATTCCGTTTCTTCTTTTTCTTTCAGTCTCATAGTCAGTCTGTCCATCTCTGCACATTCTAGTATTTTTTTGATTATTTCTTCATCTGATGGTATTCCTTCATTTTTCCAGTATTGCGCAAATATAATTCTTGCCGCTGTTGTGACATGCAAAATCAAATGTAAGTTTTGTTTGTTAGTCTTTTCTGGCATTATACCTAATAAAAAAAGTTCAGGTTTAAAATCTATATGTTCTCCCAACATCTTTTCTAGCCAGGTATGTATCTTTTTCCAATAACTCTTTACTTTGTCACATGTCCACCAAACATGATAATACGTGCCTGACTTGTTCTTACTCCACACCACAGAGATAGAATGAAGTAGGAAGACATGGGGGGGGTGTTAATTACTCCTGTCTCCTTTTCATATTTGCTGCAACCATCATATATGGTGTCCACTCCACAGAAGCAGAGGTCACTGCTATTCTTAACCGTGTAAAGTCTTATGTCTTTTATACTTTTTTTTCCAAATTGCAACTTTGTGCAATTTGCTTTTCCTCTTGGACTAATTATATTGCCTCTGAAAAATATTTATTTTTCAAATCATCAGCAGAATATATATTTTAATTTTACACTACATGAAATATCATTTGAGCTGCTAACATCATTAAGGAAATACAGCAGCATTGAGATGTGCGCAATGTTCTGTGCACGGACTGGTCCTTGCACAAAAAAAGCTAATTTGGGGTGATAGACGCATGAACTTAAATCTGTGTTTAGGATGCTTTGCCCCATAAAGTAAACAGGACTTTTGGGGGGGGAGAGGTACAGACTAAAATGTAATAATTCCAGTCAAACATTATTTGGAAAGATAGGGGGGAAAGCCAAGAATATTAGTCATGATAGCTAGAGTAAGCAAAGGGAGGGCCTGAAATGCACCACTCAAGCCATATTTGGGGTGCCCCTTGACTTTCTTTAATGCCAAATGTACAACAACCAAAACATTCTAGGTTTTATTTCTGCTAATCTACAGTGACCCAAAATAGTTTGATTGAATTTCTAATACCTAATGATCTTGTTCCAACTGTGAATGTGTGTGTGCACGCATACACACATACAAATGTGCATGCATGCAGGGAAATAGTGTGTGTGTTTGTGTATACACACACACACACATACACACAAATACCATTTCCTGCCCATCTTTAACAACACTCAAGTTTCATTAGAAATTCTTTACATGAGATTTGCTCCCAGTGCAATGTAGTAGTTAAGAGAGAAGTTCACGATCTTAAAACAAAATAAATTATTGTATGGAAAGAAATTTCATGTTGTCTTAAGCTAGCCAGTATAAATACTTCATGGCCAGTGAGTCACTCACATTATCAAGATATCAGATAAAGAAGTTATATCTCAACAGCAGTGGCATCCATCAAATACCAAAGTGATTCTCAGTTGTCAGAAAGCATTACATATACATTACAAAACTTTTCCAGGAATTCAGTATCTTCTGTCTTGAAGGTTATGAAATCTGGAGAACAGGAAGAGTTTGCAAGAATGTATTAGTACGGCTACCCTGTTTGGGATGCAGAAATCCATACAACCAATGGCTTCAAGAAAATACAGAAAGCTAACCTTTTGCTGCCATGAATGGTCATCCAGATTTTTATAGCCAATATATCAATGCTGACATTTAGTAGATAGGTAGATTTTCTCTCCTTCGCAGTCCAGAAAGAGTAGCCTTAATTTCTGTTACCAAGGTCTTTTCCCTACTTGTTCCTAACTAACGTATAAACTTGTCCTGTTCTTCTTTTTATTTTGTTGAAATTCCATGACATTGCCCATAAGCATCTTTAGCTGCTCCAGTTTTAAAGCAATATTTTACCATTTAAGCTGACAGCAACCCACTTCAACATATAACAGTCACTGTTGGCCACTTCAGACTGGTATGAACATATTCTGCCTCTACCTGCTGTTGTTCCTCCCTCCCTGCATTTGTTGGCCCACACAGTACCAGGCAGCTTTATGTAGCCCACCAAAGAGTTGATTAGAGCTGGAGGGACAATACAGATACCTGGCTATGACTGAGAGAGCATAATAAGTTATGACAATAACCTCAAGGAAGTGGAGGAAAAGCCAAGGCAACAATGCAATAAGAGCAATCTGAGTCCAAAGCAGGAATGGAATTTGAGACTTGACCCTCCCTAGTTCTTCTTGGGATAAAGGAGGATGGACGTACATTCAGAGTTGCAAGATTATTATAACCCTATTTTAAAAGTAGTTTTCTGTTCATGACTTTGGTATTCAAGTCTGGTCTGCCTAGAAAGGCTGACAGAAAACCAGCTTTCCCCTTCTGTTATACTTCTCCCCCAGCCTCTCCATCAGCTGATTAACAAGTTGGGTTTGTCAGCAGCTTCTTTGAACTTTCCAAACTACAAAGTCATGAAGCAGCACTAAACCCACTGTCAAAAGAAACTTTGCAAACAGCAAGTCATGGCAGGGGAAACTGTGCTGTGAAGCAATGGCTACTATATCTGGCTGGGAAAATGTGGGTAGACACTAAACGGCAGCAAAGAAGTCTGAGGTTTTAGCCCAGCAACTTCTGTTTCTTCCTGATGAAAATGAAACAAAAGCAGCTTATCTGTGTATGCTGGAGACAGGAAGCTGCCAAGGAGGAGAGAGCACTTCAAGAGGAACTGCAAACATTTTGTGAATGACTGTGTGCATGTTTTAGTGCAGAATCAGGAAAGAAACACATTACAGTGCCTTATTTAACAATAAAGAAGTGGATCCCTGTTTTCTGTCCTCTTGTGGCTGAAAAGGCCCAACTGGAGAAGGAAGCTTGCTTTATTCCTTGGCCAAACCACTAGTAGTAAAAAGGAAACTGAAAAGGTCTGGAAAGCTTTTCCAAAATTTATTTCTATAAATGCAGGAAAGAGTCAGTTTGGTATAATGGTTAAAGCATTCAGCTAGAAACTGAAAGGCCTGGTTTCTAGGTCCCTCCTTAGTCTCATCTTGGGCCAGTCACTTGTTCTCAGCCCTAGAAAGAAGGCTGAGATCACAGTTCAAATAGATCACATCTAGAAGCAATTCCAGCTGTTAGATTTTATGAATAAACATTTCATTCAAAATTGAATTCAACTTCAAACGTTTTATGATGATAACACTGCAGATATGATACGTGCCTTATTTTTCTTTCAAAGCCATTTCCCCAATGTACCATAAAATCAGTACTCCGGGCATAATTGGATCACCCCCATTCCCCAAAAGCTATGTGAAGAAATCATAATGACATTAAGACTCAGTGTGATGTTGTGGTTAAGATGTTGGACTGACACTCAGAAGACCCAAGGACAAGTCCATTCTTAACCAAAAACTCACTGGATGAAGTGAGCCAGTCATGCTCTGTCAGCCCAATTTATCACACTGGGTTGCTATTGAATGGAAATAGGAGGAATAAGGGCTACCACACTGAGCTCCTAAACAAAAGGCAGGATAAAAATCTAACAACTTCTTAAATATAAATCACACATTGAATTTTGTCTATTTTTTGTATGATAATGATAAGCATAGGTCAGATATCCTCCATATATGTGGTCTTAATACTAAAAAGTCTTCAGCCACTAGAAAGATTGTTGAGAATTCTGTGAGCTGATGCCAATCCATCCCTTAAAACATGGCTATATGAGCAGGCTTGAGGATCTCAGGGAAATGGAAAACTGATGAGATATCTGCACTGTACATAATATCAAGATGCTCTTTCCTGGTCGTTTAATTAATAAAAAATTAAAACTCTTTTATATGAGTTCTTATTCAGATGGCTATTTATAGCACTACAAAGCTAAGGTTAACACAGATTTTAAAAATCATTTTATTACTTATGCCATACCAAGAATATGGAATAGAGAAAAACTCACATTGCGCATCAAGATTATTATACACATAAGGATAGAAAGCTTTGGCATTATCTGCAATGGAGGAATGCATGGTGAAGTTGATGGAACTTACTGAGATGGCTGAATTGACATGTTTGCTCAGAGAAAAGAATAAATTTAATGTTGACTGGAGCCCCCCTAATGTATGATTTATAGCTTTGATGACTAAAAAAAATAGATTATAAAAACAAAAGTCATGCTGTAACCATAGAGTAAAAAGCTAGTTTGTATCTACATTTGTAACTGCTGTAAAGAACATCGAAGCTACTTCTTTATATTTTCAATCATTTTTCGCACTTTTCTCTTTGTCTTTTCTTTCTTTTTTCTTTATTCCACATATTAGTTTCTGTTAGTTTCTCTTTTTATGTTTACAATTTTAATAAAGCTGTATTTAAATATATAAATATAGTTACCCAAATTAGAAAAGACTGGTATTATATAACTTTCAATCCAGGTCACAGATCCAACGAGGATTGAGTCAAGTCTCCTGTTGACCATATGCTGCTGTTCCTAGGATTATGAATTCCAGATTATCCCAATTCTAGTTGTGAATATTTAACTGATCAAGAAATCCCTTGTTCAAGCAGTGAGTGTTGTTCCACTGCAGCATTCCACTGTGTTAGGTTTCCTTGTTAGTTGTTTGTAATAATGAGGAGATATAGGCCTCACCCCACTTCCCAGTTCCTGATATGTTGATGTCATGATTGAACTTCATGACTGGATCTAAAGACATTCAGCTATATGACCGCAGAAGTCTTTTATAAAGCAAGGTTTTTCATATTGACAAGCACAGAAATGCCAACAATGTAGATTGCTTATTTTTTTATAGAAGGAGAAGTGATTTTTATTTCAACATAAAATTGGTTTGCATTCTTTACTGGTTGACAAGTGTACAGTCCGTATGCAACTCTTGACTGGGAAGGACAACTATTTGCTGGCTGCCTGTTCTCTGTGACAGTGCTATAAATTTGCAATCAAATACACATACTTATCACTACCGTTCCCTTGTATGTTTACAGATCTAGAAATTTTCTGAATAGCCCATTTAACTCTTGCTGCTTTCTAATTGAGGAATGAGAAGCATTAGGCAACAAAAAGGCAATTTTCTGGAAATAACCAAAGTACTCGTCCCATTCACAGAAAATTGAGTGTACAATCTCACTAGGGGGCACCAAACAGTAAAGAAAAAGCAGCAGATCTTAATCAGAATTGATAAAGAACTGGATTATTTTTTTCACAAGACAGTGTTTATCTCTCCATATATTTGCAACAGAGACTGCAGCTAATCCTTTTCTGTAACATTTGCTGGGACAATCTGCAAAATGAAGTCATAAGAGAAAGAGAAAGGTAAAAAGTATATTACTTAAGTCAATATAATTGATAATAATTGAGTTTCTATGTGTGTGTTTAATATATAAAACAAATTTCTAAAAGAATAAAAACAACGTAAATTTTGAAACAAAAAGTAAAATAATAAGTAAAAAAGGTGCAAAGAAAAATTAGAAAAGAGAAAGAAAGGAAAGAAGCAGCTTCCAATCTTCTTAATAGTAGTTACAAATAAATTATTTTTATCTCCTCTCTTTCTAAGGTTATAATTTCCTTCTTTCCATAATTTACCCTTTATAATCATCTAATCATTAAACCCATAAATCACAACTTCATTTTTTTCTTTTTTCAGCAAAAACTCCATAGGGGGTTTCCAGTTACTAATAAATGTGATTATTATTTTTCTAATCAGACAAGCCAATTTTGTCATCTCTGCAAACTTTGTCATCTTCATCAGCCATTCTCTATTGTGGATATTTCAGGTTCTTTCCATTATTACATTATATATTGATAATCTCACAGCATTTGTCATATATAAAACAAGACTCTATATGAGCTTCCAAAGGCTGTTGCCCTGCAGTGCTGTATTAGAGTCTCCTAGAATTTGTTGCTGATGGGAGATTTAAACTCATCAAGAGTCCTAGTTAAAAGATGTGCCTTTGAGCATATGGAAAAACATACTTAATAGTCCTCAACTTATGACCACAATTGGGACAATAATTTCCATTACTAAGCAAGGTGTTGTTAATGAGTCATACTTGATTTTATGACCAGATTAAGCAAATCACTGCAGTTGTTAAGTGAATCACACAGTTCTTAAGGAGCTCCAGCTTCTCCCACTGATTGTGAAAGTTGGATAGGAGAGAATAGATGAATAACAGGAATGAAAATGGATGTTTCATTCCCATTTGTTGTTTGGCCTTGCTCCCCAGCCCTAGCCTACAGTCCCTGACTGCTTCTCCACTCTACAAGGGAATGAAGGCCTTGGCTTTAATAAATTTGACACCTGCTAATTTGAAGTAGTCAATTTTTCTCAGAGAATGGGGATCTTGTTGCAAAATCAGAAGATTTTAGTCTCCTTGAAAAAGAGGAAAGAGTAGCAAAATGTATTTACTGACTTTATAGATCTACAGATCCATAGATTAGGATTTTTGGTAAGGGGGGTATTTGCATAAGATGTATAGAGTAGGAAATCCAATAAAATAAACTAAAATTTGTACTGCTGCAAAAGAAAAACAGTTAATCATTCATTATCATGCTTATATCTTGTTTCCCCCAAAATAAGACCAGGTCTTTTTTTTTTTTTTTTGTCCTCCAAAAGAGGCACCAGGTCTTATTTTCAGGGGATGTCTTACTCACCTCCAGCATCGACACCCCGCCCAGCCGGTCCACTTCTTCTGGGGCCGAAGGAGCAGCTTCATTCTGCAGCTGCATTCCAGCCTGCATTTTGCAGTCAGGCCTTTCCGGAAGGCCTATGCAGCTGAGTACCGAGCTATGGATTCAATCTACAGCTCAGTCCTCGGCTGCATAGGTCTTGCAGAACCGAGCTATGGATTGAATCCATAGCTCAGTCCCTGGCTTCACAGGTCTTCTGGAAAGACCTGTGACTGAGAAATGCAGGCCTGGCTGCAGAAGACACCTCAGAAGAAAGTGAGCCTGTGAAGAGAGGCCTGCTGCAAGGTAAGTGGGGGTGGGGGCGGTTGCACCACCCCCACCCCTGCCCTAGCTTGATTTTTAAATGCCTCGCCCCAAAAATAGGGCTTATTTTTGGGGTAGAGCTTATATTAGGCCCATCCCCCAAAATCAAGCTAGGGCTTATTTTCGGGGTAGGCCTTACTTTTAGGAAAATACGGTATTTCAAACACAAAGTCATCACTGAGGAGCTACATGTGATCAGTCCTAGATTCACATAGGCCGTAAGGCTTGCTGATGAAACTACTAATCTGGCCTTTTGTTGGGCTAGAATCTCAAAACTGAGCATTTTCTGCATCTTTTAGAACAGTTAACTAGGCTCAGTCACCATAGACTTCTTTGGATGCTCACTGGATGTATTGGTAATTCTGGGACATAAAATCCCTAATATATCTGGAGGGGGCCAGGTTAGGAAAGGCAAATACAGAACCATCCAGAAAATCATACAAATTTATTCATCAAGCTAAATAATAGCAAGATTTTCTCTCTTTAATTCTCAATGGGCTGTAATTCTGTATTTCAACCCCAGAGAGCAATATTGTTTCAGTTGGTTATTCCATTATGCTTCAGTGATACAATAATGAGAATTCACAATCTAGCATCATGAAATCACAAAAGAAATATAAATAGTTGTAAGTATGGATTTCAGAATTTGACCTAAGAGCTGATTTGAAAGTCTTGGATAGGTGACCTACACAGATAAAATCATGATTATAACATTTTATGGAATCTTTTTCCATGTGGAACTTTGAATTCAGTCTCTTCTTTCCAATGACATGTATTATTGTAGATTCTGCCAGCTTCTAACACTGCCAGCCTGTGACAGATTTCATCCACTACATTAAGTTATATAGTAAACCCCCAGTTTAACTGGGTTCAGTTTACCTGTCTTTGGATGACATAGACAAAATCTAATTTGGAAATGTGGCAAAAAAAAAAAAGCAGCCCAGCTGCTCAACTTGGTACAAAAACTAAATATTCTGCAATTTGCATATTGCTGTTCTGGGAAGACTTGCAACACCCTTTTCCCTACTTGCTGTCATTATCTGTATGGTTTATATCTACTAGACCAGCGGCCTGTAACAATGATAGATCTTATTTGCCTCAGTTGTAATACTCAGGCCTAACATGAGAAAATTTCTCTTCAGATTTAACGGGCCCTTGGGTTTAGCAAATATTCTTCCCTCCATTGTTCCATTAAGTAGAAACTTTATTATAATATAATTTGCTTGGTATGGCTTTGACTTAGCATGCTGGGTAAGACTAATAATGTGTTCAGTATTAATGATGTCATGGTTCTGATAGATGAGACCAGTAAAAAGAACTCCCAAAGCAAAAAAGTTTTCTTAAAGAACATATTTATTTGGCTCCATAGTATCGGCACGATCAAAGGTGAGCCCAAGACTATTTTTTCCCCAAAGATTACAATGTTACAAAGTTGAACTTCCCACCCCAGTAATGTGTCATAAATCACAATCCCCAATTAACTACTTGCACGGGCTTTCTAAAGGAAGCTTTAGCCCGCCAAAATGCAACCAGCAATGACCTTGGTTCCCACAGAACAAAAAGCTAAAAAACACTCATCCCCCCTCCCAATTCTGTGGCAACCAAAAACAAAGGGAAAATGGCTTCAGCCAAATTCATTTGTAGAGTTGACAGATGTTAAATAAGGCATGGCTTATGATTTAGCATGTTGTATGAAGACAGCCATTTTTTATTTACTATAAATGATAGTTAAACAAACCATGGCTTAGTGTGATATGCAAGCTGGTGGTGTGTATAGTTCAACATTTGTGTTTCCCAGTATTAAATTACATGAATTCCATGCATTTTTAATATACACTAAGGCATATACTTGTATGGCACAGTGGCTGCTTGTTGGCTGGAAAGCTGACAGCCCAGGTTCGAGACCTGAGCGTTGCGCAATGGGGCAAGCTACCATCTTTCCCTATTTTCTGCCCACCTAGCAGTTTGAAAACATGCAAATGCGAGTAGATAAATAGGTACCACTTCTGTGGGGAGGAAACAGTGCTCTGCAATGTCATGCTGGCCATATAACCACAGAATTGTTTTAGACAGTGTTGGCTCATGGTCTTGAAATGGAGATGAGTGTCACCCACTGTAGTCGGCAATGACTAGTGGAGTAAAATCCACAGGGACTCCTTTCCTTCCTTTAATATACACAGCTGAATTCCTCAATACTGCAATGTGCCCTGAAAAAAATAATTGCAATAATAATTTGATGCAAAAACTGGCTGCACCACCTTATCTGCAATAACTGCAATCAAAGATTTCCTCAAATTGATGATTAATCTCTCACATCACTTTACTGGATTTCTTCATAGCAAACTGCTTCAGATCAATATCATTTGACAGTTTTCTATAGTTTCTACCCATTTCTATTAGGTCTGAACTTTGATGTGGACAGACTAGGACATAACAATCAATTTTGATACATCAATCAGTATCCTACAAGTATGACCAAAATCCAGTTTTATCCCAAGTATACCATGCTATTCTATGGTATATCAAGAGACTATCAAGAGACTATATTGCAAGCCAGAAGTCTGTTGCCTGTATCCTACCAGCCGGGAGGTATATATAGCATATACTCAGTCAGGATGCAAGGAAAGATGTACTATTCTCCCACATTCTCTCTATTTCAGACTATGTCTCTGGCTGTAAATAAATGGAGCACCAGAACTTTAGAAGTAATTTTGGAACCTTTCCCAGACTGATAAGCATCAGTTACTTTTTATGGAGGTCTTCAGAAATGTGTTTTGACTGGAGGATGACAAACCTTTGGAATTTGCATAGTGAGAACTTAACTGTGAGGAAAGAAACAAATTTTGTGAGATTTATGTAGGGCAGATTTGCTTGAATGAAGTCATCACCAAACTGGCTATAGTTATCCATGTAATTGAATAACAAAGGCTGTTTCCCTTTTGGGTTTGTTTGTTTGTTTGTTTGTTTCCCAACTTTGGTACATGACCTGTTGGATGACTTTATTTATGAAATACAGGAGACAAGCATCAAACTTTGGTGTTATATGTTCACTCACACTCACTTTATATTTCAGTAGGACAACATGAAATTCCTTTCCTTCTTTAAAATGGCATAAAGAAGATGGTAAAATCAGTAGCATTCATTCATAAGAGGAAAAATTCTCACAATCAGCACTGTTGCTGATTAGGCCTGAATGATATGTTTTAGCAATTTGATTATTGATATGGAGTGAGATATGGGAAGAATTTTTTTTTTAATCAAAGTTCTATAGAAGGTATCCAAAAATTATCCAGATGGTTTACACTTGTCTGGAGGGAAGGGGGAGTCATCTTATATATATTTTTTCTTTACTTTTTATATTTTCTTTACTTTTTGTTAGTTTTTTTGTATTTGTAAACTTTAATAAAAGTATTGTGAAAATATTAGGGTAAAACAAATAGAGGACCACAGGTTCCTTGAATCCAATTTAAAAAAAATGTGATTAGAGAAAATCACTCAATGTATTTCCAGACTAACTAATCTATGCATAAATATATCATCTGGAAATTTTAGGGAATTATATAATAATGCTAAACAGGTACACACAATCTCTATTCTCATTCATTAAATATACATGATGCTTAATTGTCACATTACCCTTTAATGCCATTTTTTAAATGCCCACAGGAAATCATATTACCTAAGTGTTGACATACTGTTTAGTTTGAAGAAGCCTGACACGTAGAATAGGCATGCAATACTAACCTACAGTCTAGAAAACTTTGTCAGTGCTTTAGGGCAATTTCAAAACCAAAATCTGCCATCTCCAATCCACAATAATAAAAAGAAAAGGAAATAATTTTATTTTTAGTCTTCTCAGACTTAGGATACCTTCTCAGTCTCTCTTGCTCTTTTTGTTTCATGTTTACTTCCATGAATGCAGTTATCAAAGAGAGCATTTCCTTCAAGGGCACCTTTAAAAATATGCAATCAATTTGAATTTGAAAACATTTAATAAACACAGGGCCAGGTTCATTCATCATACATAATCATTTCCATCCTTGTAACAATGAAATCATTTTTCTTTTGCAACCCCCTCCCCCAATCCCTTTAGTAATGGGATTCAAAAGTCAACTAAGACACTATTTCCACTTTTTTCTTTCGCCACAGCCTTGTTTTGATTGTGGTTTTCTCCTCCCTGTCCAGGTTTCATTACTGGATACAGATATGGAGCAGTAACTGGTGTGTTTTCTGGCGTGAACAATATTTGCAGTATAACATACTTGGCTTTTCTGTGGCCCCTTCAGCATATGCTGTAGTCCCCCATTTCATATTTTTCATCTGTGGTTCTCTTGAAATATCCTTGAGACCCCAAGAGGCCATATGGCTCCTTTTTGACAAACACTGAGCTAAGGCATATTAAAGTACTGATAGAAGAGAATATTTGTAGCTCAGGCTTGAACTGTAGGGTTCTTGTTGCTCTGAGTTTGGTGATTTTCTTGCAGACATTTCATTACCAAACTAGGTAACATCAGTGCTGCAGAGAGCACCAAGGACCCATATATTAACGTGTCAAGGGGAAGTCTCTAAAGACTGGCAGTGACTGCTTTGTGATTTTATCTCTGTCCTCAGAACCTTATTCTTATATATTGTTATATAAAAATATGTGAAAATTATTTGAAGAAAATCTCTTGTATAAAACAGAATATTATTTATACTATAAATGTGGAAAATGGATTTGGTGGTTTTTTGTTATTGTTGTTAAGCAGGCAGCTGATCTCAAACTTTTATTTTGAACTGCAGTGTATATAATTCATGTACACCTACGCATATTTTATTTAATATATAATATTTTAAACATAACATAACAACTGGGCTGATCCAGGAATGAGTAAATGTAGGCTCTACTCACTAGGGAAGCTCAAATTAAATTACTGTAATTGACAACGCAGATTTGCTCTAAACATTCCACCTGGAAACAACTCAAAATACTTCCAAAATGTATGGGGGGGGGAGGCAAGGTAAATGATTTGGGAAGAATCTCCGGGAGGGGGGGGGGACTCATTGAATTCTTCTCTTTGGAGATCTAGGATATTATTGTGGTGCATACTAGGGCATTATCTATATACTAGGATATTATCCTGAGGCAAAGGGAGAGACCATAAATGAGCACACTCCAATTCTTTCTTAACATAATTCATTCATCATTCCTCCAATGCTTATCTATCCCTGAACTGGACAGAGAAAAAAAATGAAATAGATAACTTTACATTTTGGATTATAGGCAGTTACATATAGTACCACGGACTGCATGAAAAATCTGTTAGACCTGGCCCAAACAAAGGTGTTCCCTTGAGATGAAGACCAGTAGACAGAAATAATATAGTCTGCAAATCTGAGGGATAGAAAAATGAAGAAGAAAAATGGATGGAATAAAAGATGGCTGGGGTATACTTGAAAGGACTATTTAAGTCAAGATGATGTATTCATGTATGTAGTCACCAGAAACTGAGCTAAACTCCGTGGCAACAAGCTAATGACCAAGTTACGAGTTGACCTTAGTGATTAGCAGGGCTCCAGAAATTTCCATCCCTCAGCTGCTTCCAATATAGGCTTTTAATTTTCTTTAAAATAGTTTCTTCTACAGTTGACAGCCTGATAGAAATGTTGCAGGTGAACCCTTTTTGAGGTCTACATTACTGCCAGGACAAGCTGAACAGTTGAATTTCTATTTGCTAGGTAGCTTGCAAAAGCAAACACTTTTCCAGGGGAAAAAAGTAGTAATGCAGGACAGCCAGTATTTAGCTATTTGGCAAGCTATAATGAGAACAATCTTAGTCTTGGGCCTGTTTCCAGAATTATCCCATTAGGAATTTAATGATACTTCTTTATATCCATTTACTACCTCCTGAAGAACATAATTGCAAAATATACTTACAGCTTTCTTGTCTATCAATCTCTACTAATAACTGCACAAAATTGAACACTGCTGGCATATTTAATGGCTTTGTGTGGAAAGAGGCCACCCACTAAAGAACCATCAGTTATTTGTTCAAAGTAATTCAGGATTAGAAACATCACTGAAGACAGGTTAGTTCTGCAGAATCACTACTTATGATTGAAAGTTATTGAAAATTCCCTAAATGAGAATCGTCAACATTATTTCAAACTTCATAATAAACACCAGAGCAGGATCATTTTGGCATAAATCTAGCAACATACAGTGATTCTGACTACATGAAAAACTGTTCCCCTCTGCTGAACTGAAGTGCTATAAACTCATCTTTGGGCCAAACAAAATTCACTGTGCCCATTTTGGGTCCTTATTCTTCCTCCATTATATCTGTTCTGATTTTGTCTGCATGAAGTCTGAGAAGCAAAGTGTTTGATTCTTCCAGTTTTGCTGACCTCTCTATTTTATACAATACTAAGTGACAGGAGAAACCTCTATCAGATTCACTGCTCTAGTAGTTGTGTGTTGTCTGGCTTCAGGACTCTCATCTCTTAGTTCTTTCATGGTCTCTGACCTAGATCCCACTCTGTCATAACATGAATTGAATAAAAATTTTGAAAAACAGATTGGAATCTTGAAGGGAAGTGAATTATAAGTAGCACTGTTATTCAAGATTTCCCTTCCTTTCTTTTCTTTGTATAGACAATATATTCTGACTTCCAGATGCTTCCACGTTCTTCTCAGAAACTGATGGAGATTAGGGTTAGTCCCATTTTTCTACTGTTTCACTATTCCACTTTTGCCATGAATTAGAAAGGACAACTGAGTTAAAGCATTTCCAGGATTGCTGCCTAAACAGATTGATGCTATTGTACAATTCTAACAGATCACCAGCACAGCTCTGTTATATCTAGCTCTTTGGGGAGATGACAGCAAAATATATAGAGTTCTATATCTATATATATTTACTCTATATCATCTCTACGTATCATCTGTCTGTCTGTGTCTGTGTCTGTGTCTGTGTCTGTGTCTGTGTCTGTGTCTGTCTGTCTGTCTGTCTGTCTGTCTATCTATCTATCTATCTATCTATCTATCTATCTATCTATCTATCTATCTATCTATCTATCTATCTATCATCTAATCTCCTAACAGCAAGAGGTATGCCCAGCAAGTTTTGCTTATCTTAATGCAGGCCAAATTATCTAGCCTATAGGAATTTATTGGCATGTTCTTCAGGATGCAGCTGAGTATAAGGAGTTTTTTTTTAATATAATAAGGAGATTGCTTGAATATTTAAATTAAATTAGACCACGTTAATCAGGAACTATCAATCCCTCTCTTGCCTTTGATGCAAGTTTTCAAATGTGTGCATCTTTTTTAACGAGGGTTGGACTACTTCTTCAGCCTCATGGCTAGATTAACATGTGAATGGAAAGTGCTGTCAATGCCATAGGCCCACACAGCCCAATCCTTGAATAGGTCCTATATTTTGAAACAAAACTGTGGCTTTCTTGTCTGTATTACTGTAGACATTATTAATTGAATTGGATTATGGCTAGTTCATATTTTGTTTATGTTTCAATCTGGAGTCAAGTATACAGATTCACATAGTCTTGTGTGATAATTTTTATTTTAAAATGACAGAAATTTAGTTTAGTTTCCAGTATAATATAGCTTAATTTAGTATAATTCATTGATTTAAAATGGGAAATTTACTTTTAATTAGTATGTAATAATAGTTTTAAAACTTTCTGGAAAATTACAAATGGAATACACTTTACTTCAAACTATGGATAGCAATATAATCCATTCAATCATTTGTTATAATCCTTGTTTGAGCCTTCTCCTTTAGCAACCTTTTAAACTTGGAAAACTGGAGAAAAGTTTTACAAAGGCTAAACTAATAATTTGATATTATCAAAAAATAATAAATGCTACTAAGATGAACTTGGATAATGTCAAGTGATTTGATATACAGAATTGGAGTGTCCTATATCACAAAACCAATGTCTTCCAAGTTTTAAGAAATATAAAGCATGTTTCTTATGATTTAAAAACTCAATTAGATCATCAAACATTTTTCGAGAGATATTGGAATCCTCAGTGGCTGTTTATGAAAAAGTTGGTTGTCATCTTTCTACATGCAATAAAATTAGTATGTATATTTTAGACATGTCCATTGGCATTTCCTAATTGGTTAGAGATTAATATGTATCAAGAAGAAAGTTAAGTCCAAAACTATGCTTTTGATGTTGAGTTATATTCCCAAAAATTGTAAGTTGTCTATGTATGAAGTGATTTGGACATATCATTCCTAGCTGGTAGAAAGATTTTGTATTCTTTTTTCTTTTATAATATTCTTTTAACTTATCAAAGTATAAAATACAAATGAAAATGAAAACAGTAAGAAAATGGGGAAAGGAAAGAGGGGGGGGAAGAAGAGTAGAGTAAAGGGGGAAAAAGAAAGAAAAGCAACTTCAACCTTTTACTTTTACATATTCAATATGTACTAGCCATTTCTATAACAACAAACTTATATAATCAGTATAACCCCAAATCAGAGTTTTGGTTTTTTTCCCATCTCAAGCACCAAATCAGAAGTGGTTACCAAGTAGAAACAAAGTTGAATATATTCTTTTTAATTGATTAAAGCAGTTAATTTAGCTGTCTTGGCTAATTCCCTCAGTTTTTCCAGCCATTCATCCATTATGAGAGACATTTTGTATTCTTGATCTGTTTTATGTACCAGATTTTAAAATTTGGTTTCATGAAATATGGTTGCTCTCAGCCTTCAACATGCTCTTGAATCAGCAGAAAAGCAAGAATGCACAATATCACTCTGTATGATCTAAGGCAGACATGTCAAACTTGCGACGTCACGTGACGTCGCGTGACGTATTGGGACTATTTTGCCATTGCCGGCAATGGGGTGGGCGTGGCTTCCGCGTGACGCGTCCGGCCCGCGGGCTGGCAGTTTGACACCCCTGATCTAAGGCTTCACTCACTATTTAAAAACTGAAGGGTACAGGTAGTCTTTGACTTACAGCCAGAATTGGGCCTGGAACTCCCATTGCTGAACAAAAAGGTCATTAAGTGAATCATCATAAAACCCAAATTTACAACCTTTTTGCTGCAGACATTAAGCAAATTTGGCTTTCTCCATTGACTTTGTTTGTTGGAAGTTTACTGGAGGATTACAAATGGAGATCATGTGGCCCCAGGACACTGCAATCAATGACCATGAGAACATTGTGGTAGTTGTGTGAGGCCCAGTTATAATTTCCCCCTTTTTAGCACTGTCAATAACTTTGAATAGTTGCTAAGCCAATGGTCCTAAGTGAAGTACTATCTATACTGTATAGTGTTATTTGGCAAGTTTAAAAAAGTAGGATTTTTTTTCCTTTTTCCTTTTTTTTCCTCCCCATTTTCTTTTCTTCCCCCTCCCCTTTTCCTTAGTTTTCACTGTTTGGTTTCATTTTTGTAATCTAGTTTTTCTAGTAACAGTAGAAATATAGTAGTTTCATTTGCCATTGTTACTACTTGTATCATTCTATTAATATTTCTATTGGCTTAAAAAGAAATATGGAAACATGCACTAGAACTGATTTGCCCAACATGAGTTTTAAATTCAGACTCATTCTTAAATACGAATCCATTAGTTAATGGGACCATTATCTCAAAGTGAGATCATTTGTTCTCAGATTCATGTGTAACAATTAACCTTTTCAAATCTTAATTGTACTATTATCTTTTTGTTTTTAATGTGTGGAATCGCCAGACAACTCTTTTCAAAAATGAAATCCTAACCTGATTTATTCAGTGCCATTTGGCAGGCATTGAGCATGGTTCTCTCTAATCTATTCATAATAGAGCTTAGCTTTTAATTTTTCTCTTGTTCTGCTTCCTTTTCTTATTCCACTAGCACTAAAGCTGATGCTCTGTCTGCTTTAGCATCAGGCTTGAAGTGTGTTCGCTTAATGCAAGGAATTTTTTTTTTCATTTCCTTTCTGCAGGTAATACAAGCTATGCTTGGCTTTAATCTTTCTGCCTCAGCAGCTTCTGCAGAAGCCTATTCCAAATGCCAATCTTTAGCAGGAATCTTACTCTATCAGCACCCTATTCCCATGCTCCACCACCTAGAAAACCAAGTTCTTCATTGTGAACAGGAAATAGACAATCGTCCCTGACAAGAATAATAATATCTGAGCTATTCAGAAATGAGCATGGCCTAAGATAACCAAGGACAAAGGTAGATCTTTTTCAACCACTGCAGAGAGAAAATTCACAGAACTCTATAAAAGATACATCTGACCTAGTCATTCTTGTTCAGAACCATATCCTTCCTCCTCTCACACTAACTCTATAAAGTACATCCATGATACCCAACATCCAGAATTGATTCTGCTTTAGCAATTCTTATGAAATCAGTTTGTTGTCCATTCTTGCTATTTGTAACTTCTATCTTCGCCCTCCATAAAAGAAAAGAAAACTGATTAATCTCAATTAAGATTGTACACAATTACACTAGGTGACCATTCTGTAGCAGAGCATATCACCATCGCAATTTAGGTTGCACTGGGCATATTTTAACAGAACAGATTTAACAGAATAGCAGAATTGGAAGGGACCTTGGAGATTTTCTAATCCAACCCCCTGCTCAAACAGGAAACCTATAACATTTCAGACAAATGGTTGTCCAATCTCTTCTTAAAAGCCTCCAGTGTTGAAGCACCCACAATTTCTGGAGGCAAGTCATTCCACTACCTGTCTAACTGTCAGGAAATTTTTGCATACAGTTTCAGTTTTCAAAAAAATAACTATTCGTTGGCACATATTTAACCCCCTACCCTTGCTCTCTGTAATTTACCATAATGGTCTGTTGTAAAGTTTACAGGTAGATAAGTCATATAAGACATTATATGTTGTTATACTATATATTGTTCATTTTCCCTGGGATACATTCCCAGTTCTTTTCTAACCTCATCATAGCCATCTAAATTGCAGAAAGAAAATTAAGGTATGGGTACATATCTGGCAGATAGTCTGAAATAATGCAAAATAAACATAGTATGAAATATTTTAGATATTTTAGTAGAAACTCAGTCACTTGTATCAACAATTAAGTAGATTTTAGGCCATTCCTAATATCTGTGGTAGCAGGACAACTTAAAGAATAAAATATTGCGAGAGAGAGAGAATTGTATATTTTATTTTTCGAGTTGAATGAGAGGGAGGGAGGGAGGGATGGTTTTAAGTCAGCTAGGAGCATGAAGTTTCTTTGGTAATAGTAGAGAAGTACTGTAGTTTAGCATTGTCTTAGCATTATCTTCAAGGACAGGGGTCCCCAACCTCCAGTCCATGGACCGGTTCCGGGCCGCACAAACAAGCAAAGCCCCATCTGTGAGATGCAGGCAGCACACAAAACTAAGCACACTCCGGTCCATGGAAAAACCTTTCTCCATGGAACCGGTCCCTGGTGCCCAAAAGGTTGGGGACCTCTGTTCTAGGATGTTTGTTTGAGTTCATAATTTAAGGATAAGAAAGAGTGACTAGCCCAAAGTTACTCAGCTGGCTTCCATGCCTTGGAAAGACTAGAGGTTCTCCCTTCTCCTAGTCCAGAACTTTAACAACCACATCACACTATCACTCATGAGCTGCATCATTCCAATGCAAAATAAAATATGTAACCTAGTGATGATATGGAGACAATTATAAAATCTACCATTTGTTCTCACTCCCATACTTCAGTAACAGCAGTTTTCTTGACTTCTGAAACACTATAGTTCTTTTTTTAAAGAAGGTAGTAGAGAAGGTGGAAGAGAAGAAACAGCAAAGAGGCCCAGATGAAGGAGACTATGTGGGTCCCTTTCAGTATAAGTTCAAGCTCAAGGGGGACAGGACAGAAACCACACTGGCTGCTATTCTGGATAACATGCAGCAGGACTTGGAGTACAAATGAGCCTCGCTTATTTTGCTTTATCTCTTAATGGCATTTGATACCATCAGTCATAGCAGGAGCAGGTACACAATCAACAGGTTTTCATGAACTTACAGCTTCTGCTAGATTGGAAAGACACTGTAGCCAGAAGAGTTTTTGACTAGCTTTGGTTTTGGCAAGTATGCCTGTTGTGATTTATCTGGATTAAAAGGCTCTAGCTCCAGGGACTTGTGTCATTATTGTCTTATGTTTGAACTGCTGTAATCCTTTCTATATTGTGCTTCTCTTGTAGATGTTGAGACTACAGTTGGTACAAAATGCAACTCTTCCTTGCTGATAAGTGAGAATCATTACCACAAAGAATTGTATTGGCTCAATTCAAGGTGCTGCTGATTATCTAAAAAACCTTTATGGATCAGGTCCTTGTTATCTGGATGACCATTTGTTCCAAGTAGAATCCAAAGTAGAATGCCAAAGAGGTTGGGGCCCAGAAGCAGGCATTCTTGGTCATAGTGTCTCACTCTGGGTGCTTTCTCCCCTAGCAGCAGGATGACTTCCTCTCTCCTAACCTTGAGGAAGGCCATCAAGATTGTCTTTATCCATAAAAAGCAAAGGATGCCGTATAATAGAGGGCAGCTCTCAAGGCGGTGTCATAACATGATTATGTTTGACGTCTTAGGTATAATTTTATATCTCTAGATACTTATAGTGCTTTGTTTTATTGCTCTAATTAAATGTAGGTGGTCTAGAGTCTTTGATGTGGTATTGTCAAAATGATGTAATAAACTAGCCAACCAACATGTTGCCTTGATCATCAACCTCTTTGGGAATTGAAGTCCAACGTATTTGGAGAGGAAGCCAAACTTCAGCCAATTGGAAGACTGTTAGTACTGTACCACATTTTCAGCAGTAGAAAAATCCAAATTAGATTCAGGTACCCTTATGACATTTCATGTATCTAGGTGCAATCTTTTTTTTCTTTTTTACACAAGTGTATATCAAATACAGTGCTTTAAAATGGTCTTTTTGTGCTTGATTCACTGCTAAAATAGGACCACTACAGCTTTCTGAGTCCAGATCTCATGCTTCACACAGAAGCAATTTGGTCAAGTTCCTGGCAATCTACAAACACACAGAGTGGTCTTGTGTCACTCTGGTCTGTCATCGCCTCCTCTTAGCAACATTCCTGGGCAGGTGGCAGCTATTTCAGCTCAAAGAGGTGGAGGGATGGAGAAAGACCATCTATTTTTTCCTTAGTGATTACAAGCCCTTACACTGGGGAAAGACCTTACAGGGAATTGCCATTTTGGGGCCAGAACAGCTGCTGTCACATAATGCTAAAGAAACTTTAATCAAAACTTGAGGAAAGCTGTAACAGGCCTAGACCAATGAGGCCAGCTGATACAGCATTGACTTACAACCTGGTATGTGGTGTGAGCCAGAAATAAACCTGTTTATATAGTAACCAACATAATAGCAACAGTGAGCTAGGTGAGACACTTCTCTCTTCTCCACCCCAACTCATAAGCACTTTACTCTGTTTCTCACTAGATAGCTTTGCGGGTTTTGTTTGTTTGAAAAAAATCCATAGAGACCAAACAAGTTTTTATACTCTGCTAGAGTTTGTATCTGCAGGCATTTCTCCACTGTTAACCTTGTTTTTCTTTTTCTTTGCTAAAAGAGTCAGTATATTCAACTCAAATATGTGTTATTTGGTCTAGATGCCACTGGTTAAAGGAATTAATTGAGGCTCCTAAGCCTGTTAAGCTGTTTTTATAGGAAGTTGATGAAGCTGAAAATATTTTTTTTTGTGACCACTGGCATAATGATATTGAAAGTCCTCTTTTGGAAAACTAATAAAAGGTTGCTTAAGGTAATATGCAGTTAGTTTCCTTTGATATTGGGATTCTAATTAAAGGTTAATTAAAGAGAATGCTTTTTGTATTTTAGGCACTTGAAGAGAATGCTTAATAGGTCATGGTTGTATTTGCTTTGATATTAAAGATGCAACCCAGGAACTGGAACATACACTCATATAATTTGGACATATCCTTTTATTTTCATATTTTGGAGTGAAATCAATAGCACCATAATGTGAATTGTGGTCATAAGCTGAGAAATACCTGTATGTTCTTCTTGTAATGACTTAAATGTATAGGGATATCAAGAAATGTGGGCTTTTATGATGTGAGCAATAGCTAAAGAAATATTACAGAACACCAGAAGGCAAAAATTGCACCTGGCTTGTAGCAGTGGAACTTTTGCCAATATCTGAATTATTTTTTTCTGGCAAAGGAGAAAGGACGTAGACATCTGCAAAATGTAATCCTCCTCCTCCTCCTCAACATCTTCTTGTTTTTGTCAGAATGACGAACATTGTCACAGCATCATGCCATGAGCACATCTCCTTCATATGTGTGAGGAGATTATGTTGTATTACTGTGTGCTATGTTCATCATTCTATTCCCCTTCCCTCTCCCAACAGATAAATCTGATCGAAGAAGGACACTTTTAAACAACACTAAATCCACCCCTGCTATAGTAGAATAAGACATACGTATCCTTTAATTTGTAAATCAGTGTATGATCACATGTCTTAGTTGTGCATAAAAACCATGGAGTTGCATTTGAAACTAGGTAAGGCTACTTGGTGTTTCCATAAGTTTGTGGTCACAGTTAGCTTATGGTCCTTTACAGGATATCCATAGTGTATGATAAAAAGAATAATCTGTCAGCTACAATAGTACAATCAAGGCTCAGCCTTTTTTGTGTGTGTCATAGGTGCAACAGATATAAAAATGTATGGAGCTTGGAAGAAGCTTTATGAAAAACAATCTGAAGGAGACCACATACAGTAAGTTCTGAACTTGATCAGGCAGGAATACATCTGGGTCAATAGTAGGTTAAAGCCTTGCTCCATTTTCTTTGCAATTGTTTCTGAAAACTCATACAACTCATACAAATTTATGCAGATTTCAAGTAGAGTACCACTGTACTATAACTAAAAAGTAATATTTATCAAATCAACTTTAACAATTAAAGAAATAGTGTAGTGTTATATATAAAATTCATTAACCTGATTTAGCTAATTCAGAGAATAAAACAATGTAGCTTTATTCCCTTAGAAATTATGTACCCAAGTTTTTTTTTTCTCTTCACACAGTGGTTATTCTTTAAACTTTCTATCATATGGAATTGTGTCAATAGCTCATGCTTCAGACTGGCTCTTCTATAGGTGCTAGAAATAAACAGAAGAGATGGAGACAATTGTGATTAAACATGCTGTCAGAGAAAACGGAAACGATCACTGTGCACACACGCTTGTCCATTTGGTGCTATGCTCCTTGGTGCACTGGTCCATGCATTTCACAAAGAGATGAAATGAAAAACAGCAACTAGCAAGTGGAGGAATGAAGCGCAGCTTGTACTGGAACATGCTCAGTCACATTCAGTTGGATCCCCATCGCAGCTTAGCTCTCCACAGTTGTCACTGCAAAAGAATGTCATTTCATACAGCCAAGCTGGTCCAGAGATGAAAGATGCCAATAGGCATTCCTCTTCCTTTCTACTTCTCCTAATTTGTAGCGTTTGCCTCATTCTACTACAAGCTGGAATCCGAAGGAAATCAGGCCTGAGTCATCATCTACAGTTATAGTGCACTCTTTTTCACGATGGCTATTTTTATAAATCATGCTGAAATGGTATACACAGAAAGTAACAAAAATAACCTACTTCACAAGATCTGGAAAATATTATTTGCTTTAAATTAGTGTGAGTGCGCAAGACCACTGGCAGAGTGAAGCCTCCCAACCACCAGAGAGTGAGGAGTTCCCAGGCCCCAGAGTTCCCCATCCTAGCATTGCCTTGTTTCTAATTAACTGGGCACACTTCCAAACTAGATTTTTGGCAATTCACCATTCTCTATTTTCTAAGAATCTCTTTCTGGGATATTCTTGACATAATGTGGGAGACTAGCACTTTGTAGCAAGCCAGAATCCCTTTTTTAAAAAAGTAAAACGATCTTGTTTTTTGGTTTTTATTTTGCTGAGATGAAATAGAACGTTTGGCAAGTGGTAAGGAAATTTCCCACTATTCATTTGTGCCTGTGGTTACTACATAAAAGACGACAGTTTAAATAAATAATTAATAAGTTGGCATAAAGAATGTATCTTCTGTACGGCATGCACTGGATCAACAAATGATATTTGGATTCATTGTGTAAGTGTGAGTGTGGGTGGGCATGCAACATGCATATGTATGGCAGCAGAGCAGGAAAAAAGAGTAAGCTAATTCATCTCAAGAATTATTCAACTTTTACAACTATGGTTCAGTAAAACTGCAAGCAGTCACTCTCCTGATTGTAGAATTATTTGCCTTCACTGTACTACGCACAGAAGCAACCACTGGAGAGTCATATTTTGATTCTCAACATTTTATCCATCACATGTTCCACTGAGTTTGGATATTTCACCAGCCACTGGTAAACATATTTTCAAAAAGTTCTAGCGTGGCCAGTTTCAAACATAAAAAGAGGCAATTCTCAAACAATGGAATCCTTTTCCATTTCTAAATATGAAGATAGTGTATGAGCCCTGTGCAGAATTCCAGGCATACTTCTTAACAGCAAGAAAACATGTTATAGTTTATGGAGATTCTCAGGCACCCAGGTCATGGTTGTCCCAAAGGTGCTTTTTCAAAAGGCACCTGGACTTTTTTTTTTTCCCTTGAAGATGTTTTGCTTCTCGTCCAAAAAGCTTCTTCAGCTCTGATGGGGTCAGGTCAGAGCTGAAGAAGCTTCTTGGATGAGAAGCAAAATATCTTCAAGGAAGAAAAAAAGTCCAGCTGCCTTGGAAAAAGCACCTTTGGGACAAAATATGTTATGATTGTGATTGCTTATCTCTCTGATGAATGACAACTGAGAGACTTAAAGGATTTTGGAACTTTTTGAGATCAATACAGAACTGCAGTTGTAAAGAATGCTTTTATAGGTAGTCCTCGACTTAACAAGTTTATTTAGTGACCGTTTGAAGTTACAACAACACTGAAAAAAGGGACTATGATCGTTTTTCACACTTATGACCGTTGCAGCATTCCCATGGTCACACGATCATATTTATAACAGTTGCAGTATTCCAGGGTCATGTGAACACCTTTTGTGACCTTCCTACAGGCAAAATCAATGGGGAAGCCAGATTCACTTAAGTTGCTAACTTAACAACTGCAGTGATTCACTTAACTGTGGCAAGAAAGGTCATAAAATGGGGCAAAATTCACTTAACTGTCTTGCTTAGCAACAGAAAGTTTGGGCTCAATTGAGGTCGTAAGTCGAGGACCTGTATGTGAACAAATGGCTGTACTTGCATGTAGAAATGTCCAAATGAGAGGTAAGGATTCTCCTTTCAGAATTGTCCCTTTCCTTGCCTACTTCTTGCTCTGCTTCCAAAGAATGCTTGTAAAAGGCAGTGCTTTGTGAAAGACTCTGGGGTGGGAAAGCTTGTTGGGGTGATTTATTATTTTTATTTTATTTATTAAATTTATATGCCATTCATCTCACTGTTGAAGTGACTCCAGGAGGCTTACAAAGTGATAAAAAGATAAAGTGATAAAGATAAAGCCATTAAAATTAACAGAGACTAAAATCCAAAAGGATAGGTGATATGGGGGGGGGGGGTTCTGTCTACCTCATCAGCCACCCCCAGCATAGAGCAGCCCCATCAAGGCCCCAGGCCAGCCAGCAGAGCCAGGTGTTAAATCCCTTCTGGAAGGCCAAGAGCATGGAGGGGATGTTTTCGTTGAATCAAAATCAGAATAGAGCTGGAAGGGACCTTGGAGGTCTTCTAGTCCAGCCCCCTGCTCAAGCAAGAGACCCTATACCATTTCATACAAGTGGCTGTCCATTCTCTTCTTAAAAACCTTCAGTGATGAAGCACCCACAACATCTGAAGGCAGGCTGTTCCACTGGTTAATTGTCCTCACTGTTAGGAAGTTTCTCCTTAATTCCAGGTTGCTTCTCTCCTTGATTACTTTCCATCCATTGTTTCTTGTCTTTCCTTCTGGTGCTTTGGAAAATAAATTGACCCCCTCCTCTTTGTGGCAATGTCTCAAATACTGGAATGCTGCTATCATGTCTCCCCTAGTCCTTCTTTTCTCTAGACTGGCCATACCCAAATCCTGCAACTTCATATGTTTTAGTCTGATTTTAGTTTATTGAAAGGTTGGTTGATTTGTGTTGATTTGTAGTGAAGGAAAGCAATGAAAGGGTTAAACATAGAATCCTTGGGTTGGTTCTCTTCCAACTTTAGGAAATTTTGGAGGAAAGAGAGTTTTAGATGTGTTGATAGCATCTGCCTTGCAGATGTTGGGTTTGGCTGCTGCTCAGTAGGAGAAATCTGCTTTTAATTCTCTCTCTCTCTCAAAATTCTATCGGTAGATATTTTGGAGAGCAGATCTGCACTTTCTCCTTGGCTCATTGCCACTTTGATCCACTCAGCACTTCCTGAGTGCTGGAACAGATAATGTCATCTTCCTCCCACTTCCAGCCCATTACAAATGCACTCCATGCCCGTATTTTCTAGCTTTGTTGGAAAATTGTTTTCTGATCTGAGCCATCCAAATCCGTTCACAACAGATAGTCTCCAGCACTTCATTTCATTCTAGCAGCCCCACCTCCGACAGGCTGCAGTGCCTGGCATGCCCGCTTCCTTCCAGGATCACTCCCCTGTGGAGCCATTTTATCCTGGGCTGAGGATGGCTGTTCTCTGCTGGTCAGCAGAGAGAGAGAGATTGCCACAGTGGTCTATTAAATAAATATAGTACAGTATTGTTGGCCCTAAAAGCTAATGGTCCATTTAACCCTTATATCTTCCAGTGAGCATCTTTCCAATGTTTTCTTAGGCTAGGTGAAACATGTTCCCTTTGCTGCTTAAACCCTGCCCCACCATCCTGCAAAATGTCCCTTTCTCCTTTCCTTTCCTTTCCCTTTCCTTTCCTTGTAGCTATTTTATTCCTTTGAACCTAAACAGTCAATTCTTCTTTGCTGCAAAGTTTCCATGGAAGATAGAAACAAAATAACAACTCCTATTATTTTGTTAGGAAATAACAAATAATAACTTTGTTATGGTTCCTATTGCTTTCATCACTGTAGATCAGAGCTACATTTATGTCAAAGCATTCATCTCAAAGCAAATAATTTTGGATCGGGGAGGAGGGAAAGCCTTTGGGCATATTTGTATGCATATATCTGGGAAAGAACAAGAAAAACAGAGGGACTAATAAGAATAAAACTATCTTTGAGAGGAAAAGTCCGGTATTGGTACATCAACCCACTGCAGATTTTCTGAAGTTGGCTTAATATATACACAGGAGTCACTTAGAAGCCAAGTAGCTTGGGTTACATTGTGTTGTTGCCTTAAGACAATTCAAGATGTCTTGCTGCTCTGTCTATGATTTAATAACACATGCATACTAATATATAAAAGGAAGACTGAATACAACAGGGGTCTTCAAACTTGGCCCTTTTATGACTTGTGGACTTCAACTCCCAGAATTCCTCAGCCAGCGTGCCTGGCTGAGGAATTCTGGGAGTTGAAGTCCACAAGTCATAAAAGGGCCAAGTTTGAAGACCCCTGGAATACAACAACTTTGTTTTTAGTTTTCTCAATGGTTTCTCAGCAACCCAGACTTCAAACACAATTATTAAAAGCCTGAATGTAAAAGGCTGTCTTCCGTAGAATGATTCTTGTTAGTGCAAATCATCACAATGTGAAATGAGCTCAGGTTTTCTTGACCCACTTCAGATTTGGACAGGCAGCACCCCACATGGGAATGGGTGCAAGTGGGAAAATGCCTTGACTTGATCACATGTTGTGTTAACTGCTTAGTTGAGCTAGTTATGATAGCAGAGATATAAAATACACAAAACTCTAATGAACATTTTATCTATAGAACTGAGCACCTGTGCCTACAGATTTTGAGCAAGTTCAAAATCAGGTCCAGGCATGTCTGATGACACTGGCTCCTTTTGAAAGAGACAGCTTTTTTCTCACTCTATGTTGGTTT
This sequence comes from Azemiops feae, assembly GCA_023970755.1. Taxonomy (NCBI): domain Eukaryota; kingdom Metazoa; phylum Chordata; class Lepidosauria; order Squamata; family Viperidae; genus Azemiops; species Azemiops feae. The sequence continues at coordinate 760,626 of JALGBA010000085.1, read as the reverse complement.
ATTTGAAACCAGAATAAGTCTTTTCTTTATGCAATGTGAAAACATGTGAGCCATCCAGTTAGGAGACTGTTAAGAACTGTAGGAGAGACTTCCGGTTCCGGTTCCAGCGCCTGCGGTCAGGCAAAGAGTATGTTCTCTTTGCCGACCAATTTCCCCCCGCCGGTAGACCCTGGACAGGGTCGAAAGTCGCCCCGGAGAGGCGACCACCGTGGAGGAGGACACTCGTCTGATCGCGGAGGGAGCGGCAGCCCCCTCTGCGATCTGAGAAATCACCTTTGGGCCGATGAGGAAAAGATCGGCCAGTAACATGGCCGATCACTTAGCTGCTCCAGCCGAAAGTCACAGCAACATCTAAGCATAAAGAACCACCGTGGAAGATCCGGGTGAGACCTTTCCTTCCCTCTTATTATCTTATCTACTTCCCTGTGAAAAGCTTCTAGAAACTATTTCCTCCCTTGAAAAAGCAGCGTTCGAATACTTGGGGGGAAAAATAACTAATTTTTATTGTGTATTTGAACTGTTGGAATTCAGGGGATCCTGAAAAAAAAGAAGAAGAAAAAGCCTTACTGTGACTCTCTTTCTCTGCCTGCTTGTTTTCAGCTTAAGTGGAAATTTTTAGGGAGGGGGGTGGAGTGTTTCTTTTCCTCCCCCCCCTTCTGAACATTTTTATCTACTTTAAAAAGAAAAAAAAACTTCTTTGGCTTCTGGGTGGATTTATGTGGATTGTATGGTTACAATGTAGCTCGGAACGTGGCGTGAAGCCCAGAAAGCCTTATCGTAACAATGTAACCATTAGCAGCTGAACTGCTGAACTTGGCGTCACACCCAGACACTGTTGAACTTTCACTATATAAAAAAAAAAAAAGAGAAGAAGAATGGAATCCTACTCACAGCTTAACTATGGACTCATACTAGAAAAAAATTTGGAAATGAAAGAAGAATTAAGAGAGCATTTCAGGATACTCAGGAAAAAGGATGTTTCAGAGTTAAAAATTGAATTTCAAACTTCAACTGATCATGACACACAACTAGATTTACAACTTAATGAGATGGAGGATTTATATCTACAACCTACTGAAGAGGAAGATGTTACATCTTATATACAAATGATGGAGATTTCTGAGAACCAAAGGCAGAATTCAACTAAAACATCTATAGCTTTAAAAACAACAGAAATGGACTTTCAAACACGAGATATTAAAAATGCTGACAATATATACAAACAACGAATAATCACCATACTGACTAAGACTGATTACATAGTGCAGACAATATTGGGAAAAAGAGAAGACTATGATCAGACGCAACTGTGGGAAAATGCGTATAGTCAAATATTAAGATGGGAGGAGCTAAAAGCCCTATTGTGGAAACCTGCTTGGCATAAAAAGAAAGCTAGAATTAGGTTTAAAAATGAGTGTTAAAACTTTATTTGACGGGTAAAATGGTTTTTAGAGACTTCAAGTGAGCTAATATTTTTGAGATTTCTAAGGTCTAAGATTTTAGTCTGAGTTAATATTGATGTGAATTATGGATTTGATTATGGTCTGGAATGGCAATTATGGAAAATTGGAAAAGTTAAAACTAAAGGAGTTGTATTGAGATTGGTGAAATATTACTGATATTTTTACTTGTAATGATTGAAGATTGGACTGATTTATAAAAATGTTTGATAGAGTATAGGAAATAGAATATAGTGGAGAAATATATATATATATATATATATATATATATATATATATATATATATATATATATATATATATATATATATATATATATATATATATATATATATATATATATATATATAAATATATTAATAATATATGTAGGTCTTTGGTAATTCGGGTTTTCTCCCGCGTAAAATTGAAAGTGTCTTGGCAACGTTTCGACGAAGTCCCATTCGTCATCTTCAGGCTGGTGTCTTCGGCTTCGTGCTTCTAGGAGCAATGTGTGATCGCAGCTGTTTTTTCCTTTTAACTGCCAGTGGAGGTATGAACTGATTGGATGGGAGCTTGGCTGTGTTCTGATTGGGTGGAGGTGTGTTCTGATTGGTTAGGGGCTTGGCTGTGCTCTGATTGGATGGGGGGTTGGCTGTGCTCTGATTGGCGGGGTGTGTGCTCTGCTTGGGTGGGGGCCCTGTTGTGCTCAGATTAGTCTGAGTTGCAGGGGGATTTGAGATGGAGAGCTGCATTGCTGTTGTTTGGCTTCGCGTTCGTGGTCGTGCCACATCTTCAAGGTGGGTGTCAGTTTGCTTCACGTATGAAATGGAGGGGTTTAAGATGGCCAATGATGCAGCTGTGGTCTGGTTTCTGGTCCGCGGTCGTGCCTCATCATCGGTGCAGGTTTGAGTCTGCTTTTTGCGTGGATGTGTGGTGGTGACATCATGTGTGGTCTTCGTGAGTGTGGGTCCAGTGTTGCTCCTTGTGCTAGGGACTCGTCTGTCAATAAGGCTGGGTTTCCAAATGGCTGGTAGGCGGGAGGTATCATCTCGTTTATTCATGCTGTGTGGGCGTTTTTCTATCTCGATGGCTTCTCTGATTATTCTGTTGTTAAGTGTTCAGTTTGGGCAATTAGTTCTGGATTTTAAAGTCAATTTTATGTCCTGTGGCTTGAGGTGTTGACCAGGGAGGAGTGGTCCTTTTTCTGATCTGAGTTCTTGTGTTTCTTCAATGCAGTGACTTATTTTGGGTGTTTGTCCGATGTATGTGGTGGGGCAGGCGGTGAGGGGATTTCATAACTCCTTGATTTTCGAACTCAATTTTGGCTTTTGGGTTCTAGGATGGTGGATAATTTTTCGTTTGTGCAGAAATGCGTCTTATGTGTGTTGTGGCAGGATCTGCTGATTTTGTCTGTTGTGCCTGTTATGTATGGGAGGAGGCTTTGCAGTTTTCTTGTATAGTTTGGATTTAGTGGGGTCTTCTGTTGTTTGGATAAGTTGGTAATCTTATTTTTGGAATCCGTTGGATGTTAGTAATTAGTGAGAGTGCTGTAGTTCGGTTTTTAGGTGTTTGTGCGTCAGCTAAGCTTTTGTCTCTCGAGATAAGTGTCTTGGCACGGAGTTTTGATCTGTGCTCGGGTGGTGGTGTGAGAGTGCGTTGCACGATAGCGGTTTCGTGTGTGTATTTCTTGGTAGATGGTGTGGTCCTAGGGAGCCATTGGATTTCTTGTAGACTAAGACATCCAGGAAGGGAAGTTGCATGTTAGCTTCTGTTTCCATGGTGAACTGTATTTTGGGGTGTAGGCTGTTGAGGTGTGTGAGGAAGTTGTCTAGTTTTTCTTTCCCATGTGGCCAGATTATGAAGGTGTCGTCTACGTATCTGAGCCAGAGTTTGGGTTTATGATCAGACTTTTCTAGAGCTTGGGTTTCAAAGTGTTCCATGTAGAGGTTTGCAATGACAGGAGAGAGGGGTGACCCCATGGGTGCTCCTTCTATTTGTTTGTATTTTTGTCCGTTATAGATGAAGTATGTGTTGGATAGGCAATGGTTGGTCAGATCTAGGATGTGCTTGGGGGGGTTATATTTGTTTTGGATAGCTGTCAAGGCTTCTTGGATTGGCACTTGGGTGAAGAGGGAAATGACATCAAAGCTCACGAGTAGGTCGCTGGGCTGTAAGTTTTGTTTTTTTATGATCTCTATGAATTGGAATGAATTTTTTACGTGTGAGGTGATGGATTCTGAATAGGGCTGTAGTTGTTTGGCGAGAAATTTGGCTAGGTTTTGTAGAGGTGAGCCTATGGAGCTGACTATGGGTCTAAGTGGGGTTCCTTCTTTGTGTATCTTGGGGAGACCATAGAGCTTAGGGCATCTGGATGATTTTTCTCTGGGAATGATTCTTTGCTGGATCTCTTCGCTGATGGGGGAGGCTTTTATTTTGGATCTAGTGTTTTTTTCCAGGTAGGTGGTGGGATCTGTGATTAGGGGTTTGTATGTGGAGTCCTGGAGCAGGTTGGTTAATTTGGTTTGGTAGTCAGATGTGTTCATAACCACCGTGGCGTTGCCCTTGTCTGCTGGTAGGATTATTATGCTGGTGTCTTCTTTCAGGTTAATTAGTGCTGTCTGTTCCTCTTTGTGTAAGTTGCTTTTGGGGGGTTTGCTGGTGCAGAGGATGTTGGTGATTTCGAGTCTGATTCTGTTAGCGTCATCGGGGTTGATTTTGGTCAGGCTGGTTTCAACTCCGCATATAATGGTTTCAGTGGGGATGTGTTTGGGAGCGACTGCAAAGTTGAATCCTTTGGAAAGGACATTGGTTTCGGCTTTGTATTATATATATATATAATAGTTATATGTTTACTTTAGAAATAATTAGAAATAATTTAGGCTAATGTAAAATGGTTTAAAAAAAACTTAAAGTTATACTCGTTTATAAAATATGTATGTGAAATAGAATAGAATAAGAGATAGAATTTAACTGAGAAGTATAAAGTGAATAATTGGAGTAATATGTATAGGTTAGGAATAATCTGTATTATATGGATACCCGAATTGTATACTATATGTTTATGTAATGCCAAATTGGAGTATGTTAATAGTTAATTAAGCTCGAAAATGGGTGGAAATATTATTGATAAGTTGTTGTTTTTTTCTTGATTGATAAAATAGAGAGGGAAATTTTAAAGAAGTAACTTAAATTGTTTATGTATGATTATATTTTCTATTTTGTTCTATGGAATGCCCTATCTCCATGATGAGTCCTAAGCACTTGGTTATAAAATTCAATAAAACTTGTTATATATAAAAAAAAAGAACTGTAGGAGAGGCCCTTTTAAAGATGCCCATATCTTCTTCTACTGCTGCAGTGTTATGGAATGCGCATCCTCTGAAGAGCTTAGACTTTCTGAGAATTTATAAACCAGTCAAAACATCTCTCTTTTGCCAGATGTTTAAGTTAAATGCTAATAATACCTATTTAAAAGCTTTTTTTTTATTTGAAGCTTTAAAGTTTTTATATTCTGTTGCTGTTTGAAAATGTCATTCATTACATTGCATTCATTGCAGTATTTATGAAAAGAAAGGAAAGGAAGTCATAAATTGTCAAAACAGCAGGAGTCAATCTTGGCTGAATTTTAAAATAGAATTCTTGAACCTCTCTGCTTTGTTTATGGACTTATCCTAAGCCCCACTCAAGCTACTATAGCAGCCTGTAAACATGCTTCAAGACACTGGGGAAAACCTGTGGGCAGAACTCATGATGCCTCAGAACTCATGATGCTGACTTACGATCATTTTTCACACTTAACAACTGTTGCAGCATTCCTGGGGTCATGTGATCAAAATTAAGATGTTTGCCAATTGGCATGTATTTATGATTGCAGTGCCCTGGGGTCATGTGATCACCTTTTGCAACCTTCTGACAAGCAAAATCAATGGGGAAGCCAGATTCACTTAACTAACGTAACAATTGCAGAGATTCACTTAACAATTATGGCAAGGAAGGTCATTAAAAAGGCTCAAAATTCAAAAACTATCTTGCTTACAAAAGAAATGTTGGATTCAATTATGGTCGTAAGTCAAGGATTACCTTAAGTTGCTTTTTTATGTGGTACAGTGATGACAGAAAGCTGACTTAAATTTTCTTTTTTTGTTTTAAAACAAGCTGCTCTCCTTTCCATAATTTCTGATCTTATCAGGTCTGTAGAAATGCAAATTTGATAATCCCATTCAGAAAGTCTGAGGCCCCGTTCATGAACAAATACTACCAGGCAGAAGCCAATTCAAGACAGGATCTTTTGAAATCCCTTTCAGCAAAACTGATAGCTAACAATAGCAGAGTGATAGAATTAGAACCAGCAACCTCTCACCCAAGAAATCCAATACAGGAAATAAGCCATCAGCCCCAGCTCCAGAGAAGCAGGATATGATCTTTGGGGCACAATAGGATTAACCCACAACCATCAGGATACAAAAAGGGCACACTCAGACTCAGGTCAAAGTACATGACACAGGAAATACAAAGCCTCAAACAGGAACAACTCCAAACACAAAAGCCCAAGAAGGTATAAAAACCCACCACTCCCAGCAACATGTGGTCAGCTTTCCCAGAGTCACATTTCTGTCTGGCTCTGCTCTTCAATAAACTACAACCTTCTTTCTAAAGCAGTCTCCATTTTGTTTATTCCCGGCTTGGACTGGACCCTGAAGAATATTCTTCTTTCAATAGGGGTTTCTGTATCTCTTTGACCCATGAAAGCACAAAGCCCAGTGCATCAATTGAACTAATGTTTTGTATTTCCCAGTAGGGGGAAAACAGTAGTAATTAGCTCATGACTCATTGGCAGCATGTTTCCTGCACTTCAGTGTTGGCAACATGAAGACAATTGGAAATCCATTTCAAACTGCTTTGGGAGGATTGGGGTATGAAAATAGTGCTAATATAGAAGTGCCCATACCATTGAGCTGAATTTATATTCTATTTAATTCTTCTTTCAAATAATGTGAATGTCAACTTAAAGCTGATGACAAAGCAACTTCAGCCTGCAAAGATTCCAGGAAATATATAGGATTTCTTTGAGACAGACTAACTGGAGCCCTTCAGACAAGCCCTTCAGATTGTAACTCCCTGAGTCTTAGCTCTTCTGCTCTTCAGCCATGTTGGGTAGAAATGTGGAGAATACCAGTCTGGGGAGAGCTGACTAATAAACTAAGGTATCCAACTAAATAAGAAATGCATTGTGATTGGTGGCATGGCAGACACGGGACTTTCCCAGCAGCAAAGGAAACTTTTAAATAAAAAACCAAATATCTGAACATAGGCACATCCACTTCTGTTCAATAACAGAACTTGTAATATGAAAAGAACTCAAAAGATGCAATGTGAAAATAAATCCACTAATAGCAATAAAGCAATTTAGCAGTATTTTTACAAATATCAAATGATCTATTTGTGCAAAATGGAGTCTATGGGAAAACAAAGAGCTTGAATGACTTCTTTAAGGAAGAAAAGCAACCAGACATACTAAGGGAATGTTTGTTTAGAGAACAGCCATGATAACAAATGAGAGATTGCCTGACATGCACTCTTTAGAAAAGATTGCATAGATTGGAATGACTGAAGCTGGTTTCAGATAGATGCAAGAGTGCCTAAAAACACTTTTGAATGGCCATAACAGCACTGGTAGGAGATAATTCTAGTCACCATATATGGTAACTCTGCAAGCAAGCATCCATGTTTCCAAATCTGGAATTGGCACTTAGCAAGATCTTAATGGATGGTATAATGCACTTAGTACATTGCTTCTACTGACCCTGTTGTCATGGCCATGAAAGATGAATACTTATGAAGCTGCGGTGCTGTTAGAAAGGATCACATGCTCACTTGCAAAATAAACAGATCTAAAAATTAGTGCAAGGGCTAAAAGGTTGTTCCAAATTAATAATCTGTTCTGATTATTTCCTCTCATATTTGGAAGTCTGTGGTGATTCATCAACTAAATTTTTATCGAAAAATTCTAGCATCAGTAACTACCACTATCCTGAGTAAATAGTCTGATCTTGAGTTCAGATATTAGTTTTACAAATTTTATTCATTGTTTCGACTTAGTAAAAGCAAGTAACAATCTGGGAACAGTATAGAGTTTATTTACAAAGAGAAAACATGCTGAAAGACTAAATTAAGGTGGTTAGGGAATACTTTATATTTAATATTTAGCTCAAAGCATGTAAAGGACAAATTATACAGTGGTATCTTGGTACTCAACTGCTTTAAAACTCATCAAATTTGGTACTCAACGCATTTTGATGTGAAAATTTTGTCCCGGCATTCATAATTTGTTTGGTATTCAACGCACAAGCTAGAATTTAACAGTGTCAACTGTCTTGTGACTCACTACATTATTCCTTATGGAAAAAATTTGTTTGGTAGTCATCATTTTTGGTACTCATTGCAACTCCGGGAACCAATTAATGATGAGTATCAAAGTACCACTGTATTAGGTTAAAGCAATGTTTTTCCAACTTGGCAAGTTTAAGCTGTGTGGACTTTAACTCCCAGAATTCCCCAGCCAGCATGGGGAATTCTGGGAATTTGGGAATTTAAGTTCAAACAACTTAAAATGTTGCTAAGGTTGAGAAACACTGGATTAAAGGATAAAGTTATTTGTTTAGCAGCCTCTGCTGTACTTCTGAAGTCAGTCTTATGTGGTGATGTTTCTTGTGAAAGTTCACTCCAGTGATCTTTAAACAACCGAGCAATGGTTCGAGATTTACACAATAGCTTTTAACATTTAGTAGTCAAAGCCATGCATATGCTCATAAAAGAAAAAAGAAAATATGGGGAGCCATTAGGAACTTCCCAAACATAACTGAAGCCAGAGGATGGACATAAAAATGATTATTAGGAATATCTGTGAAATGCTACGACACATTTGAAAACAATCCTCTTTTCCTCTCCATTCTTCACTACAGAAACTAAAATACAATCTTCCAAGATTGTCTGACCTGACCATATGCCTGCTAGCAAGAGCCTGCCCTAGACTGTATTTAGGCTGAGTGATAATCCACATAACTAATTATAATGAGCACGAAAGGGCAAACTGACACAAGGTTATTTCCAAGCAGGGAATGAAGTTAGGAGTGTAAAGGAGGAAGTATCAGCTGTTTTAAACAGCTCAGTAACAGAAAAAAACAACACCTGTTGGCAGAATATATATATTTTTTCTGAATAAATGAAGAGATGGTTTTATTTATTTACCTCAAGGTTTCTATTGGATTCTCTTTAAATGAAGATTAGGATTAATTGCTTTAAGTCCAATTTGCACCTTGGCTTCTTTTGTTATGTTTACCTTTCCAAATATTTACTTAATATTAAACATTAAAATTATTTAATTGTGTACTTAATAAGGCTGATTTCCAATTAAATATTAAAACACAAAGCAACTCCAACTGGACACACCATTCTCGATAGTTCTGCTGTCATTGCTTTAATGTTTACTAGTCTTTCACCACATCTGTATACAGATCCAAGTTGGCATACAGCAAAATTCTAAAGAATATCAGATTTGTCAAAACAATTTGTTCAACACTTTTTGTAACTAAAAAAATAATATTCAAATTAAATAGATAAACCCAGAGAGCCAGTTTAGTCTAGTGGTTAAAGTACCAGACTAGAAACCAGGAGACCATGGGCTTAGTCTTGCCTTAAGCAAGAAGCCAGCTTGGTGACCATGGGTTAGTCATTCATTCTCATTCCCTAGAAAGAGAATAATGGCAAACCACTTCTGAATCTTGCCAAAAAAACTGCAGAGATTTGTCCAGACAGATTCTAGGAGTCAATGCTGGCTCAAAGGTGTGTGTATTTATGTATAAATATTTGGGTTATCTAAACCAATATTTGGGGTTTTCAGTTCCAAGATACTACACAAATGTCTTGGCAAATCATGTTGTGAAGCAATCCAATCTTCACCAAACCTTCTGACTTTTTTTAAAAAATTCACTCTTTAACTGATGTACATTAATTTATTTAATTATTAGCAGGCCTCACCCATTCAACAATAAGGAAATTTCCCTAAACAATGTGCTAGAAGAGAACCTGAATATAAGAAAACCATGCCAAAGAAAGGATTCAGCACCATACCTCCATCAAATCAATGACTTTAGAGGATAAAATGATGAATCTATTCATTTTTGTTGTTGTTGTTGTTGTTAGTTGCGAAGTCGTGTCCGACCCATCGCGACCCCATGGACAACTTTCCTCCAGGCCTTCCTGTCCTCTACCATCTTCTGGAGTCCATTTAAGCTCATGCCTACTGCTTCAGTGACTCCATCCAGCCACCTCATTCTCTGTCGTCCCCTTCTTCTACTGCCCTCAATCTTTCCCAGCATTAGGCTCTTCTCCAGTGAGTCCTTCCTTCTCATTAGGTGGCCAAAGTACTTGAGTTTCAACTTCAGTATCTGGCCTTCTAAGGAGCAGTCAGGGTTGATCTCCTCTAGGACTGACCGGTTTGATCGCCTTGCAGTCCAAGGGACTCGCAGGAGTCTTCATTTTAGATAATAATAAATGGACTGCATAACAATGCATTAGATCTGCTTTGGAGATTGTTACAAAGAACAAGAGCAATGAAGGGAAATTGCATGATATGCCTATGACACTCTGAAATGTTTCCACTAGCACACCTTTATTATTCCATTGCTTGAGTGCCATTTAGAAGCAGGCTAATATACAGACCACTTTTTGGTTTCATGACTTCCTAGATCAGCGGCTCCCAACCTTTTCTATACCCCGCACCCCTAGAACACTTCTGATATATTCTCACACCCCTTACAAAAGTTCAAAATAACGGCAACGAATTATGCAAATACACTATAACTTTGAAAAGCCAAATTTTCGCACCCCCTGGAATATCATCTCATACCCCCAGTTGGAAACCCCTGTCCTGGACGGACACGAGTTCAAATATCATGTTATTTACATTACTGATCAACACACTATGGTGAATCAGGATGATTTTTAAAAGATACAAAAATTTAAAACCACAGGTTTCTCTTAGCAGTGAACTTTCTGCATCATTCCTGATATCAGCTATTAAACAATACCCCCTTCCAGCCCCCCCCCAGCCCACTGCAAATTATAGTCTCATCCATCCTATAATGGCTAAGAGCCACCGCTCATTTTTGCAAACTGGATTTAATAGATTTAAAATGGTGGAAAGCACAACAGTCACTTGTGTTATTCATCCAAACCTCAATCCAGATGCCTCTTCCCCATCTGTTTTGCATTGATAGCAAATGGATTCCTCTATGCAATAGGTGCAAAAGATTCTTCTACATGAAAAAGTGACAAATAGTCAGGCACATTGGACAATAACCAAGGCCATGTAATGGAAACCCGTAACTTCCCAATAATGACTTGCAATATAGAAGAAAGCTCAATTGATCCTCTATTCTATACAATCAAACTGTGAATTTCATTTAATAAAAATTGTTCACGGAACTTGGCATTCTAGCACCAAAATTCCCCAAGTTGCTACTTTGCACATGCCCAACATTAGGTTGCCTCACTTTTCTGCAACATCAAATAAAGCACAATTATCCTTCAAGATATTACCAGGTTCAAAAGCTAAGAATCAGAATGTAGGAGCACAGAAGATGCTTAAAAGAGAAGGAACTATTAAATAATTATAATTTCATTTGAATTCTGCAATCCTAAATGTGTTTAGAGGTTGTTGCAGTACAGTCATTCCTTCAGAAGCTGCTGTAAAATGTTCCCCTATACAATTCATATTGACTTGGGAGAGTCCTACTGAGGAAAATGAGAAACATAAATGATTGCATTGTTATTAATATAAGATTGTGAATAATTTAATCTACTGTAAATCAGGAATCTAGAGTGGCATGTAAATTTGCCTTTCTTGATGCGGAACTTTCTTAAAGTTGACTGCAGATTGTCAGGGCTGTCAAAGTTCAATTTGTGCTTTGTAGCCCTAAAGCTTAGCATACGCTAAATATTAACTGAGAAAAAGGGAGAGAATCTGTCCAAAATAGGCAAGGTCACAATTTTCAACAGGAGTACAGGTTTAATCATAGTCTATATTGTATCTGATAGGCTTTAGTGTGGTTAGTGACAAGGAGTTTGGTTCTCATCTACATACACATAACAGAAAGCATCATGTACTGTTGTTTCCTTTTCAATCCACTTCATCCATTGACCTCTTTGTTCCTTAGCAAGTTCCACATAATTACATCTTCACAAAATTTGTCCAGCATCCCATATGAATATTTATTTCTCTATAAAAGCTTCCTCCAATAATAGTTTGAAGCTGTTCTACAATGATGGGGAAATGAGAGTTAAGTCTAACAGGAAAATCTGTTTGCCTCCAGCGCAAGAACCTTCACTTTTCTCACTCAACACTCACAAAAAAAACCAATGTGTAAAGAAACCTCCCTAATGCTTCTTCCAGATTGGACTCATTCTGCTACTTCTGAAACAAAAAAGGACCTATTAATTCAAGAAAAACCACAGCTACAGTGCCACAAGGGAGCTTTAGCACTGGAGGAGATATTCCAGTTGTATCTATTGCCAGATACACAAATGTCATGTTTCCTATTTTCATCCAAAATGCATTAATGTCCCAAAGGATTACATTAATTGCTTATTGGCAGTGACCGATTTCAAGGACTATGATTAAATGTTTCTCTACAAATCGTTTGAGTATCATCTTGTATTTCAGACATGAAGGCTTTCGTTACTGCATGTAACTTTAGCTTTAAACTATGCAACTGTCTTCACTGAGTAAGCTACTGTACCAAGACATGGGCTTTGATAGAGAAAATTTGTTTTCATTGATTCATACTAAGTTTCCCTTTCCAAGGCAGTGATTTTTTGTTTTTTTTAAAAAGCATTCCAGGTTTCTGCAACTTAAAGAACACCAGTAAAGAATGCTATGTAAGATGTCCAATTCACAGCTTTGAAAAACTCACATTTATCTGCCATAAACTGAAATTATAGCATGGCTCCTTTTTTTAAAAAAAAAAAATGAAGCAATCTGTAGATATTAATACAGTAAAATAAAAAGTGGCTGGGAAGGGAGGAGGGTCATTTTTAGTGCCATCAGAGATACAAAATTCTAATATCTGGGATCAGAAATCAAACTATTAACATTAACCTATTTGTTTCAATGATATTCTTAGCACATCGTGGAATATGAATAGCCATAAAATTATGGCTGATTCATTTTTGATCTGGCCAATTTACTGTACATGCATTTCAATTTTCTTAATTATTTTACATGCACACTCATCTTGTGCTGCACTGAACATTTCTTTTTAAAAAAAATTATCAGAAGCATTGGGTTAAGAATGATATAGAAATGTTAAAGAGTCATTTAGTTGAGCTGGGCAGCTGTAGAAATTGAATAAATAAAAAAAATATACTGTATAATAAATACATTTGTTTGGAAACATGATGGATCTTAAATTGGATGGAGCTCAAAATCTAGATGCACAAACCATGCTTAGATTAAAATTAGCTAATATTACTAACATGCTACACTGTTGGCAATGGTAAATCCCAGTTTCCAAGCCAAAATGACTATATATGAATGCTAAATTATAAAATGTGCAAGTTCAGTAAAAATTCTTCAGTAAATGGCTTTTTCATCGCAGGCTTGTATATTAAGACTGAACTTCAAATACAGCATCCCGAAAACCCGAACTGTACCTATACATTATCCATAAATAATGTCTGTGTATTTGTTTAATACAGTATTCATTCTGCTACTTTACTGTTAAAATATTGGTAGAAACTTACTGAGTTCAGAGCATCAAAGCTTCACTCCAAATCTTTGCAATTTACTGGGTTTTAATGTTTTGTTAGCGTTTCGGGGTTGATTATATTGTAATTAAGTTCAAGGAATAGATAGGGAAGTCATCAAATTTGCAGACGACACCAAGCTGGCAGGAATAGCCAACACTCCAGAAGACAGGCTTAAGATACAGAAGGATCTTGACAGACTTGAACATTGGGCGCTAATAAAATGAAATTCAATGGTGAAAAAAGTAAGGTTCTACATTTAGGCAAGAAAAACCAAATGCACAGGTACAGTATGGTTCCTTGCTCAATAGTAGTAACTGTGAGAGGGATCTTGGTGTCCTAGTGGACAAATCACTTAAATATGAGACAGCAGTGTGCTGCAGCTGCCAAAGAAAGCCAACACAGCGTTAGGCTGCATTGAGGGATAGAATCAAGATCACGTGAAGTGATCTTCATGTGAGTACAGAGAAGAATACAGAGTACAGAGAAGAGCAACAAAGATGATTAAGGGATGGAGGCTAAAACATATAAGGAACAGTTGCTGGAATTGGGTATGTCTAGTTCAGGGGTAGGCAACCTTGGCTCTTTTATGACTCGTGGACTTCAACTCCCAGAATTCCTGAGCCAGCATAGCTGGGAGTTGAAGTCCACGAGTCATAAAAGAGCCAAGGTTGCCTACCCCTCGTCTAGAATGAAGAGAAAGACGAGGGGTGACATGACAGCAGTGTTCCAATATCTCAGGGGTTGCCACAAGGAAGAGGGAGTCAAGCTATTCTCCAAAAGCACCTGAAGACAGGACAAGAAGCAACAGATGGAAACTAATCAAGGAGAGAAGCAACCTAGAATTAAGGAGAAATTTCCTGACAATTAGAACAATTAATCAGTGGAACCTGCCTCCAGAAGCTGTAAATGCTCCAACACTGGAAGTTTTTAAGAAGAGACTGGACAGCCATTTGTCTGAAATGTTATAGGGTTTCCTGCCTGAACAGGGGGTTGGACTAGATGACCTCCAAGGTCCCTTCCAACTTTATTATTTTTATTTTTATTATTATTAGCCAATTTTAAAAGAAACCTGTGGGCTTTTATTTTGTATCATATTAGAACTCAGATCCATCAGCAAAAAGCAGTGTCAAAGTAATGGTTCAGGTTAATAAATAATAATTAAGGAAAATGTGTATGTACAGTTTATCAGTTCCAAAAACAAGTTTACAATCCCTTCCCATCAGAACTTACTTCTGGTTTTCCACAATCAGTAATCCAAAGTAGTTTGATCTGTATGCTGTTGCAAAGCAAGAAAATTTTGCTAACTCCTACATTATTATTCCAAAATCTCATTCTTATCTTTAGTCCACTCTTGGCACACATACTAAAGCCTGGCTTTACAAATGAATCTCAATATGCTAAATCTCTATGTTAGCTTCAGTTCTTTCACTGTGACATTAAAATACACAATTGCTTTCAATTAAACATTTTGCTATTATGTTCTTCAATGAACATTTAAGAGTGTTTTTTTTAATAAACAAATTTTAATTTCTCATAGATTTTATAGGTGTTCCTTTATACCTGAATGCTAAACAGTAGGCACATTTTTTTAGAAGTATACAGAGTTTGAATCTGAAAAAGAAAAGAGTTTATTTTTAAAGAAAGTTATCTTATGTTGGAATTTATACATTTAAACACTAACTTTTGAAAATGTTCCTTCACACACACACATTCCAAATTATCATGCAGTTTAGCACTCATTAATTTGCAACACATTATTGCATTATCATAGTATTCAAAATGAAATACAAATCTAATTTGTAAGTATTTGTAAGTATTCCAAACCGCTTATTCTGAACTTCCTGAATATGTTGCATGGAAATAAGATGTAGATGACTAAAATAAGGCGCAAGGACATTCAACTATCCTACAAATCATCTTAAAATAGTTCCAACAAAGAGCCCAACAATTCTTGGTTAGAAAATCTCAGGTTCTCCAGGTTTGATCTACAAGTTCCATAAATCAGTCAGCAAAAGTCAAGAACAATATGGAAGCTGTAGTCCAGAAGCTTTGAACAGCATTAGATTGCCTATTTCTTTATACGGACATAATCATTTTCTTGGTTATTGTACAAGAACTAGAACATTGCTTTGGGAATAAGAGATTTGAAGAGACAATGCAAGATATTAAGATTATTAGACCTTTGTTCCAATCTAGGAAACAGAAAATTTCACCTCAATTCACTATATCATATTGTTATTTTTCAAGAAAACTCATTTCAGTTAACATTTCTGGGCTAGAGTATTTTCATAGAACTGAAGATATTAACTTAGTTCTCACATTAAAATAAAGAATTCAGATGAACATTATTTCAAATTAGAATACCAATAAACCCAGTCTACTTATAGATACAGGATATTACAGACGAGTGCCAAATACTAAATAAGCCAATTTGCTGTTGTTGCATTTTCCTTAGCCATTTTACAGAAAAGGAATGTTACTGTAAGATTTTATTCAGTTCAAAAAATTCCATAACTATATCAGTTACCTCAAAGTACCTTGTCTAAATTAACTTCCTTTAACAGAAATGGTAAAAACCCAAACTATTTCAGAAATCATTCTTTTATAGAAATATATCTTGTTTTACACCTATTACAAGATGGTGAAATGATGCAAATAATTTTTGAAGATTTTTGTTTCCATAACAAATTGTCTATTAAAGGCAAGGGAAATGTCTCGGTAATCCAGATGCACAATCAGTTTTTGTGTTATTCTCATATTAGCAAGAATTATCATGGAGCTTTTTCAGTCAAAGAAACAAGAAAATGGAAGAACGTGGATGCCCTTTTAAAAAAGTTTAAAGACAGTAATTAAAAAGAGAAAATTGTTTACTATGAAACCTATTTGATAAGCTTTCTATCAAATACTATATTTTATTTCCCAAAATGACCTGGATTTTATTAATGGTGACTTTTACCTGCAAGATTCAGCATTATTTAAAGCTATAAAAAATAACAAGCTATAATGTACCCCATAAATTTCGCTATAGCTTGTAGGTATTTTTGTGGAAGTTTATTATATTTTATACAAAGGATGAACAATTAAAAAACAAAATGCAATGAGCTATAAACGTGCAACTAAAATCAAGTTTTCAATTTTACACTTTGTTTTATTGTACTTGCTTACTTTATGATTTTATTTTCTTGTAAACTGTCCCAAATTCCTCAACTAATGGAATGGCATACAAATTCACTAAACATTAAAATGTTTATGCAGTAAAATAACATTTTGCACAAGATTGTCTTGCCAAGGGTTAGAAAGATATGTGCAATGCTTTATACACTCAATGTCTGCTACTGCAATCGAATTATTTTTGTTTGAATTGCCTCGAGGATGTTACAATCTAAAAAGCCTGAACTGTGATCATTATTACTGCTAAGACAGAATTCTTAATTTCAAATAATCTTAAATGGCCATGCAGATGTAAAAACCCAACTATGTGAAATAGAGAAATTAAGGTATTTATTTGGAATTGGAATAAAATTTACATGTAAGTGCAATAGAGCTTTCTGGTTCTGAAGTTAGTGAGCATCTATAAAATCTCTATTCTTGAGGATTCTTCACATTTTCCTACCTATGCAGTATTATTAACACACATGTGCAGAAATTGCATTGCAGTCTGAATTAACAGCTGACAAAGTATCTAATCTAATATTTGTGTAACTCATGAGAGTAAACACAGTTAACACAAAAACAAGAGGAAGCAAATTTCTCAGTGATTAGCTGTTCTACAAATTATTATAATATAGAATGCATCCGATGTGGAAAATGGAATTTAAATAATAGTTAGTCTTCAACTGATTGGTAAACATCCAATGCAAATGGCGACCATTAATAATGATCCATTAACCTCGCATCATATACCTAAACTGTACTTTAGGTCTGAGTGATACTGTTTTGTGCTTTGCTAAAGATCAAGTCTTCATAATCAAGATCCTGAATGGGAAAACCAAGAGGCAAGCTTATGTGCACTAGTAAAATAATTTTATTTTCCAATATCCAGATGCTGCCCATTACATTTTCCTGTACAAAATATTTGAAGCACCCATCTTTTTGCATCTGAGATTTGAAAACAGCATTTTCCTCAGAGTTTATCCTTCACTAAAATGAAAAGCAACGTACTTACAAGAAATGTTCTCAGAAGTATTTTTATCTCCATATGTGATCAATTAATTCAATTTAAAATGTTGGAATGAAGAATTAAAAACATTAAAATGAGAGTCCAAAAACTATTATCGTCATAGGTCTGGCTCACCACACACTTTTGCAAGGTGCTTATCTGCAAACAATTTGAAGGAGAGTTCGCAAATTAATTTTGCAAACTCAGAAATCTTGCAATTATATGTAGAAATTACTACAAAATAATTCATAAGACAACAAAAAGCTTAAGAACTTGTGCTTTTTGACCAGCATTCTGTAAGAAATTTACTATCAAGTGCAAATTATCTTGAAACCACATTGCACTCAATTTTCTGTTTACGTGACCGCCAGCATGAACAGGTGATTTTGTGGTTTATTATAACGTTACTCTAAAATCTGTTATACAGCATGTGATCTCACTGAATAAAACAAATGTATATAATAAGCATCCCATTCTAGCTGCAACTATTTGATTAAATAATTATAGCCCTTAAAATGCTTGTTTTCATTCAGTTTTTTTTACACAAGATTCAACCTTCAATAATCTTTTCCCCAGGCCCTACACTAATCTCTTTGTGGTTCAAGGAGATAATAATAAACACAGTATATACCCTGGGAATATGTAATTCTCTATTAGCTGACCAATTTTGGTAGCACAGTACATAGAGGTATATTGGCATTTGAATCAGACATTAGATTAGCTCTCAGTTTGTTTGCTACCCCAACAACTGGGGGTAATCTGGAATTTATCCCTGGGAAAGCGCTTGTATAGTGAGCAATCCGTTTGCCTGAACTTTTATCCACGCTGGGAGGCTTAGGTACTCGTTTACAAATCCAAGGATGTCTTAAAGCTTGGCTAGGAGTCATCCTTGCAGAAGGATCCCAATTAAGACATTCTTTTAAGAACTCTATAAACAAAGAGTCATCACAGCCTTTTAATGCTGTGATCCAGTCCTTGTTGCCTGGAGCACTGCGCATTTTACCCCTTCGTGATCTGCTACCATTAAGAATAACTTTCCCATCTGCTTGAGTTGTTACACTGCAATAGCGAGGATGACCTTTCGAATTGATGAAGTTTTTGGCTCGCTTGGATTGGTCTAGCAATTTCTGTGGAGGCATTCCAAGGAGCTCCATCATACAAGCTAGCTGATCACCCTCATCCTCTCCTGGAAACAAAGGATAACCAGTCAGAAGTTCCACCAGAATACAGCCAAAACTCCACATATCTATGGGCATCCCATAGCGGCTTCCCAGGATAACTTCTGGGGCTCTGTAAAACCGAGATTGTATGTAAGTATAAACTCTTTGGTGCTCAAAACAACTCGATCCAAAATCAATTACTTTGATTCCACTCCGCCCTTGCTGTTTCAGAAGAATATTTTCAGGTTTTAAGTCACAATGTATAATTTTGTGTCTGAAAAGCCCCTCCAGACATTGCAATATTGAGTGGGCAAATTTACGTACAAGCTGCACACTGAAGCCTTGAAACTTGTTTCTTTTGATCAGCTCGTACAAATTCATGCTCAAGAGCTCAAAAGTCATACATATATGATTTCGAAAGGTAAAGCTTTCTAGCATGTGAATAACATTCATGCTGCCAGTTTTATCTTGCTTTTTGAGATGTTCCAAGATGCGTATTTCTTCTGCCGCTTGCCGGTGAAACCGTTTCTCATTGCGCACCATCTTTAGAGCCAAATGTTGGTGTTGTTTGTGATCAAACACTTTAGCTACTTGGCCAAAGCTGCCTTTCCCAATTATCTTAAGCACTTCATATCTGTACGCAAGATGGTCATGAGGTACATGAACGTAGCTGCCTTGTTCATCATCATATCCACCATTGTTTGGGCCACCAATAACTCCCTGTCTTTTCTTTGCATTTGGACCCACAAAATAGATTTCAGGAAAATTAAATATTTCTTGTTGCTCGTGGGCTGTTAACTGCTGTTTATATTGCTTCAGTGCTTGCTCTGCAGACTGACATCCAGCTTTCTGTGCTTTTATTGAGCTGCCACTATTTTTGACGGTGCAGATACTATCACCGCTTTTATCTTTTACTGGAGTTGGAAATGACCTTTCAGAGCCATTTATTCCAGAGGACTGCAGAGTACTGCTCCTTCTATTTCCAGAGTCTTCAAATAATTGCTCAACTTTGACTTGGCTCCCAGTCAAAGGATGATCCTTCATTGTGATTGTGCTAGTAGTTACCTTTAAGGATAAAACAGAAAATCCTTAGAATTCACAAATGTAACATTTGGGAAACAGCAAGTCATTTAACTTCAGAAGAAATATGTAGAAATAACTTAATGCTTACATAAACCTGATATAATAAAATTTGTATTAGCATGCAGTGAAGTAGTTTTGCAACATCTACTCTTCAGTCAGCATAGCAGCAAGTAATGAAAGTGTAGCTTGAAGCAACCAAGAATCTGCAAATTACGATTTTACTAGCTTGGAACCAAAAACAGCAAATTGCAGAAAAGAAACATGTAAAAAAATAACAAATAAGCGTGCAGATACATAGCTAGATTATGACTGAAACCTTTCCCAAAGGGTTAAGACAGAATTAGTGAATAATCTGGTTACCAAGAATTCCATACTGCTCTTAAATTAGTGCATTCCCACCTCTCTTTTAACCTTTTACGAAGGCATGTTTGTATGTTTTGTATTATAGTATACTAATTTACTTTTGAGCCCTGCAAAGAGTTTTGTTCCATGCACAAAAGGAACTAAATATTTTTCCTGCAAAACTGCAAATCAGAAATAATCAGAAAACATTAAAAATGATTTATCCCAATTTGAAACAAGTGTATCTTTGGAGACTCACTTCAGATTCTATTTCAGTATAGGCAATGCGAGTAATAGGCTTTCAGGTAACGCAATGAAGCAAAGCAATGTCCTATTCTAAAAACTGGTGAAGAGTAGCCACCTTGCAAGAGTATTGAATGAATGAATGAATGAATGAGCCACTCTTACAAGATTTGATTAGGTCATCTTCATTTTGCAAAGTACCTTGTTGAGTCCACAAGGCAAACCAGGATAAGCCTGACATACCTCATTGATTTCTGCAAGGCAACTGCAAGGTACTATGCTAAATTTATGAAACAATTTCATAAATTGTTTAAATTTCAAAAAAAAATGAAACCAACATTTGCAACTAAATAGCAGCTTTTATATATGTCTGGGGTAGCCAATAAATAATGTTATCTTCTTCCATTTCTATAGCAAATTTATTACTCCACCAAAACAGCAAATTAATAACTCTTTTGAAAACTATTTGTATACCTTTTTCAATGAAATGCCAAAACAGTTACGACATTGATTCAGAAAATGCAGTTTCAGGACACCAAGATCTGTATTGTACTGCTTAACTGCTATATCTGTTTGGAAAATATAGACAGTGTATTTTGAGACATACAACTTTCTTAAAAGACACAGAAAATATGATCCAGAGAATTAGCATAACGTTAAGATTCTTCAGTATCTATGGCTGAACTGAATTGAGTAGAAATAATGAGGAATGCTATAAAATTTTGAATAAAATGGCCCTTGCAAGATATTAATCCAATCCAATCAGCAATTCTTTATTAATTCAGAGCGACCGGATTTCAAAGACCTCTGTTTTCAGAAACATTTGATCTCCTAATGGACAAAGAATTCTGGACACAATTTTTGCATTTTGCAGGTAATAGCGGAGACAAAATAGAATAGCAATGCAGAGTCTAAACAGGAAATGAATCTGAACAGTAATTTTGTCCCGCATGCAATACTTAAGATAAAATATAAACTAGAAAAAAGTCTGAAGTTAAACATTAGCAATAAGTTTATATTTACATTACCAATATATTTATATTTACTTTGAAGTAACACAGAATAATGAAAAAATAATTGGCAGTGAAAGAAGATATTCTGTTACTAAATATAAAATGAAAGCAAAATTAACTCATACACTGATAACTTTGGGGCTGCATGCACATAAGGCACTAACATATTTTAAAAGTGAACTATTTTAGAAATAAAATGAGAAGCATTTCTCACATCTGTTCTTTGGGTAGTGGCAAATTCAGCCTCCAAGCTGTGCTCCATAGAAACTGTATGAAATAGCTTATCTTTTACAATAAAAAGCAACTTTCTTGTTTTCAGACCAAAAGATAGCCAATTGCCAGAAAAAATATTTGCTTAGTGTCTTAGAAATTCAAAAGATTTGACAAGAAAATGATAGGTAATTAGTTCTCCAATGGCTATGGAATGCAGGAAGGTGCCACAAGAAGTGCTACGGAATGCAGGTGAGCAACTTGCAACTTCTTGCCAGCTTCCCCATTGACTTTGCTTGTGGAAAGCCAGCAAAGAAGGTCGCAAATGGTAATCATGGGACTGCAGTACACTGCAACTGTCATAATAGCAGACCAGTTGTCATTCACAATCACATGACTTTAAAGATACTGCAATGGCTGCAACTCTGAGGACTGGTTGTAAATCATTCTCGTTCAGCACTGTTGTAACTCTGAATAGTCGCTGAATGAGTGGTTGTAGTCCAAGGACTACCTGTGCAAACAATAGGACATGCCAATGAGCTTCTATGAAGAAAACAAGTCCATGTATATGATGTGGCAAATCCCTCAGTGATGTTTTCTTTCTATGATACACACATTATGCACAAACCAACCTCAATGCCATTCATTGAATAACCAATATAAGAAATCTGGATTATAAAGCCAGATACATAAAGATTCAGGCCTCTTTATATTGTCATATATCAATACTACTAATAAGATCACCATATTATAGCTTGTCAATAATCCAATCATGAGGTTCCTCATTGAAATCAATAGTAAGGAAGCTATCACCCATATTTGTTTTAGTATCTTTGTCTCTTCATTTTCATTATTTCTTTAAGGCTATAAACACCCTCCCAACTTGCCTACAAATGCTACTATCTACCTCCCTGAGCAGCTGAGGTATTCCTGTACATCTGATAAGAGGGCAATTCGGAAATAAACCTCCATTTGGTTATCAATGACAGACTCTCGCAGATACAGAACTTTTATTATACACATTAGAAAACTGCAACATTACATGATAGCCATTCAAATTGAGGCACTTGTCATAACGTCTTACAAGGTTTGAAATTCCTTAGTAATAGTCACTTGGCACCAAATCTGGGCTATGCAGGGGTGATCAAAAACATCCCAACGGAATTGCTTCAAAAGTTCTTGGGTGTGTGTGCAGGCGAGCATTATCATGAACCAATACCACACTGGAAGCGATGCCATAGAAAATCCCACCAAATGTAAAGATGCCAAAGGAGTACTGCTAGTGAAGTTCATAGAGCGTGGTTCGACCATCAATTCAGAAGTCTACTGTGAAACATTACGAAAACTCAAGATGAGCCATCCATAACAAGCGCCGGGGCATGCTGAATTCTGGTGTGGTGTTGGTTCACGATAATGCTTGCCCGCACACCGCTAGACACTCCCAAGAACTTTTGAAGCAGTTCTGTTGGGATATTTTTGATCACCCCCCCATAGCCCAGATTTGGCATCGAGCGACTACTACTAAGGAATTTCAAACCTTGTAAAACGTTATGACAAGTGCCTCAGTTTGAATGGCGATTATGTCAAAAAGTAATGTAATGTTGCAGTTTTCTAATGTGCATAATAAAAATTCTGTATCTGCAAGTGTCTGCATTGATAATCAGAGGTTTATTTCCAAATTGCTCTCGTATTTGGATAAAATGCACTTGAATGGAACCAGAAAAAGATCCTTTTCTGTACCGCTAAGATAACAGAACTCTGAAATGTTTGCACTGAATTTTCTCATCTGGTGGATTTTCTTTTTTGTCAGTGAGAGTGCTGGTGTGTTTGGTTTACTTTCTGATTAATATTTTAAGACTGTTTCTCTTTGGTCTTGAAATGACATTACTTAAGTATCTTTTATTATAAAACTATAATTTTAGTCATAGCAAATATTGGTAAATGTGCCCACTCTTAGAATAGAAAGATGATGAAAACATGCTGTAATAACCTACACTAAATGCATCCTTTTAATTAAATGTAAATAATTGGCAGTACAGAATTTCCCAAAATGCAGATATAAAATGGATGTGAGAGAGCAACAGTAACAGTGGGGCAGGTAGGAAGCAAATAGAACTAAGCATGGCATGTATTTTTCTCCAGCCATTCACGCCTAAATCCAAATTTAAGCCAGATTCTTCTTTTGTGGAAAAAAGAGTTACACATTTGTGCAGAAAAAGCCTCAAGTTCAATTCCTGCTTCTTCTTGGCAGGCCATGTTCATGCAAAAGTTCATGCATTTACATGGCCAGGCAATGTAGGGAAGTTAAATAAATAAATCACCTAACATAGTATAAAGTAACTTTTTATGGTTTTAAGATAGTAGACTTGTATATATCTTACAGCTGAACATATACTTTGGGCCACAAGAGTTGCAGATGAACTTGATGGCAAAGAGGTCTATGACCTTAATCCTAGTCAAAAACCCAACCCGAGACACTGAATTAAGAAATGGCAGTTTCATACATAAAGAGTACTCATACTCTTGTTTACTACAAATATTAAAGAAAAAGCTATGACAAACAGCATCAAAAATAAAGTGGGTTTTGGAGGGTAAAATAACATGGGTGGAACTGCAATCTGTCAGTGATGGCAACACTTATTTATCTGCATGCCATGTAATAGCATAGCAGGTACTGGAAATGGTTTCACCACATTACTGTCAATCAAGCAGCTTTTGACCCCGTGTTTCCCCAAAAATAAGACCCAGTCTTTTTTTTTTTTTTTTTGGCCTCCAAGAGGCACCAGGTCTTATTTTCGGGGGATGTCTTACCTCATCTCACCTCGCAGCGGTGGCACTGACAGCCCTGTCCAGCCAGCCCACTTTTTCTGCAGCCCCTCGCATGCGTCACCCCCAGCCTCCATTTCCCCATCAGAGGCCTTCAGGAAAGGCCTCTGCAGCCGAGAACTGAGCTCCAAATTGATGAGTGCAGTGCCCCCTGAAATGCAGACCGATGTGTGTGTGTGTGCCACGCGCATCAATCTGGAGCTCCGTTCTCAGCTACAGAAGTCTTTCCTGACAGTGAAATGGAGGCCAGGGGTGACGCACGCGAGCGGCGGCAAGTGGCCGCAGAAGAAAAGGGCCAGCAAGGTGGAGGCAGGTGTCGGGGCATGGGAGGCCTGGCTGCAACGGTAAGCAGGTGTGGGGTGCATGGGAACGCTCCACACCCCCATTCTAGGTTGATTTTTAGGCACGCGCCTTGCCCCAAAATTAAGGCTTAATTTTGGGGTAGGTCTTATTTTCGGGGAAACACGGTAATATAGCTGCTCACTTGAACATGAAGACTGCCAATCTCAAACGAAATAGTCAAAATCACACTATTTAGTCATGCTATAAGCTTAGATTTGGTATTGGCAGCACTGTTGGAAATCTACCTGCAGAAAATTCAAGATAAAGATAACAATTTGCAGTAATCAAAAGTTACAATGTATACAGTATTTCAGACTGAGATGCTCAATGGTGTTGATAAAACAAGTGAGTGCATTGCTACATAGAAACTCTTTTAATATTCTTTATTTTTCATTCTATTCCTGTTGCAGAATGGATTGGGTCAATATCAATCACAGGAACAAATAACAGTAGAAATCTGAATACAGCAAATTCTTGTTCTGCTCAATTTAACCAACTCGTGATCCCCTGAGCTACAGAAAGGATCTTAATGCTTTGGCTAGCAATTAAGTGGATTCTTTTATCATTTTGTCAATGTTTCCCCTCTTCGCATATATATAGCAATGCATCTGTGACCAAGCTGTAAATAGTTACATGATATAATGTTAACTATATTGGAATGGAAGAGTGAAATATCTACAGTAGCTCTTCTATAAATTTCCTATGTGATGTGATGAATATTAAAAAACAGTACAGAAAAAACTAAGGATTGCTATTAAGAGACTGCTAATAAGATTATTTAAAACATTATGAAGGGCTGGTATAGTGATTTATAATTTTTAAAATATCAATATTTTTAATTTGGTGAAAATCATCTTAGCCTATGTTTATTTTATTTATCAAATCTGTAAGCTGACTCCCAACCACTATTTAAATACAAAATATATATATTTTTAGGTTGAAAGACTAAATATTCAGAGTCTAAATGAGCATTTAATTCTCTAATGCAGCAACTCAGTCATTCTTTGCAATTTTTTCCTGACTATATTCATAAATAGTTATCTTATACCCCTACCCCCCAAAACCTTGGCTTTCAGAAATTAAAGCTTTAAAACTCATCTAATTTCAACTGGATGTTTGTATGTGAAAATCTGAAATAGAGTACACACTTAGAAAATTGTTTCTTTCTCAGTACTGCATTTCTTCTAAGTATGACTGAACTGCATATAATGGAATTTATTCCTTCAGAAATTAAGATCTACTAGGTCGAGACTGTTGGAGGTCAAATTTTAGCTTTTATTGTACGTTTTCAAACATTTTAGTACTATCACTGAATATGCAATATTTATAGCACTATATACAGTCAATGTTGACTAATAAAATGGGTATTTTATCTGAAAGGTGAGTCATGGCAATTGGACATCTCTTGTTGGTTTGAAGCATTCCACTGATTATTCAAGTAGCTTCTTTAATCTAAGTTGATTAGAAGGACCCTATATATGTCTTCCAGGGAGGTGTCATTTCTCACCTAAACTGGATAGGCTTGTTAGGTATATAGGCAAAGAGTCCTGGGTTGTAAATGTTCCAACTCCTAAATCCATTGGGATCCATTTACATCCCAGTGACTCTCTGTCTACTCACCTAACAAGCCTACCAGGATTAGGCGAGAAATGAAAAAGGTACTTGGATAAGCAGCAAAACATTTCAAATCAACAAAAAAAAGTCCCTATTTATTCTCATCCAAGTAGAATAGATTATTCTACCTGGATGAGAATAAATAGGACTTCTTTTTTTGTTGATTTGAAATGTTTTGCTGCTTATCCAAGTACCTTTTTCATTTATTATTCTACCTGGATGAGAATCTTCATCAACATATTGGGTATTGTATTTTTTTAAAAAAAACTATTTATGGTAGAAATAAAGACATTCTATTTAAACAATTTTAACATTGTGCATTTAATTTTGCTAATGCTTTCATAAGTATTTCATTTTTAAAAAATCTACCAATTTTGATAGCAGAAAAATTTCTGATCAGAGCAGGCAAATTGCAATTTATGTCCATATATGTACACACTGAAGCAAGTATTGCTTGAATGAATTTCAAAGGGGATTTCTTTACTACCTGGATTGAAATCTCACAGAGGAACTGCATTAGATATAATTCATATATAGAAACCATTGATTTAGGAGGATTAAAATAAATACATAAATTAAACAATAGTTCTTTACATGTCTTTTCCTACCAAATTGGAAAATGCAAGTATAGATGTTTGATAAGAAAATTTTAAAAATGGGAAAATTCAGTATTACTCTAAGAAATGTCTAAGGGCTTCAATTGATGTGATCCAATTTATAAGATTTGACCCACTATATTTGCTTTTGAATCTTTGCCAAATTCAAGTATCATTTCCCCCCATTATAAGCTTCCGAGAAGCAATTATGGCATGCATGAAATGATGCTGGAACTACACATGCCAACCTTTCAATGATCAGTTATGCAAACAAGCTTTAGTGTAACTCAGAGTACAATATTCCTTTTACTTTCAAGGCTGTTACTGTTAAGGCTGTTGTCAGTTGGATATAATTGCTGCAATCTAACCAGTCCTCTCTAGCAAGCTCACAAGATACATGACTCTGATTAAGACATATATCATTTCTACAAAAACAATTGAAGTGAAAAAAGACATTACTGTTTTCAAAGTAAACATTAGGGAATTCCTTTCTGTATTTTAAAAAACAAAACTAGTAAATTTCAGTCCTGTAATTAAACACCTAGCTAATTGAGAGTAACAGTCCTCTAAGAATATTGACTACAAATGAATGGCCATAGATACATACAAGATGATATGTAACTATAGTGTAAAGCCTTCTTTACAAGAGATGCTCTCCAGTACTTACATTTGCTGCAAAGAAATATTTACTGACTTTTCTATCTATTTTACCATAAAAACAATTACTATAACATTCAAAATGCAACTCTTTTCAAGTCTACCACTGGAAAAAAGCTACACTTGCCACTTACACCCTCATATTGAGTAAACACAGTAGTTAAAATAATGATACAGGTATAATTACAGTTTTAATATCTTGATGTTTACCGGCAAAAAAACATACTTATCCTTTAAATGTTGAAAAAAAATGGAAGCCAGTTGGTTTTCTCTTTGTCAGTTGAGTGGATAAGCCATGAAGAAGCAAGCAGTCTATAGTTTTAGATTAATGGTCTGGTACAATAGGATGAGGATTGTGACATCTTTTAATTTAGGTCACTTGATTAATTATATTATTCTCTTACTTACATATGCCTATTGTTATCATCAATCCATTGCCATTATGAGGAACATTAACCCTTAATGCTATTAAGGAGGAAAAAACAATAAGGAAAGCAGAACAAAAGGTGGATTAGTTCCAGAAAGTCTATTTGCAAGGCTATATAGTTCTTAATATTTATGAAAAACAAGAAATATCCACAAATATTAGTATTGTAAGCATTACTATATTATTAAGTATAAATGGTGCTCATTCAGGGACAATTGTAATCAGCAACTTGGTTGTTATGTGAAGCAGTTGCTAAGTGAAACCATGACTGTACTTATAATCTCATTTCAGCTTTCTTTTGCTTTACAGGCCTACAAAGGTCATAAATGCTAGGTATGGTTGCAAAGTTACTTTTTAATCATCATAATTGCAAATGGTTGCTCTATGAGGCAATTGCTAAATGAGAACCACCTGTAACATTCTTAACCATGCCTAATGGTTGGAAAAAATAGTACAAACACAATTCTTAACTATCACCTTCTTTGCTGATATAGATGTACTTGTTAGGGTTATGCAGTGTTTCAGGCTGTATTTGGAAGAAGTCCCTAAATGTACAAGAGTGAATGCAGCACCTCTGTGCAGCTTGTTAATGCAGCCATGAGATCCTGGAAACAAATGTGGCCACACATAGATGTCACATTTATACAGTAAAGCAGCTGTTTTGAATCAAATCAGAAGCACTGCATAAGTCTAATATTAATATCCTGGTTTGTTAAAGGATCTAGTTTGTGTTATCCCAACAATAACAAAATTCAAGAAACATGAAATTACTTACATTAGATCTCCCTAGTGAAGGAAAACCAGAAGTGGTGCATTCTTCATTTGTAGGTTCTGGATATCTAATCTGATCTATTCTCATATAAGAGTCATACAAGCCATCTCCAAACCTGGCTGGAAATAACAAAATGGTCAGTAAAAATGAACACCAATTCTTACAAACATTATTTTAAATTACAGTAACAATCCTAAATCCTCCAACAAACCACAAAATCTACATGATGTGGCTGCAGCTAATTAGAAGGAGCAGCATTTGATTCCCCCCCCCATTTTTTATTAAAAGGGAAAAAACTAAAATAGGCATTGAGTATGTACAATTCTTTTTTCTTTGTTTTCGTAATAACAAGGGACAGGAATATTAGTATCTAGCAGATTTTCACCTTTGACTAATCTGTCCTGCCACAATCACTTTTGAGAAGCACCGTACTCAGGACTGCCTTAGAAGCCAGCAACAGAAACCTGTCCAATATTGATTCTTTTCTCTGTCTTGCAAAGAGAAATCCAACAACTCATATAGACCATAGCAATCCTCCCAAGTAATATAGGATTCCTCCATTAAATTGCACAGAATACCACTACAACCACTATTTATGACCACTTAGAATCATGAGTTAAAGTTATCAACTTTAAAAAGTTCATCTCAGCAGTATCCACTAAAGAAAATTTTTTAGGTGATAAGATGTTGTATCTATGATTTGAAATTGGATTTCTTTGAAAGTAAACTAAGCTGCAATTGTCCTCAGCAATCAGCAATCATGAATCAATATCTATTGACTAAATTAGGAAGAATTACAGCTTCAAAAATAGTTTGAAACTCAGACACTTAATACTGACACCCTAAAACCTATCTTACTGAAACTTAATATGGTAAGTATATCCATCACATAATTATTCATCCAGTTATAATTCTGCA
Organism: Azemiops feae; assembly: GCA_023970755.1. Classification (NCBI taxonomy): domain Eukaryota; kingdom Metazoa; phylum Chordata; class Lepidosauria; order Squamata; family Viperidae; genus Azemiops; species Azemiops feae. The sequence continues at coordinate 731,014 of JALGBA010000085.1, read as the reverse complement.
TCGGCTTCCCTGGAAATAATTCTTCTAGAAAGTAGTAGTACCATGCCCATGGCTTGATGGGCTTTTACTTCCCCTGGAATAAAAGCAGCTTGTCTTCAACATTAGCCAACTGGGAACATGAAGGATATTGTCCTGTCCACATTTATGACTTGCCTGAATTCATCCAGTTGGACACTGTTAGACAGAGAACACTGAACCAGAGGGGCTACTAGCCTGAACCCAGCAAGGCTCTTTATGTTCTCAGTGTTTGCTTCAATGTAATAAAGCACTGAATAGAGTTATATTCTTTTGCCTTGTTCTGATCTGTTGAGTAATGCTCAACAAGTAATGCTCCAACCAAATAAAGCCAAAATGTTCTCTCCATGACTTCACTTGTTTACAAATGTTTGAAGTGCAAATAGAATCGGGCAGAAATTAGCAAATGTTGTATTTTGTTTTTGAAAGTGCTGTTTTAAAGAGTTCTATTAAGTACTCCAAATTTTTAAAACTGCCTCTAACATGAAAAAAGAGAGTTCTTGAGCTTCCTCTTGCTTAATCACAGATGATTTTTAAAAAAACTTGGATTACAAACAAGCAAATAACATGTTGTATGGTAATTACTGCTGACTGGAAGGAATGCTCCTTGCCTTCCAGTTAACAGTTAAAAAAAACGAAGCAGGGGCCAGCTAAGTTACCGAAGGAAAAATCTTTAAAAATTTCCTTATGCATAATTTGGCAGTGAGTTGAAATAATCTGGCCTGCTTCTCGAAGTCACAGCGTACACTGAATATTTCTAGTAACCAAGACCATTTTGGCTCAAACAGTTACTGTACTTCATCTCTACCGTTACACACGTGAAGCGTAAAAAAAAAGCAAGAGTTACAACATCCCAAAATAAAAACCAACGTAGTTTCTACGGTGAGGCCAACGAAAGGAGCACCAATTATCCCAATTGAGGCCCGCTTGTCCGTGACCATTGGACGGCGGCTATTTGGATTGAAGATTGGTGTGTGTGTGTGGGGGGGAAGTATTGTTCATGCGATAGTTTTCCATCGGTCTCTCAGGGAAGCAGTGCTAAAACGTTTCTCGAGCCTGTGGTCTACATTTTTGTCCATTATCCCCAACTCAAAATATACAGTACAGCGCCACGCTATCCTGCAGTCCGTGCCATCCTCTCGCCATGAATCCGGCAACCAGCCGTTTTTCTCGTTCGGATCGTCCTTTTCCCCCCACGTGGCCCCGCCGCCGCCTCCTCCAAAAGTTCCAGCCTTTCCTGCAAAGACACGTGCGGGCCGTCGCCCTGCTCCTCTTCCTCCCGCCAACGGGGCAGGGTGACCCCATCCTTAACCCTACATCCGATCCCTCGACCCGCTTCCCGTTCCGAGACAACCGCCACGATCGTATGCCTGGGATGACCAGAATGGCGAAGGATGGGCAGGAAAGGCTGGCTGTAAAAAGGAAACAAGGAATCCTTGGTGCTCTCTGAGCTTAGCTGTTTTATTGCAGACGTTTCATTTCTCAAGAAAGAAAACAGCCCAGCAAGGCCGGGGGTTCAGGTGGGGGGGGGGAAGACACTCTTCCTTTACAAGCCCCCCCCCCATCCGCGGCACAAGCCATCTCCCACCCGCACACACAAAATGCACTCCCTGTAAAAAGAGGCCTTGACTCTGCAAAGACACGCAAACGGCTGAGTGCCTGGAAAGCAGGAACAAGTCAGCCCCAAGGCCCAGCCACGAAAAGCCCGAAGGAGGGAAGAACCCACGCCCGCAGAGAACGGAAAGGTGGTCCAAGTAGAAGACCGAAGAAGCCCCTTAAGCTTCCCCCAGTACCTGCCGAGAGGGGACCTTCCGACTTCCTGCTCAGCAGCATCATAGCGCTCAGGATACCGGGGAAAAAACCCGCGGGCCGTACGCCCCATCACCGTGTCCAGGCCTGCCCGGTCCCCAGATCCCCCGCCTTGGCGCCGCTGGCTCCAGTCGGAGGTTGTAGTAGAGCAGGCAGGGACGTGGTAGCGCTCAAAGCGCGGTTGCTAAGGGAACGTCTGCTTGGGTCGCTGTGCGCTTGCGCAGTGGGGGAGGGGCTGCAGGGAAAGAGAAGAACATTCTTCCCCCGCCCCCAAGCGTTTCTTCAGCGACCAAAGTAAAAAGTGCTTGAGTCAAGTGACTATATACCGCGTCTATGTACAAAACGTAGAGGATCTTTATTTATTTTGACTAATGACAATAGGCTTGCTATCTTCTTAAAGAGGCCGTAGTAAACGCAGAATACTTTATGAATTGGAACACGGTTATTCGAGAGAAAGCCCCTCGAAATAAATTAGCATTAATTTCATAAAGACTACGGACGTGTATGTGAGCTGTGCTTTCGAGGACTTAATGTACTTCATCTGTTGCAAATTGGCAGATATGATTCCATAAAACTCTTGTCTTTGTTGGAACAGCCAAATCCTGCTACTGCACTCTGAAAAAAATACCATATAAACCTAACGCTAATGATTTTAAAACATTGCTTTTATATAAGGAAATGCTTGAGAAAGTGAGGATAGAGAGACATTGAAAAATATCTCACAAGAAAGTGGGATGGAATAGATCGAGAAACAGTAGCAACTTCCATTAAGCCTTTCTCACCATTTTTCCAACTTGCCTTTTCAGCAATTATACATCCATTCTTTCCCTTAAAACAGGAATGAGCAAATTAGGTTGAATTTCACTTTCCATTAGCCCTCTCCAGTGTGACCAAAAATATTGTACTTCATGATAGTTTAGTTCAGCATTGCCTGGGAGGATATATTGCTGTCTTAAAAGACCTGGGATGGTGAGGTGTTTCTGTTCTGATGGACATCCTCTCCAAAAATCTTGAGAAGTTACAAGAAACCAAGGCAGTATCTCCAAACTGTCTTCAATTTTCCTTTGACATCCAAACTCCATACATTCTTGTGACATTGCCTTGGACTAAGTTTGGCTGGCTACTTTTATTTAGTACCTTGTTTGTACCTTGCTCTGGCCAGGTTGTTTTGATGGCCAGAGAATATGATATATTCTGGAATATATAGACATGTTAATAAGGATATAACCTTCTGGCATAATTTTGGTTTGATAAATTTTATTTTTGGAATGTTGGGAGTTCTCAAGAACAAGAATTATGAAATTACTTGTGATTTTGTTTATTTTTAGCGTTTTTGGTGTGAAGAGTCATTGTCATTTAGGGTGGGTGGGTTGTTTTCTCTAAATTCTAACTTTGAAAGTATAGTGTTTCATATATATCATGAGCTCCATTTGTTTTCTTTTTAGTCTGCAATGAAGGAAAAATCTAACCGTTATATTTCTCAGAGCTTCCTTGTGTATCAGGATTCATCCCCAATGGAATATTTTTTTAAAAAAATATTGTTCTATATGTATATGCTGAAAATTCAGTTCCTTAATTTAGGCCAGTCTTGATCTCAACTCAGCCACTGCATATCTTGTTTATAATAAAGGGCTACATGTACATGCATTAAATGTAGTTTTAAAATTCATTCCAAAAAGATTGGGACGAATTGGATCAAAAACATATGATTCCAAACCATACTCAATCTAGGCTCTAAAGACATTAAACTAGACTCCACTGTCATTCTAACCCTCTGTCCCCCTAAAGTTAAGCTGTACTGAATTTAATGGGATTTACACCCAAATTAATGTGTACAATGCTGCACTTCTAAATTATGTTTAGAATAATTTAACTGACAAGGCAATTCTTGTGACATAAGGGGTGTATGTGTGTGTTATGTGTGGTCCTTTCACTTATCCTTTAAAAATGTAGCCCTTAATATATATGTGTTAAGCTTCTAATAAATTAAAGACACTGGCTTTTAAATCTCTCTCCCATTGATAATGTCAAAATGTAATCACCAAGCCTCTTGCAAAACACAGAAGCCAAAAACAATCTTGAAGAAATGTAGTCCTTGGCTCCCAAACAGTTTTCCTTCCTTGTTCTGGGCCTAGGATAGAAAGACTGGAATGTGTTGCTGGATTTCTGGATGCTTTACAGTTAATTAGCAAGGAGATTTAGCACCAAATTCATTAATAACAAAAATATCAAAATGACTATTTTCCTTTCTAAATGAGAATACTGAAAACAGAACATTTGAGGAAAATTTAGGACTCAGATGTTAGATTTGTCCATTAAATCAAGGGCAAAGAGGCAGTCTGTTTCCTTAATATGAGTAATGCACGTATATACATGGCAAACTATTGTTTTGTACCTAAACAAAGAGCCTTGGCCCCTTCTGCCTGACCATTTCCACATCTAGATTCTACTGATTAACAGGCTATAAATAGCAATTCGGTTATTTCTATGTCAGTAAAATATATATATAGTCTAATATATATAAGCAAGATTTCAATGCTTCAAATACCCTGTAAACAAAAAGAATTCTCACTTGTGATGCTTATTTATAATAAAAGCTTGAAATTCTGAGAAATACTCTTTATTTAGGGTGTTTCTGTATTAAACTGTTTTATACAGTTGCCTCTTTCCTTAGGAAATTGGTTGTGCCTCAAGGGCAGATTAAGTTCTGTTCTTTAGAGCCATCTGGTGCTATTAATAAGTATCACAGAATGTACATGGTATTTTACCAAGAAAACATTTTTTTTTTAAAAAAAGGATCCTCATTCTGCAGATCCTTAATTATGGAATTTCTTCTGGGAAGTGTTATTACTGAATTCTAGTACTTTTTATCTTTTATCATCTCATAAGAAACCATACTGGATATATCAGTGCGATCGGATGGTTCACTGACACTACAATATGTGAATCATATCCAATGTTTTTGTCTTTAATTAGTTTCATATTTACTCATTAAGAATGTAATAGTGATTTACTTTTTAACATTTTTACCATACCCTAAATAAATAAATGTCTTTCTTAGATTTGGAGGGCTCTACTATGTCTAATACTGTATCCATTTTCTTTGCTTCTGGAGGGGGGGAAGCTTAATTGCATTCAAATGTATATTGTAGAAAGACTGCTGGTTGGAAAATCTTTGCTGCTGAATGAACGCTTAAGTATCTCCTAAGTGCTACAGAATTTCTCCAAATGTAATTAACTCCACTAAAAGAGTGACTTTCTGTGACTTCCAAAAAGTACTTCTTACTTTGCAGTGATAATAACACTTTTTTTAAAATGAACTATTATGATTCTCTGCAGAGAATTACAATGTTGTGAAACTGATTATTATTACCCTGATAAGGTTCTCTATTCCCTTTCTAGAAATAAAATCATTTATGGTTTTGGGAAGAATATATATTTTTTTCTTGGAGGCATGCTTTTAGTGTTAAGTGAGTTTCTTAAATAATGTGAATTCCCCAGTAATTACTTTAGTCCATCTCTTTTTAAATGCTTTGCTTGATTCAGGAGCCAGACCACAAATGTTATTTCATATTATTAATTTATTTGCCTGATAAATATAAACACTAACACAACTTTCTTTAGAAAAAGCTATAGTTAAAACGTATACAAAATAAGGGGGCATTCATATATAATTTAAAAATGAGTACATTCATTTAACTTACAAAATTAGACACAATATAATTATTAGACCACTTATTCCCAGGTCCATTCTGCCTCCTGACCTAAGTGAATAGAGAGAGCCTGCTGAAGTTTCCCTCCACCAGGGGGTACTACATGAGGGGACACAAAGGTGGGTATTTTCGGTAGCCCCCCCCCCCCATCCTTTGGAATAACCTAATCGAGGCAAAAATGACTTTCATTCTTATCTTCCAGGAAATAGTTAATAGTCTTTTCTGAAAAATGTCCCATCATCTATTATTGAAATATTATTTCATTGTGTTATGTTGTATAATATGTTTGATTTTGTATACTGCACAGAGCCTCTGGAGTGAGACAGTTTATAAATCTTATAAGTGAAATAAAATTCAATGTATTAGTTATGTCCTTTAAAGTCTTACACTGCATGGGGCCAGGTTACCTATGGAACTATCTTCACTCCATTACATCAGCCCATCCCACCCAGTCAGTCAGGGATGCCATCAATTAAATAATTCTGACTAGTGGGGTCCAAGAAGAGAACTTTTTCTGGCTTTGCCCCCACTCTTTGGAACATTTTCCCCTGCCACAGAGGTGAGGTGAGCTTCCCACTCTCCTGGCCTTTCGGAAAGGTTTGAAAATATGGCTCTGCTGTTTTGCTTGAGGCACACAAAGCAGCACACAGCTATGGGGCTGACTAGTGCCCAGAAGCCCCATCTTTTAATTCACTTTAATGTTCAATTTTAACCATATTTGCCTCTTTTAAAATTGTATATACGGTTTTTATGTTTTAATATTTTATTTGTTTGCTACCCAGAGTCCCTCTGTGAGGAAGATGGGTGGTTTCTAAATGTGATAGATAAATAAATATATTTTTCAGAATTTCCATTCATATGTGTTCTCTTTTTTTTTTTTCTTCATTCAATTATGTCCAATTCTCAGAGACTGTCTGGATAAATCCCTGCAGTTTTCTTGACAAGATTTTTCAGAAATGGTTTGCCATTGTCTCCTTCCTAGGGCTGAGAGAAAGTGACTGGCCGAAGGTCACCCACCTGACTTCATGCCCAAGAGGGGACTAGAACTCACTTTCCCGATTTCTAGCCTGAGCCATGACTCCAAACTGGTTCTCACATGTGTTCTCTTATAAAGCTGTTAAAACAAAATATCAAAAATCTTTCTAATGATTATGAAACAGATTGCTTTATCTTCACAAATACATTCTTTGAAAATTAGCATATTTATTTCAATTACTGTGTCATTCTAATTCCAAGCAAAACCCAATTACAGAGATGGATTCAGACTGAAACTAATTAAATTATCTTCATTATAATGTGGTCAGGATTGTATTAATAATGATTCATCTGGGTAGTATGAGATAGATAATGATCGAATAAGACCTGGCACTCCTAAGTTAATATTAAATTTTATGGTACTAGCTGTAATTTTCAAAACCAGGTAGTAGTTTATTCAAACTGTCTTCTTGTACACCAGCAGGTCATATCCTAGAATTAGCTGCACAGTCCTGTACTTTCCTTTCATTCTTTAAAATATGTTTGATGAGTATAAGAGATATAGCCATTTTGAAGGCAGCAGATAACAAAAACCATCAGAAACTTTATTAGTATAATCAAAGAAATTATCTTTTTCCACTTTGGAAGATGGATTCTGATATCATTTATTATGGTTAGTGCTGTGCTGTACTGTTTTATCTTGTTTTAATGTTAATGCTGCTTCCAATACTAATCAGAGGGCTATGCTAGCTGCAGATGGTTCACTATATATGCACTGTGCTTTCTGTGTGCATGTGTGTGTGTGTGCGCACATTCAATTAATTTATATGCCTGGCAACTAGCTGGACTAATCCTTACAGGTTTTTTGGAAACATTTTCAGAAATCTTCATTTTGCCACTACCTTCTTTCTAGGACTGAGAAAGAATGACTGGCCCAAACCCGCCCAGCTGGTTTTGTAACAAAATCGAGACTACAACTTAGGGTCCTTCCAATTTGTTAAGTCCCTATCTTTTATACGCTGTTTCTATTTCAAATGTATTTTGTGCTACTATCTGAAGACAGATTTTTGAGATACATGGGATGTGGAATCTTGCCATAGAGTACTGCCATTGGGTGCTTGGATGGATGCTTCATATTTCATTCACCTTAGAGTATTTCTAACATCCCTGTTATTGCTAGCCTATAAATAATTAATATATTTTTTTCAGGGAATGTTTTCCTTTGCATAGTGAGATGGTGGCAAAAAATGTAATTAATAAAATAAATTTTCTGCTATCAAATAGCACGTGGATTTTCAAGTTTCTTTTCAGGACATGGAATCTGTCAATTAAAAAAATCCTGGAATGGTTAGGGTTAGGGTTCTAATGATGGAAAGTTGGATGAGTTTGAGTGAACTTTTTTTGCCCTTAGTCTTTGATGGAAACCCATCAAGTTTTTGTGGATTACAACTGTATTTGATTAAGTCATGAGATACTTCATTCAGCACTAAGTTATTTAATTCCAATCTTCCAATTTTCAACAGGCAGAAATTTTGTTTATAGCAATGTAATTTGGTGCTACTGAAATTAAAAACTCATTCTTGAGCTGCAATACTCCAATATTATTAATAATAATTCTGTGGCCTGACAAGGAAGGTGTAAACCACTGTGCAATATTAGGGCTTTAAAGTGTGGAGGCATGCCTGCATAACACATTGAACCAAGGTCCAAAATAACAACTAATCCTCTAAAGATGAATTAGGTTGACTCAGTGCACTCAGAATATTTAGTTTAGTTTGTAAATTAGGGTAATCAAATTTAGAATTATGTATGGGCTGTCATTGTAACTTGTAATAAACATAGTGGAAATAATTTGCTTAGGATGATTTTATTTTATTTTACTTTATTTTATTTATTTATTTGACTGCTCAATTAAAAAGAAACTTCAAGGCAGTCATGTGTGAAATCCAAACACTGAATAAAATAGTCAACTAAATCCAATCTTACTGCTCTAAATTCAAGCATAACAACAACAACAACAACAACAACAACAATATAAAGATAGGTGGATAAAAATGCCAAATCCAGTCTAAATAACTGCTGACTATGCAACCAACTATAATAACACATTAATATGCTGCCCAACTCTCAGTGATTCTGGGCAGCATATAAATTTAATAAAATATTAACTACTAGTGCTATTTGGACAGATGGTTCAACACATTTCATTGACATTCTGGCCATCTAAATTTCTGACGATGTACAAGGCTACAAATAATGTTTGGTCTATAGCCAGTTTGCTCTAATGGTTTCTAGCAGGCTAGAAAATGGGAGGTCATGAGTTCAAGTCCCACCTTAGCCATGAAAACCAGCTCGATCACTTTGGGACAGTCACTCTCTTTTAGCCTAATCCATCTCACAGGGTTGTTGTTGTGAGGAAAATAGGAGGAAGGAGTATTGTGTGTATTCATCATCTTGAGTTGTTTGTAAAAATAATAAAAGCGGGATATGTTAGCAGCGGCTAATGAAAGCTTATTGTAATATATTGTGTGTGTGTGTGTGTGTGTGTGTGTGTATTATAATACAATATATATTATTGTATTATTGTATTATTGTAATATATTGTATTCTCTTAACAACAACACTCATGCTCATATAATAAATATAATATGCATAGCATAGCACAGTACATACAATATGTGTTCTCAGATTCCCACTGAACTAGGCTTTAATCCTCCTTAGTTGGTCCGAACAGCTCATGTCATAAGTTTCTCCTACCAATTTCGGCAGAATTAAACGGCAGCGATTTTGGAGACGCGTCTCGAGTCCTACTCCTTTGACACTGCGTAGCGGAAAGCTAAGCAAATTGGACCCGCCGGAAGTGTAACCGATTCTACTGCGGTATCTTTGCTGCTGAGCTCACCAGAGCAGGAAATAGGAGTCGTACCAGTTATAGGAATAATCATGCAATTGCCCCACGGACTCCTTTTGTTGCAGTACCGCACTATGGCTGCGCCCATGTAACGAAGAAAGATTTCTATGCAGATCTTTTCAGACAATCAATGGGTCCCACTTTTTAAAGCATTTCCCCTATTTCTGGGGAATCCACGATCGGCGGAATTCCAAGTTCTCCCAGAATCGGAGTCTTGGGATTTTTTTAAAATATGTTTGTCAAACCTTTCAGGGTGAAATCCAACACCGCTATCAAAGGGTCCGATAAGTAAGTTTGTTTTCTTTCATTTCAAGGCGTTATATTCTTGGGAGTTGTAAATTGGGATATTTTTATGTCGAGCATAAGGAGCAGTTTTATGTGAGGAGGCTTAAGGACGACGCCGTTTTATAATCCTATGGTAAATAAACGCCTGCTTCAGCATGAATGCAAACTTTGATAGTTTTCATTATAGACATCATGTTGCATGGAAAGATTGTTGGTCGACAAATAAAAGTGATCTGATTGTTACTCCAGCACTGCATGCAGTATGCACGAAAGGAATGTTGGGATAAGATTTTGTTTTGACAAAACAATAACGATCTTCTAAATATGTGTTATTAAATGAGATGTAATTATCTAATCTTGCCATCTTTAAACATTACAAGCCTGAAATAATTGATAAATTGCAAAAGAGACAGGACAATATACCATTGTGCAAGTTTCTGAAATGTTTTTATATATCGATTCTCTTTTTAAGATTATAAAACACTTGCTCTTATAACTCTGTAGTATCTGACTCATAACATTTTTTATTAAGGGGACTATTTGGGCTTTACATCTATGGTATTAAGAGTTTAGAAACTGATTGTATTATTTGGACCAATAAGATTATTTCTCAACTCTAAATACTTCATATTCTTTTAAATCTGGTATTTTTATCTTTTTATCTTATTAATTATTTTCTATCATTGAAGCAGATTTCCATTCAAAGTAGATAATTCATTGATACTGTTGCCATTTAAAAAAAATGACTTGTGACCATTTTCTTTGCAGTATCCCCATGGTCACATGATCAAAATTCAGGCGCTTGTCACTGGCTTATATTTGTGATGGTTGCAGTGTTCTGAGGTCATATGATCACTTTTTGTGACCTTCTGAAAAGCAAAGTCAATGGGGAAGCCAGATTCACTTAACAACCCTATTACTAAATTAACAACTACAGTGATTCAATTAACAGCTGTGGCAAGAAAGTTTATAAAATGGAGCAAAACAACTGTCTTGCAAGCAACAGATATTTTGGGATCAATTGTGGTCATAAGTTGAAGACAACCTATATAGAATATATAACTGTGATTTGAAATAAAGGCTTTAGGATAGCTTGCCAGTCTTAAAATGGCTTTTTAAATGTTATAACATACTTAGGAAATTTGTATATTTTGTGTGATTGGCTTGGGTGGATTAAAAGACAGAATGAGGATATTAAGAAAACAAGTATTAATAATGTACTACTAAAAATATAACATCTCATAATCTTATTTATAGGTAATTGCAGATTGAATGATATGGAATTCCAGGGATGGCTATTTCTTGATACATAGTAACAAATATAAAATTAACAATTGCAGGAGGAAATTGCGAAATGATGTTGCAGCGGTATTTCCCATCCTAACTTCAGAACAACTTGCTGAAGTTGTGCCAATGAAAGAGGAATTGAATATTATTAAAATATATACTCATAAAGGAGAAACTGTCACAGTCTATGCCAATGGCAAAAATCCTATCCTTTTCGAAATGGAGAAAATGATATATCCAACAGGTACAGCAGACATTCCAGTGGGCAGGTGATGTTGAGACTTGGAATGTTTGAGTTTGGTTCTCTTTTTCTTTTTGAACACGTTACTTGATCATTCTGAACCTTCGTTTCCACCTCCAAGAACAGTGGCTCAATACTTCTTAGTTATGGCAGTGAAGTTTCAAAAAGTTTAATTGCAATCAGGCAGAATGCTTTTCATGATGCATATATTATTTCTGAAACATGGTTTGTTATAACTCTTCTCAAAATGTCTTTCCATGGTGAGTGGAAAGAAGGAATTTATGCTGGTTCTAGGAGGATATCATTAGGTTGATTAGGATTTTAGTTTTATGTAAGAGTTGTGATGATAGTAGATACATACAGGTACTCCTTGCTTAATTGGTCATTTTAAAACCATATAAACTTATATCAGCCACAGAATTGGTGCTTTATTGCCAGTAACCAGCTGTCATAAATGCTAGCGTCATCTCCCTCCCCACACCCACACCCACACAATCATGTTGGATGGGTTGGATGGGATTTGCTTAACAACTGCAGTGTTTGCCATGGTGAAAAATGGTGGTAAATAATTTCTGATTGTGTGAGTGCCTGAGCCTATGACTGCAATAACTTACAACCATAATTCCAGGGTTAAGTACAGTCTTAAGTCAAGGACTACTTTTATTTTATAGTTGTGCTCAACATTTTGAGTTAAAACCACTTCACATTTACTATTTTGATTATGGTGAAATAATAATCTATTTAACCTAAGTTTTAGGTACCACCATTTCTTCAAATGTAAGACAACTATAGTTTAAACAAACCATGATATTTATGCCATAAACAAGGTGGTACAAAAAAGGAAGCATGATTGTACTGATCTAGCTAATCAGTGTCAGCCTTCCTTTGCTATACTTAGAAGTTTTAAGTATTTTGTACTCAGTCCTGTGTATGGGATAAAATAAAGCTAATGCTAATTAAGTGATTGCATTCTTGAGTTAGTTGAATGAAAAGTTGAAATGAGGAGAGTCGTTTGGATATGTCCTTTATTTTTCTCGTAATTTCTATTTTTTATTTTACATAATGCAAGACAGGAGAAATACATATTAGCAAAACATTTAAAAACTATTTTCTTTTCTCTTTGGGGCAGTGTACACGCTGTGGTCTTATCCCCACCTTCTCCCTGCCTTTTCTACTTGGCCACCTGTAGTGCACAAATTAGTAGGAGGAGCAGGTAAGGAAATGGATTGAAATCTTCTGTTGTGCCATTTATCTGCCTTTTTGTGGAGTTTGCCTTCAATATTTGCCTTGTAACTCTATTGATCTGAACATACTTATTTGAAAGTAAGGTTTTTTGAAACATAATTAAATACATTTTCAAATATTCATACTTTTTTTTTACCATTAATTGACAGTTTGAGAAGAGCTTTGGGGAATTGCTCTTATTTAACTTTAACAAAAGAAAATAAAGGATAGTCAGTTAACAGTCAGTCTGACTTGACTTTTTTTTTTTTTAACCTATGTACTTGGTGGCTTTTGAATGCCCTCTCTAGAGAACACTTCTGGTCCCTAACTGTTAATCTTTACACACTAAGCAACCCCTTTTTAATCTCTTAGCCATGGTCTTTTTGGTTTGCTTTCCTTTCTCCTAATAAAAAACTAGTGCAAGTTCTTGTATTTTACAGAGAGCCTTGATTTGTAACTCTAATAAATGCTGCAGCATAAATGTTGAATTTATAGTGGTGGGATAACTCAAAGACACACTGGGCTTATACTGACAATATCCCAAGCCATGCTAGTGTTTATGGGTGCTATATCAGACAACATGAAAAACACAACCAATGTTCCAGTCGTCATGTTGTCATTTTAACAGTATGCAGACTTCTGGTCTGTGTGTTTTGAGAATGTGGAAAAATGTCTACTTCTGATCTAATCAGTAATGGAACTTGTTGTGGTCTCTGCATCTGGCTCTTATTTTGAAGTGCAGAAGAGAAATTAATTATATGTCTGTATGGATACAGACCTGTGGATGGATGTCAATCCATCCACTCAAACAAACAAACACAGGTCTGTGTCCATGTTGATTAACTATACATGTACACACACAAACACACAAGTAGGATTGGTTTTGGAATTTCTGGAATAATAGTTATAGTTAGAGAGCCAGTTTGATGTAGTAGATAAGATAACAATTTAGAAACTGGGAAACTCTGAATTCTAAATATTTTGGTTCTTGATTGTTTAGTGCAGAAAATTGTGATAGGTTAACTTGAATATTTGTTCTCTTGAACATATTCATTATGTTTCTTTACTACAGATTTAATGCTTCCAGGAGTTATCGTTCCCAAATGTGGTCTCCCCCAGGTAAATCGAGGTAGTCTCTGTGCTGTTACCTTGGTGGAAAACAGGTATGATTTCTATTAGACAATTAATGCTAAAGGGCTTAATGATTTGTTAATGGCCACAGGATTGAAAAGGTCAGTTTACATTCCAATTCCAAAGAAAGGCAATGCCAAAGAATGTTCAAACTATCGCACCATTGCACTCATTTCACATGCAAGTAAAGTTATGCTTAAAATCCTACAAGCTAGACTCCAGCAGTATGTGGATCGAAAACTTCCAGAAGTACAGGCAGGATTTTGAAGAGGCAGAGGAACTAGAGATCAAATTGCCAACATACGCTGGATCATGGAGAAAGCTAGGGAGTTCCAGAAAAACATCTATTTCTGCTTCATTGACTATGCTAAAGCCTTTGATTGTGTGGATCACAACAAATTGTGGCAAGTTCTTAAAGAGATGGGAGTACCAGACCATCTTATTTGTCTCTTGAGAAACCTATATGCGCGTCAAGAAGCAACAGTGAGAACTGGACACGGAACCACTATTGGTTCAAAATTGGGAAAGGAGTCCGGCAAGGCTGTATTCTGTCGCCCTGCCTATTTAACTTATATGCAGAGCACAACATGAGAAAGGCAGGGCTAGATGAATCAAAAGTTGGAATTAAGATTGCCGGGAGAAATATCAACAACCTAAGATATGCAGATGATACCACTCTAATGGCAGAAAGTGAAGAGGAACTAAAGAGGCTCTTGATGCGGGTGAAGAAGGAGAGTGCAAAAGTTGGCTTGAAACTCAACATAAGAAAATCAAGATCATGGCATCCGGCCCTTTCAATTCCTGGCAAATAGATGGGGAAGAAATGGAGGTAGTGACAGATTTTATCTTCCTGGGCTCCAAGATAATCACAGATGGGGACTGCAGCCAAGAAATTCAAAGACGCTTGCTCCTGGGAAGGAAAGCTATGGCAAATTTAGACAGCATACTAAAAAGCAGAGACATCACCCTGCCAACAAAAGTACGTATAGTCAAGGCCATGGTTTTCCCAGTTGCAATGTATGGCTGTGAAAGTTGGACCATAAGAAAGGCTGAGCGCAAAAGAATTGAGGCCTTTGAACTATGGTGCTGGAGAAGACTCCTGCGAGTCCCTTGGACTGCAAGGCGATCAAACTGGTCAGTCCTAGAGGAGATCAACCCTGACTGCTCTTTAGAAGGCCAGATCCTGAAGTTGAAACTCAAGTACTTTGGCCACCTAATGAGAAGGAAGGACTCCCTGGAGAAGAGCCTAATGCTGGGAAAGATTGAGGGCAATAGAAGAAGGGGACGACAGAGAATGAGGTGGCTGGATGGAGTCACGGAAGCAGTAGGCGTGAGCTTAAATGGACTCCAGAAGATGGTAGAGGACAGGAAGGCCTGGAGGATCGTTGTCCATGGGGTAACGATGGGTCGGACACAACTTCGCAACTAACAACAACAATGAATTCTTATTTTTATATTCTGTAATGTTGACCACTGCCTTAGAAAAAGATAATTATATATCTCAGACAAGGTCTCCTGTGTTTTTGGGGACATTTTTAAAATGTTGGCATTTCATTTTATTTCATGTTTTCTTTCCTATTTTATTGGCAGTTGTACTATTGTGTTAAATTACATAAGATGCTTACCCATCAAAAAAATGTATTGGTCCCTGTGGTATCAGATCAAACCAACATAAAATTTGTATCTGTTTTTAAATTTAAAAATTGTAGGTCTGTAGCAGTATTATAGAAATGTACATAGTTGTGAATAAATGAAACATCTTCACACTGAATTAAACCATGATGTGAAGTAGTTTACAGACAGAGGCTTTCTGTTTCTTGATATCTTTTTCACCAGAAATTAAATCTCTGTGTATAAAGCAGATGTCTATCAATGAATTATTACTCCATCATGAAGGCAGAACATAGCAGATTGCATATGCTTATAATTTTGCAGGTAGAAGTCTCTTGAGGGCATATTTTGGAGACATTTGCTTGATATGTTGAAGAATTTCCTTTGTGAAGTTGCTTGTATACTATGGTGGGGGGAATAGTGTCAGCTTTTGGTGTCCAAGTCTAGCGTGCTTCATTATTGCAATTTATGTGCAAAAAAAAAATGCAAAGAAGAAAGATGACCACAGGCTTTGTATTTTTTGTGTATTAGGTAGCATCAGAGATTGTTGATGTGCTTTTTCCATAGAGCAAAGTTGGAAGGTAGAAGCGCTTCTTTCTGTCTTAAAACACTTCCTAGTTACAAAGCTGATTCTTGAACTTCTGTGTTGACTATAAAAATTAGACAATTCTTTATTTAAGGGGAGAAAGTCAGGGTTTTTGTTTTTTCTCATTTTAAGGTAATGCCTTTTACTATTGTTGTTGTTTTTTTATTACAAAAAGATCTTCCAGATCTGAAGGGCAAATGTTAACAAGAGTAGCAGATCTACTTGAAAACTTGATAATGCACTGAACAAAATACAGGTGGATTAGAAACTGAAGAACAGAAATTGCATTTTTAATTTTTCCTTTAGCAATGTTATATCTTGTCTCTCTGTGTCATACCCCTTGAGCTTTGATGTTTCTTCTAGGTTTTAACTTTGACTTTCAAGATAAAACATAAAACCCAATATCAGTTAATCCATGGTTTGGGTATGATATGCCAATTAAGAGGAAATGGTCTTAAAGCTGTTTTAAATGGAGTAAGAGTACCTTAGGCATGTTATATTCTTTTTCTTGTCTTTTTGCAGAGCTCCTGTGGCCATTGGAATAGCTATTATGACAACTGCTGAGATGGTGGCAGCTGGAATGAAAGGAAAAGGCTTCACAGTGCTGCACACTTACATGGATCACCTATGGTGAGGACACAGACAAATTTTGGAGAATGTTCCAAATCGGAAGTAAAGCTGTTAGTTTTGGCACAGTATTATTTCAAGACTTGGGCCAACTGATTTCTGGACTCTAACCTGACTATAGGTAGTCCTTGACTTATGACCATGATTGAGCGTAAAATTTCCATTGTTAAGGGAGGCAGTTGTTAAGTGAGTTGTGCCTCATTTTATGATCTTTCCCCCTCCCCACAATTATTAAGTGAATCACTGTAGTTAAGTAAATCATGCGGTCATTGAGCGAATCTTGCTCCCCCCCATCGACTTTGCTTGTCAGAAGGCTGCTGGGAAGATTACAATTGGTGATCACATGACCCGGGACAGTGCAGCCATCATAAATACATGCCAGTTGCCAAGAACCCAAATTTTGATTATGGGACCATGGGAGTGCTGCAATGGTCGTAAGTATGAAAAACGGTTATAAATCACTTTTTTCCATGCTGTGGTGACTTCAAATGGTCACTAAATGAATAGTTGAGTTGAGAACTACTGTATATTAACTTAGACTATATTAGATTTTATTAAATTAGAATAATCAACTTGTAAATCCGCGTTTACAGATTGAGGCTTTATTCATCCATGTTAGATCAGCATACATTTGTGCTTTTGAACAATAAAAGGTAAAGGTTTTGTGTATATCATCAATTTAGAGAATTGTGAGATCTCATAGTGTTTCTTTCCATGAGTAGCCTCTACTTATGTTAGCACTGCTATTAACAAACATAAAATTACAACAAAAAACATGGCATTTGCCTCTAGTCTTATTTGAACCTCACTTCTAAATTGAATCTTAATATGTTTGGTGATGCCTACTCTTCTGTAACCCAGTGATATCAGTGTGGAGTTGGGGAGCAGCATTCCTCCTAAATTTTGTCTTGCACTACTAAGAAACACATTTCCCTTCCCTCTTGCATTAGGTCCCAGTATAAATTGTATGTGCCACTATGAGGTATATGTAGGTTTGAATGGTTCCATTGACTTTATAGCATTGAGATGTTCACCTGAATTGCACTGCTCTCCCTGCAAATGCACTTTGAAAATGTATCTGTAACTTGCAGAGGCAAGGTTTCTGTGACTTCAGGCCACATTCAATTAATATTTAAAATGTGGATATTCTTGTGCTTGGTTACGCAGACAAAGTCTTGAATTGGCTTTAGAAGTAACTTGGTCATTTGTACTGGCATGCATTAACTGGTAAACTTCTTAGTTTTCTAAATTATTTCAACTACCATATAAATGGGATCAGATGGTAACTGCTGTTTTGATTTCTTTGGTATGGGTATTACATTTTAGGTAGACTTGTTTGCATGGACTCTTTTTGTTGAAATGGGGATTTGGAGTAAATCTGTCTACATAATTTGCAGTATGTTTTATCACATTATTTATTTTCTTTTTAAATTCACAAGGGCCATTGGTGACAAATCAAGCCCGCCTACAATACCCCTCTTAGAAATAGAACCCTCAGAGATGATAGCTGAAGAAGAAGAAGAGGAACAGAAGAAGGAAGAAGGGGAAACACCTGAAAGCAGCCTCTCTCTTGATCCATCCTTGCAGATGGACATTGAACATCTCACCTTAGAGGAAGATATTTCGCATACTGTCATGGATGAAAAAGAGGAACTCAGTCAAAATGATGCTGCTGAAAAGACTGAAGAGAATGAACCAAATATTTCTCAGGAGATGGAAAATAACAGAAGTCCACAAGGTATAACTGTAGAGATTTGCACAAAAATAGATTTACAAGATACAGATATGATATGATAGCATATTGGTATAATGTAGTATATTTATAGTGCTTTACACATTGCAAAGTGCAAACTGTCTTATTCTATCATGTGCGAGAGGTAATGTGTGCGCCTTTGTGTTTTTGTATAGTATGTATTCATTGGAGTAACACACAGATACATATGGAAAGAGACGTAGAGCATTAATCAAGATTCCTCACAGCATATATCTACTCGAAATTTTGGTAAAAAGAGCAGCAAAAATGTGTCTCATTTACATAGGGCTTCCATAACCTATAGATGCTATTTGTTTTATTTATTTGTTTGTTTATTTATCATTTATACTCCTTTTTATTCAATACAGTTAATACAAGTTTAAAAATAATACAGGTGGATTATGAACAGTGTGATTTTGGGGGTGGGTTTATCCTCCTTTACTGTTGTGCAGTATTTCATTAGTAGACATAAAACATTATGTTTAAAAATGTTAACTATTTTCATTGAGCTGGATTGAATGACCCTATTTTCCATAGAAGTATCAATTTAAATAATGCCACCATTTTGTGGGATCCTTTAATTGAACTAATTGAGACCTTCCTATAAGAACAGTAAAAATTGTAAATTAAAGTTGGTACTAAAATAAATAAATAAAACTTTGGCAGAAGATATGTATCTTAGTACTTTTAATTTATGAGAGATAGCTTGTTGATTTATTTCTATATATATATATTTGCTTTATATCTCTACATTTGTATTTAAAAATTACATAAAATCTGTGCAGAGTTCATTGAGGAACAAATGGTGCCTAATGTTACTTTATACAGAGCAAATGGATGCCCTGCTTCATCAATGTTTCTTTCATGCCTTAAAATGTAAAGTGAAGAAGTCAGAGCTCCCCCTGCTGACCAGTACGTTTTTGCGTAACTACATATTTTCCTGCTGGTAAGTATTTATTATTTATCTTATTTATTAAATGTTTACACCACCCATCTCATTCTGGATAGTTTACACAGCTTAATATAGCAATCTAAACACACAGTTAAAAGCACAATTCAACATCAAAATTAAACGAGATAAAAGTGAAAATCAAAGTTAAAAAATTCATATCTAACAATATAATAAGTATAATAAAAATTGACTTTGTAGACTGAGTATTAAGTTTGCTGCAGAGGACTAGTTCTCAAAATGTGGTCTGCAGGGTCCCTGAGACCCTTTCAGGGGATCCATGAAGTCAAATAAATATTTTAATATTTAATATATTGATAGATACAACTACATAAATCAAAACTCTTTGGAATCCTCAATCATTTTTAAGAATGTAAAGGGCTCCCGAGACCATAATGTTTAAGAGCCACTGCTGTAGAGGATTGTTTTCTGTTTGAACCTCCTAGATTCTACCCAAGTTCACCATGCCTAATATGTCAATATAATTTATTCATTCAGAACATGATTGATTAACCTGAAAAATATGTACTACATCCATGAATAACATTTGCATGTACAAAGTACAAGTTAGTTCAATAACACAAGGTTGATATTTTTGAACCTAGCGTCGTAATATGGCAATGTACCAAAATTAGCTCTATATTTCATTTCCCATAATTCATAAACTTAATTCAATGACTGCAAAACCATTATAAAGTTATATAAATTAGCTTCCTATTCTGGTTTACTTAAAAGATTTTGCTGTCATTCCAACTAATTGATTGGAAGATTATTAGTTAGAAATACTAACTGCAACAAAACTAAAAATCTTACCCTACCCTCCTGATAATTATGCAGATTCTAGATGCGTGCTTTTCAAATTTGGTACTTTTAAAATGTATGGACTACAACTCTCAGAATTCCCAGGCTAGCACACTGGTTAGGGAATTTAGGGAATTGAAATCCACACGCCTTAAAAGTGCAAAGTTTGAAAAACACTGATCTAGATTAACACTTTTTAAAAATCTATGTAGCTTGAAGTGGAATTGGCATATGGAGCCAAGACAGTTAGTTCCTGTTTAGTCCAGTTCATTCTATTCCAATCAATTTTACTTCTCCAGATCCCCAACAGAGTTCATTTTTGTCCCATTATTTGAACTAGAAATACCACTGATTAAACTTGGAATCATATGAATGCAAAGCATGCATTTCTATACTGAGTTCTGGTGATTCTCAGCTTCTTGTTATCTGCAACATGGTTTGGAACCATTAATTTTGAAAGTTGCAAAGTACATAGCTGACCTTTGAGCATTCAGAGAATGAAAATTCTTGTGTTGGAGAATTTTATCTGTATGTGGAAGCTTCCTTATATGTAAGAAGAATATTCTGAATTAAAACAGATCCTTTAACTGGACATGAGCATGTAGGAGCTTCTTTATGCTGTATATAAGGATATTCAGGATTAGGCCAGACTCTGCAAGAACAGTCCTTCTGTGCTGATTAATGGATTGAAGTTATCTTGGAGTTTATGCTAGTTAAAGATATTTTTAAAGAAAAAGATATTGTTGCAAAGTATTTATAGATGGGAGTCAAAATCCTATGTGCATAAAAGACTCTGGACCACAGCAGTTGTAATTAAATGAATCAATATATGAATTTAGCAAGGATATCTTTCTAGTTAGCTTATTCTAGATGATGCAAATTTTGTTTGTTTGGTAATTATTTTTTTCTTTAATCTGTTAATAGTCCAAAAGATCAACAACTGGATATAAAGAAATCTAGCTACAAAAAGGTGAATAGTTGTTTCTTTGCCTATTTATGGAAGTTTGCAGTAATAAATTAATTGATTTAATATTGTGGGGATTTTCTTGGCTTGCCTGCTTCTCAGATTTATGTTCTAATTTTGCTTGGTGCCTCAGGGTTCTGCCCTCCCGCATCCTTTTTAATATCTACATGAAACATATGGGAGAAGCCATTGGTTGGGTTCAGGGTGAGTTATTATCAAAATAATTATGACACCCAGCAACACATCTCTGTCACCAGCTGTCCAAATTAAACTGTCAAGGTTCTTTCCCAGTGTCTGGAGGCTGTGAAGGTTTGAATGTGAACCCACAAGTTGCAGCACAAGACTGAGTGGCTAGGGGTTTTGGCTCCCTTAGATGTGGGAGTTGCAGAGTTTCCATTTTAATTCTAGATCAAGTGGCACTACCCCATTCAGATGTGGTGCACAATTTGGAGGATCTCCTGTATTCTTGCTCACAAAGCAAGTCGCAGCTGTGGCCCAAGGACTCCCAATTAGTTGAAGCTCTATATGGCACAGGACCTGGTAACCTGAGGAACTACCTTTTCCCAAGAACTTCTGCCTGTCCCGTTTGCTCCCACAAGGAGGAATAACTCCAGGTTTCTATAGGACCTAGGAAGCATCCCTTTTTTGTGGTTGCCCCTGCTGTTTGGAATGCTCCCCCCCTCTGATATATGGCAGACCCCAACTCTTTTCATCTTTACAACTGTACATTGTATCTCTGGTAATTCATTCCATTCTGTGCACTATATGGTCTATGTGGATCAAGCAACAAACGAACAGATTGATTTGTATTTTCCCATTGATATTTGCAAATGGTTTGAGTCATGGCAATATTTTTATTGTGGCTATATCTTAGGTTTTCTCTTACAATGTTGCAAACAAAATTGGGCTAAGTAATTTGTCATTTTCCCCCCTTTTGCAAGACATAAGGTCTGGGATAATTCCGATTTAGGAAGGAGATTAACAATACTGTATATTATATATTTTTTATTCATAATATTTCCAATAATGTCTCTCCAGTGTAAATTGCTTCCTCTGTATTATTTTACTTATTCAGATCACACCTTTTTAGCAAGGATTTAAGAGTTACACATTCATATAATTTGAAGATATCTATTCAACTGATATAGATTTTAGTATACTGCCAGGTGCTGGCTCATATAGCAGTATATATTGCAGCCAGTCCCCCCAAAAAAATAAGGATGTTTATTGTAGCCCAAAGAACTTCCTGATATTGTCAGTTTGTTTCTGAACAGACTACTATTAGCCTATGCTTGTATTACTTAGGGTCGCTCTTTTTTCATGTGCATCCCAAGTCTGCAGTGAAGAATAGACATTCCTTAGACAATTTCCCCTATTTTTTGGACTGTCTTATGGTTGATACTGCTATTTTGTCCCAATATTCAATTTTAACTATTTTTCGCTCTTAGTTCTCAAAATTTTTGCAGTCAGTGCAACAGCAGAAGATTCTTCAGGTGAAAGAGTTGAGTAAGGGTGTGGAAAGTATTGTGGTCGTAGATTGGAAACATGAAAGGTAAGACTTTGAATCACGTAACCGCAAACTTTTTAAAAAGGGTAGAAATTTAAATGAGCAATAGCTATGCTTTTACTATTAAATAAATTAGCAATCCTATCTTTTTCTTTCTTTTTATGGGGACTCTGATGCTTCTCTGAGCTTGGTTGTTTTCTTGCAGAAATGGTAAAAAAAACATTTCAAATAGTGGTCATGTGACCATCGGACACTGAAACTAGTTATATAAATGTGAGCCAGTTGCCAAGCTCTTGAAATGCAATCATATGACCCTGGGGGGGGGGCAGTCATAATTTTGAGGATGAGTAATGAGCCTAAGAATTAATGAGCCTAAGAATTATTTGTTAATATATAAAGTCATGAATATTGTGCAATAGTTTATACATTTTAATAAATGTCCTATCTTGGGTATGTACACTGTATGTACATACTGTACTGTATACATGCACAGTATGTATACTAAATTCTTCCAATCTATTGTCCACTATTTTCTTCTGATCTGTAACATAATTTGGTTAGAATATTTACCAGTGTTTCTTCTGTTGCTTGCCATATTTCTGTAGATTGGGGTCCCCAACCTTTCTGGGTTGGCGGCCTGGGGTGGGGGTGGAGGCTGTGCGTGCACGAATGGGTCCGTGCGCACGAACAGGCCGCGATTGCACATGTGATGCAAACAGGGCCACGAGGGCCCATGCGATGCCGCGATGCTAGCGTGAGTGGGGGGAGTGTGCGCTCACAGTGACATTAGCGCCCACATGACGCTCGCGGCATCACTAGCGCCGGTACAATGCCGCAAGACTAGCACAAGTGGGTGCGCTTGTAATGCTAGTGCCCACGCAACGCCACGCACTAGCGTGAATGGAGGGATGCGAGCACGCAACACACGTATACTGGCCAGCCACTCATGCAGTCCAGTGGCCAACAGCCCACGGCCTGGTAGTGGGCCGCAGCCTACAGTTTGGGGACCCCTGCTGTAGATAAGTCTATCAACATTTGTAATCTTCCAACTTGATAATGATTTGAGTGCTAATATAAATTTATCTTCTAATATAGAAGATCATATAAATAAGGAATATCTTCTAAGGCAAAAAAATTGAAGTTGATATCTGACTATACAGATTTTCAGTATACAGTAGTGGCCAAAATTTTGGAAACCTTTTGGGAAAAGTGTACAGTAGTGTACATCAATTTTTCTTCTACTTTCTTTATAACTGTAGCCTTGTTCACTTAATAATACTATTTTACATCGCTTTCTGGGCAACCAGTCAACTCTTTGCATCATTACTTTAATTTTATTACGTTTTACAAGCTCACTAAATGAAAGAACCCAAAAAAACCCAACCAACTTGATAGTGATCATATAACACACTGACAAATGTCCTCCTCTCAGCTTCAATACATGACATCAATAACTGAATCCTACTGTGATCTGATTGGCTCATTGCCAAAAGAAGATGACACCTGATTGGCTCTCTAACCACTCATGCTCATTGGCTACAATCAGATGAAGGAAAGCTATCTGATATCATCCTAAACAAGTTGTGCTTCCTTTTTCTGGTTATTTGGCTATAACTTTTCATAGAATACAGTACAGATAATTGAACAAACTTTGTTGCATTACATTCTTGATTAAATTATCTTTCCATTGATATATAATTTTATGGTACTACTCCAAAAAAAAAAATGGTGTTATTAGCCATCAAACCTCAAAAATACACTTTTCCCAAAAGGTTTCCACAATTTTGGCCACTACTGTATCTTTGATCTTCTTTAAATCTGTCTTTGGTATTCTAACAGGTTTATGGCTAGAATCTCCTGAATTCGGAGATCTTTTGGAAGGCTTTCTTTGTTTTTCCATCTCTGTTTTTATCTTCAATGTCCTTATAGATATTGTTGTAATATTGCCTCTTGTCCCTTTATGTCTAAAATTATTCAGTTCTTTCTTGATATTTTTGTCTTTCTTAGCTTTGGCTTCTCTTCCTATCAATTTCCACAATTTATTCCGACATACAGATTGCTTTCTGTTTTTCCTGTGTTTGTTAGTCTCTTTTTATGCTAACAGTTTCTCTGATTTCACTTCATAGTTTCTCTGGTTCCCTATCAATAAGTTTCAGGACTTCAAAGTGATTCCTGATACTCTTCTAGAAAATGGTGGGAGTATGCTCAGGCTCATAGAAACTAGTTGGCTTTGTTCATCCACTGTAGATTGAGTTGAAACTTATAGATAAGCAGTTTGTCATCTGTTCCATAGTCAGCTCCTTTCTGTGTCTTTTAATTTATGACTCAGCTCTTTCACTACTAATATAGTCAATTTGATTTCTGTTTACCTGATCATATCCATCTACAAGGACATCATTTTGATTATTTAAATATTGTGCTAGCAGTGAAGAAATGATTGGATTGGTAGAAACTTTTAAGTTGTTCTCCTGTTTCATTTCTTTTTTCTAAGCTGTAGAACCCAACTCTGTTTCTCTCCTTAGTGTTTCCAACTTTGGCATTCCAGTCCCCAAACACAAACAGCATAATCTGCTTGCAGGTTTTGGCAGTTTTGGATAAAAATTGACCATACAAGTAATCAACTTCCTGTTCTTTTATATCAATGGTTGGAATACAAACTTGGATCATAATCATAATAAAGGATTGTTCACAAAGTCTAATTGCTATTTTTGGGTCATTGTCTGCATTGCACCAAAATACTGTCTTTAGTTATGAAAGCAACACCGTACCTTCTTTATTTTTCATTTCCTAAGTAGTAAACAGTATGATCTTCCAAGTGAAAGTGCCCAATTTCAATCCATTTCAATTTTTGAATGCCTAAGATATCAATACGTAGTTGAGTCATTTTATCTTTCAGTTTTGAACTATTCCACATTCATTTTTCTTATGTTCCATATTTCCATTGTAATTTTTTTGGCATCGACAGGTTTCTCCCCCCCCCCCTACATATCTACAGCAACTAGGCACTCCAGAAGCTTTAATTTAGCCAGGCATAGACATCGTTACTAGTCCGAAAGATCCTCAGCTCTTCCTCAGTAGGAGGCTGAATGCCATCAAACCTGAAGGACCCATCATACAGCACTGTATTGCCAATGACTATCCATGCAGTTGTTATAGTTTGCCCTTGCCTTTCCCCCTACAATATGACATAATGCCCTTTGCTAATTTGATCACATGCTTCCAGCATCTTTTGCTGCTACCTGGTGCTTTCTTGCTTGCTTTAGTTGGATTATTGGGAGGACCTTCATGTTTTTGGTAACTTTGCTGGAATATATACTCCAGCACTCCCAGTACACTCCCAGCATTCCATTGCCATGATGAGGTAGCAAAGCAGAACTTGAGAAGGATTAAAAAGATTAGATCAGACTAATACTAAATTCTTTCTCAGGTATTTAGATCAACATGGTACAATTGTGTTTAAGATCATGAAATGTAGAGCCATAAATCTCTGTATTATATTAGTGGAGCGATGCAGCAACAGCCAGACTCTCTGGAGGAACTTATATTTCCCCCACAACCAACATTTTTTAAAAACATTGCAGAACATTTTGAATAAAATGACAATTTTGAAAAAGGAGCATCTGAGCCACTACATAACAGTGACTTAACAGAACTAGAAATATTTACCAACCCAAAGTTTATCAAACGTTTACCGTGTGATGTTTAGCAAGTGACACTTTCACCATTCTTTTTGCTGCATCAAAACAGGTCAGATTTTGGAAAACTCATTCTAGAGCATACTTACTAAAATAAAAAAATATTCAAGATCAAGCTTTGGAAATCTCAGTTATTTTACTAGTAAGATAATCTACGCAACAGTCCACCACTGCTGATTATTACCACTACTATTCATCTTTATTGCCATTGAGTCAGTTTTTTTGATAGCAGTCCATTTCTAAATTGTTATGGGCTGCTTAAATTATTTCTGTATTACTTTTAAATTGATAATTTGGAAGTGGTGTAAAAACTATTGTGAACAGGTAACTGTAATGGAACTATGCATATCAAATACGTGCAAGATTTAAAACTTTATAAACAATGATATTTAGTGGATATGGAAGCATAGTATTTAACTTTCTTGCAGTCTGTAAGTGATAACAGACAAAGATATTAGTGGCATCTGCTCAGCCATAAACTTTGTGTCAGTTGTAACACATTTGATACTAGATATACAGTACATCTTAACCTATTTTGCTTACTGCCCCAGCTTCCGAATGGCAGTGGTTATCCCTAATGTAGATAGTGATAATGAAAAGGAGAAGAAAAAGTTTGATAGGATAGGCATGGTGTCTAGTCTTCTCTTCCTTTAGTATTAACACACACCCTCCACGTATGTCATCTCACTCCAGTTTCATGTAAAAGCTGGAACTTGGGCATGCTTACCTGTCATCTCTTCCTACTGCTACCCATGCTCTCTTCGCAAATCTTCCTCCTACTTCTGCTAAAAGTGGCAGTGGATTAGTGTGGATAAAGATGCACTGCAGACCCTCTTCACCTTTCTCCTCAGGGATCATCTCTGAAGGGGTTGGCTCCTTGATCCTGGGCTGTTGGACTTTATTTTCTACAGGAAATTCTATAGTGTTTCCTCCCCCACCCATCTGTGATGTCACATAAATATAGCATTATGAAATTCACATTTTACAGTAACTTCGATGAGATCTTACTTGTGCTATACCTTGACAGATGTGATATCAGGACTTTCTACAGTAATTTGCTAGAATAGGCAAGGCTGTACATTAGCTCTGTCATAATAGGTACTTGTGATGTCAAGGAAGTTGACTGAGTATGTATAGGAGGATCATTTAAATTAGTTTTAGATAAGAAATTCACTAGAAGTGACATGAATGAAATGTCACTATCCATATATTTTACTCCAGAAATAGATTTCATCAGAATCCAGTCCAGAAAGTTCTATAAAATTGTTTAAAGGACATTCAGAAGTACTGGTTTTGTTAGGTGCTTTTTTCCCCGCCTAGTCATTATGAGACTGGTTCGAGACCTTGTGGATTCTTTCTATCTCTTTAATTATAAAAAAAATCCAAGTTTGCCATTCTCTAATATATCTGACAGTTTCATATACCATCCTCATGTGCTGAATGCTTACCCTAACCATTCTGGTTCTCTCTTTCTTTGCTAAATCAAAGAGTAAAATTAAACTCTTCTGTTGCTGTAGTATCTAGGAAGTTGCTAGGTAATAAGTATTTTAAATTTCTTATGGAACGATATATTTGTTCTAAATAGAAATCATACAAAATAAAATTTTGTCCATGATAGAATTTCATATAGAAAGGAAAATATGCATTGAAAAGATAACAAAAGTAAAATATTCAGATGTCCTAAATAAGACTTAATTTAGAAAATATACTAAAATTGAGTTAAAAATTTTATTTTAAGAATTGTTTTTTGTGTTTGTTAGTGTGTTCCCAGTTGGTGGCATATGAGCAACAATATATTGGTTTAAAACCCCTAAATTAGAGATCCTAGCTTGCCCAGAATAGAACAGTATCAGTATATTTGGAGTAAAATTGGAATTTGTGCTTGTTGCATACAGGCAAAACCTATTTGTAGCAAATGCAATGTGTGGCTTGGGTATGGCTAAGCTGGTGACTAGTTAATTTTTTTATCTTGTTGAAAAACATTATGTGAAATCCGTAATTAACCAAAACCATCATAGGCAGTAGAGGTCAATAAAAGAGTTGGCAAAGAAAGAAAGCCAGAATAAGGCTGAAGAAAATTGGGGTTTTGATTTATCAGAGGGGATTTCATATTACTAATTAGAGTGTCAAAGGGAGAAGTTGAGATAAGGGAAATTTTGGTCATTAAATTTAAAACATTTGGAAATTAGTTGAAAATAAGGATGCTATTTGTTTAATACTTAAAAATTAGACCCAAAAGGAAAAAAAAATTATGAATATGTTTGATTTATTGATTAACTCAGATAATATATATAATGGGATTTGATTTATTAAAGAGGATACTGTATTATTAATTAGATGATGTAAGATGGGAGGAAATAGATAACTTTTAGGAAATAGAACAAGTTTATACCCAAATAGATAAGATGTGTATTTTGAATATTAGATTCTGTTATGAATTGAGATAAAGGAAACTGGTTACCTAAAACCTGGAAATTATAAATATCAAATGTTAAATTTGAATATTGATGGGAAACTAAAAATTGGGAAAAACTAATAACAGGACATTGATTGAATGTAAAGATTGAATGTAAAAGTAATTAAGATATGTATAAGCTAAAAATTTATTGATAAATGTAATAATGATGTTTTTATTTAGTTGATATAATAAGAACTGTATTAGCTTAAATATGAGATAGTAGATATTAAGGGAAAAAGAGAGGAAATATTTGAGGTTGTAGTTTGAGATTTGTACTAAAGATTTTTGTATGTTACTGAGCTATTGATTAACCCAGCCACCACGTTGCTTTTTAAATACCTAAATGTAAAATCAGAAAATTAATAAAAATATTATTAAAAAAATAATAATAAATCTTCTTGATTTATTGTTTTAAAAATAAAAAAGGCTCCCACTATTACTTCTGCCACGAGGTTTTATGTAGCAGTAATATGAAAAGTAATTTACAATATCTATTTTCTGTTAAATCAGAAAGGTGCATTGATTAGTTTTTGCATGTATGTTCTAACCATTACAATAATTCTCTGGTTAAATGTATGAAAATAATGTTTCTCTCTGCATTTCAGCATTAGATCCTTCATAGTACCTGAAAGTGCAACATCTGAAATGTCTGTCCAAGACCGTAAATGTGATGATCAAGAACAACTGTACCATCCTCCTGAAATTATACAACTTTATGGAATCTCATCAAAAATGGCCCCATTGTTTCAAGAATCTGGACATAAGTAAGGAATATAAGAATCAGCCACCTAACTTTGTATTCTATAATATTAAACACCACCTTACTCTTTGACACAGTGGGTGAGGAGTGTTTGGAGATGGCAACACCCCACTGCTTAAAGGAAAGAGTTGTGTATGTCTGAGTCACTCAGATTCCAGAGTTAACTTAGATGTTTTAGGGAAAAATAGAATGGCATAGCTAGACCTTACCAATAGTATTTTCAGAAAAGAATGGCTTACCAGGAAAAATACCTAAAATGTTAATGCTTTTGGAATGCCAAGCTAATGTGTTTGGTTTGATTATGCCATTTCCCCCATATTTTGTCTTTTAATTAAGAGAGTGTTAACTATATTGAGAAATCTTTAGAAAGTCTTTAGTTTGAAAGAGCAGGATATTTGCAATTGTTTCCATAATTCAACTGCACAACTAATAAAGTTCTCATTTTTCTCCAGAAAAGGCCATACCCTCTCCAGCAGTGAAGTGAGAAGTGTGATAATCAACTATGTAAAGGCTAATGAGTTGGCTGATGAAATAAACAAAAAGTATGTAAGAAATGAAACCATTGAGCATAGAGATCAGAATATTTGCTTATTGGCTCTATACCATTGGCATGGAATGATTATTACACCGGGATTTTACAAAGTAGCTTTCTGTGCTCATTATATGTTTCTACTTTCAAATCTGAATGTACAGTCCCCCAAGTGATTGGTCCCATCCTGGGGCTTTCCTATATCTAGCAATATTAGAATGAGACAGGCATTTTCTGGAAGGCTTATTATTATATGATTTGTAATCAGAGGTGCTGTTAGTCCTTATTATTCCCCATGCACAAACACATATAAACATACATATAGAGTCAAAAGAGGAATCAGCCTAGAGGCTCTATTTTGCCACAAGCAGACTAGATCCAACCCCTCTTGAATTCTATAGACCCTTATCCAGCGCCAAAATAGTACAAACCGTTAGTTGAGTAGATTCCTGTGCATAGGCATAAGTAGTAATAAATCAGTTTAATTGGAACTTCAAGTGTGGTCCTGGTCTTTCATGCTTGGCACAGGCCTTGTGAACTTGTACTTTTAATTTAGAAGCTAACTGAATAAGAAAGACTTTCCTCAAGTTTCGACAATAAATGTGATTAATGGGTCTACAAATCAATAAATTTGTTATTTTTATTATTACATACACTTTCACCAACAAGCATTCCATAGATTAGTAACTTGTAATCATCTAGTTTATAGTTATCTAATTGATAATTATAACCTTGGCTTGGAAGAAGTCTTTCTATATCTTTTTTTAATTAATCTTTCTAAACTAAAAAAGTAGGTGGCAACTATCTTCTTATTTGTAGTTCCCATGAATTTAAACAAACCTGATAAAAATTAAGTGTTGTACATTATTGACACTGGCGTAAATCATGATGAAAATGCATTTCTTCTTTATCACAGCTTTGTAAAAGTGAATCCAATTTTGTGCGATTGTCTGTTGGACAAAGCAGAGCAAGATGAAATCTCAAGGCTCAAGTGGGATGATCTCCTCAGCAGGTGAGGGGAGACTAGTTCATAGTGATGTTTTATATATTTGATATAGGATCCCCTTATAAAGTATATCTACCTTCCCCAATCTTGACTCCCCTCTATTGAGACCATAATTCAAGAATTCCCAATCAGCATGACTAAAAAGTCTGTGATTGCTTTACAATAAAGTAATGCTTGGCATATTTGTGTCTTGTGATATATCTAAGATGATACCCACTGTAAGAGTTACTTCATAGCCAATGATCAGTTAATGGGAAAAGTAGCTGAAATTCTTCACTAGAAGGAAAACAAATCATAGTGGCTGCATAGGCACACTTTTGAAGCAGCCTTGCAAGCTTTGCAAAAGTTGCAGCAGCTTTAATGAAAGAGCTAAGATGCTTCACTCACATTTTATTTTATATAAAGCTTCTTGCTCAGATGTTTTGCATACCTCCCAATTTCTGCATGTTGCACTTCTTGTACAATAGGAACAGTTGGACAACTGTTTGCAAAATAAGGTTTTTGTTGCCTAGTTTTTAATTTTCTATTCTTCAGCAGAATAGAAAATAAGAATAGAGTAGAGTAGAGTAGAACAGAACAGAATAGAATAACAGAGTTGGAAAGGACCTTGGATGTTTTCTAGTCCAACCCCCTGCTCAGGCAGGAAACCCTATACCATTTCAGACAAATGATGGTTCAGTCTCTTCTTAAAAACTTCCAGTGTTTGAGCATTCACAACTTCTGGAGGCAGGTTGTTCCACTGATTAATTGTTCTGCCAGGAAATTTCTTCTTAGTTCTAGGTTGCTTCTCTCCATCCATTGCTTCTTGTCCTGCTCTCAGGTGCTTTGGAGAATAGCTTGACTCCCTCTTCTTTGTGGCAGCCCCTGAGATATTGGAACACTGCTATCATGTCCCCCCTCATCCTTCTCTTCATTAAACTAGACATACCCAATTCCAGCAGCCGTTCCTTATATGTTTTAGCCTCCAGTCCCCTGATCATCTTTGTTGCTCTTCTCTGCACTCTTTCTAGAGTCTCAACATCTTTTTTACATCGTGGTGACCAAAACTGGATGTAGTATTCCAAGTGTGGCCTTACCAAGGCATTATAAAGTGGTATTAACCCTTCACATGATCTTGAATCTATCCCTCTGTTAATGCAGCCTAGCACTGTGTTGGCTTTCTTGGCAGCTGCAGCACACTGCTGGCTCATATTTAAGTGATTGTCCACTAGGACTCCGAGATCCCTCTCACAGTTACTACTATCGAGCGAGTTTCCCAATGTTTAACCATGGCAGGTTGGTTTGTTTTTACTATAAAATAAACAACCTGCTAAGAGAAATAGTACATTTCAAGCCCAGAAATAAGTACTTGTTCTTGCAATATTTTTAATAGCATCACAAGCTAGCATTAAATGTTTAATTCTCAAGCTTTGTTTCTTGGTTTACGTATGTACAGTATATGTCTACTCACAGGGTTCAGCATTCGAGTATTA
Source organism: Azemiops feae (assembly GCA_023970755.1). NCBI lineage: Eukaryota > Metazoa > Chordata > Lepidosauria > Squamata > Viperidae > Azemiops > Azemiops feae. The sequence continues at coordinate 698,705 of JALGBA010000085.1, read as the reverse complement.
AATGGATAAACAAATGGATAGATGTAGTTGGCAATTTTGGACATCACAAATGGCTAAGCCATAAACGCTGAAAGATCCATCTCATCAGCTTTTACTAGATAAGCTTACAGTTTCTAATTTACTGGCAGGTGTCTAAACAAACTAGAACCTTTCCATCAGGTAACCTTTTGGGGACAAGAACCTGTTGTGAGAAAAGGAAATATTCTTCCAATTGATGTAACCGTAGCACAGAGATCATCCAATAAAAAGGTAAGAGTCACAACATGAGGATTTCTGAGTAGAAGTCCCAACTGCATTTGTCCAGAATCTATCACTATTAAGAACGTTAATATGCTTGCGCAGATCAAGAAATCATTAGCGTCACCCACTGGGTTATGAGTGTCTCTCCCCATATATGCATCCATTCATTTAAGCCACCCAGATGTCATGATAGAGTGCTGCTTTCAATCTGTGAATCTTTTTGAATATTCAGTACTTCTGCATAATTATGACCTAAAACATGATCTGTTCTTCATATAAGTCCTAAAACTAAATAAATTCAAACAGGTTCATAAACTTCTATGCCCCGTTGTATTATTTGCTGTCAAATTAGCATTTCTAAAGATATTTATGTTCTTTTCTAAAGACATGTAAAGTTATGATTAATATGCACAGTGAAAAGATTTAAACCTCCCTCCCAGTTTGAAATATGCCTACAAAGTAGAGCATACTCGCATAAAAGTAATACCCTAAATTCTTAGATAGCCAACATTAAAATTAATTTTGTAATGCCCTTTTTTGTTTTGGCTACTAGGTGACAATAATTAAGAATCTTGAGCTGTATGGTTTGGACCCTCAGGCTGTTGCTAGTACCCTTCAGCAAAAGGTTCAAGCGAGCGCCACTATCGTCGCAATCCCTGGAGCAAAGGACAGATCACAAGTCCAGATACAGGGCAATCAGATCAATCATCTTGCTAAACTGCTCTTAGGTAAGTATCTTTGGTATGCTATAATAGTATTCATAAATCACCCTCTTTGGATGAAGGTGGATTCCTGATGACTTCATAGTTCCATGTGGCTTTCTTGGTTGCACCTCAGAACTAGTTTGCCATTGTCCCCTTCTTTTATTTTTACTTTCCAATCTAATAATTAACCCTGGGAAGTCCCCTAAGGATTCCCATCCAAATACTAACTGAACTCACTTTGCTTGTGAGTCCAAGCAAAGTTGCTCAGGTGCTGCCACCTGCTGAGACACTGAGAATATATTATCAGCTTGCCTGCATTTATTTTTGTTCCTATTAGTGGCATCAGAACACAAAACAAAATATATCAAAGGGACATTCACTTTTACTTTTGATCAGAGTGGAAACACATGAATGTTTTTAGCAAGCAGTGATTCCAAAACTAGTTCTGATGCCACTAATAGAAACTTCTTTGTGAGTATATATACCAATTTGCCACCTTTCTAGTGAACAGCACATTTGTACAGTGCTACAAATTACAGCTGGGTGATTCAGTTTCTTAACACTTTAAAGCAGTGTTTCTCAACCTCCCCAACTTTTAAGATGTGTGGACAGGTTGCTGCTGTGAGATTCTGGAAGTTGAAGTCCACGCATCTTAAAGTTGCTGAATTTAGAAATACTGCTTTATGGTATTCACAAAAATTGTTGCAAGTACATATATATTCTAGAAAATAAAATGGAATGGCTATTATATATATCATTAGTCCTTTTTATAGTGCTGTGGCAGGTAATCTCTAGATATTGTTGAACTAGTTTCCAGTATCTCTCACCACTGATGGCAACATCTAAGAACCACTGATATGATTTCAGATTTTCAGGACGTTTAAAAAGTCTTAGTAAGCTGCAGCTCCTATTGTGTTGTGAATACTTCGGTGCTAAATGTGAAGTGACTAATAGTAATGTTTGATTCTGTTGCAGAGGACTACCAGATACCTTACAGTTATATCCAGGGTCTTAAGAAAGCACCAAAGACGGGGCGGAAGAAATAGCCAAGCCTGTACCTCAGATTCAGAGTATGTTATAAATATCTTATTTAATGGAACTGAATCCAAATGCCTTATAAATAAACTATTTTTATTTAATAGTTAAAATAAAGACTTTTCCCAGATACCTTGGAGGGGATTTTTTCCAACCTATCTTTTTATTTATAACTCAGCTTTTACCAGAATAAGATACTAAAACTAAAAGCTAACTCTGTATACCGGTTATTCAAAATGTTCATAGTATCATATAATCAAAATAGAACTATATCTATGATGTCAACAATATAATTCATCCCACTTAATAGTTATTTATTTTGAACTGTTTCTACTGAATAAGGATGATAGGAATTTGTACTTTATTCCTGCACCTAGTACATGGAATGGAATGGAATGGAATGGAATATTCCTTATTGGCCAAGTGTGACGGAACACACAAGGAATTTGTCTCCGGTGCATAAGTGTACATACAAGCAAGTGATAAGTCGTAGATCATAAATCATGCAATACAATCATAAATCATAAGATACAAACAAGTGCTAAATCATAAGATACCAGTAGGAGAAGGTAGTAGGAAAGATGAGAAGATGAAAACGATGAGAAGTTTGCTACAAGGAAAACTGAAGAGGTGAGTCAAGAAAATACAAAGATGGCCAACCTTTTCATTGGAAAAGGCTACAGTTAACTTTTCAGAAGTTGATGGCTGCAAATGGGTGGACCCCCTCAGGTATATAAACAGGGATAGTTTTAAAAAAACAGTAATCAGGATTTTTTTTTAAAAAAAATTGTGAAATGCCTATTTTAGAGCTTTCACAATAGTTTTCATGTGTTTTCAAGCTCAGCCAGTTTTTAGAGGTTATAGTTTGAAAGGCTACCAAGGACTGCAAAGAGTGGAGTCACAGAGTGCAGAAATGCCCCTTGCCTTAAAATGTTTCTTAGCTTTATATCCACTGTTCCTCTAGGTCAGGGGTGCCAAACTGCCGGCCCGCGGGCTGGATGCATCGCGCCAAAACCACGCCCACCCCAATGCCGGCAATGGGAAAAAAGTCACAATACGTCGCGACACGTCACATGATGTCGCGAGTTTGACACCTATGCTCTAGGTGCTCAAGCTGTTTCCCACAAGAGCTGGGAAGTAGCTAAACCTGAGAGTGTGATTGGCCTGACTTGCATGGATGACAGTGGACTTGAAATTGGATTTCCTCAATTTAGCACTTTAATTGAATCTTACCAGCTTTTAGACCATTATTTTCTCTCTCTCCTGCATGGCTGCGGAATAGCTCTGTGGAATCACTCGACCAACATGCAGTGGATGCAGTCTGGACTCAGAGGCAGTTTGGTCTGTGCATTGACGATGATCTAAATTGTGTGATTTATTGGAATGTGTTTCTTGCTCACATAGATATAGATGAAATGCTTGAATATATAGGATAAATCAAAAGGAAATGGTACCAGTAAAGCTACATAGAAAAATAAAGTCTGAAAGATTTCTGTTGGTAATCACACTGGGAGAGAGGAAGTTCAAGATCCTTTGCCTATTAGGAATAGTGAGTCAGTGAGGTAGAAAATTACATCTCTGTTAAAATTAAAATATAACATCACTGATTCTTCATGTGTAATGTAAAGTGAACCCAACACAACTCTTTATTATCCGATATCCTTTATTTTTAATAGTTTCTTACACAGTTTGCATCATATAACCAAATTGAGAAGGAACTTTAAAAAAAAGTCAGATGGTGACATTAAAAAAAGTCACAGGGCTGAAACAGTAGTAAAAATAAGTTACAGCATTGCAAAAATGTATTCATTTTGCCCACATAAAAGCTTTCACTAATTCCATTCTATACAGACTGTGTATATGTTTGTAGCTGACTATTCTGAACAAAAATACACACACACTCACACACACAAACAGATGCAAGCAACATAATATACTAATAAACAAAGGCACTGCTAGCAGTAGTCTGCGCTTTTTAAGTAGGGGCCTCCACACCTAAGGCTTCTGTTCTACCACAGATCAAATGGCTCTGCATTCTCTCCCAATCTAAGCATCATCTTTTTTTCCTCAGCTTAATGCCCCTAGCTATATAATATTTTAAAAGAAAAAAAACCACCTGCCTATATACAGGAGGCTTAGTCAGCAGCATTAACATCAATTGCATAAGAAGCCATGCCTTCTATAGAAATGTTCAAGACATGCCAAAGAGAAGAGCAGGAAACAGTTTTCCTCCCTCTTTGATGAAAACAAAACAGAATATATAATATCCCTCTTGGAGAGAAGATCTTTAACGACTTAACAAAACTAACTTCCTTTTCTCTAACTATGCAGACACAAAAAACTCCTGGGGTTTCACATTTTTTGTTTCATCAACCATTTCTGCAGTCCTGAGGAAGTTTGTGGGTAGCTTTGCTTCAGCATGAACTGAAGTTAAATTTGCTCCTTGCTTTTCCTGTTTGATTGATTTCTTTTAATTGCAAGATACACCTCTACACATAACCCCATAATGCCAGAGCTGGAAACATCTTTTTCCCTTCATATTCCCTCCTCCCCACCCCCACATGCTTAAAGAATCTTCAAAGAAGGCTTTGTCGGGTTCTGACAACTGATTAACTCTTGGCCTAATAAAATTAGAGTCTTGGTACTGGCTTAATTATCAAATTAATGTAAGAGGAATGATCCTGTTTGTTTTAAATAACAGGCTAGTATTTGCAAAGCAGGGGAAAGGGAGCCTCGAGTTTGCTCAGTCATCTGAGTCAAGACATTTACAAGCTGGACTAAATGGCTCCTGCATGCTTAAGCTAGCCCTCAAAGGGGAAATACATGAAACCTAGTTTGACTCAATGAACTCTTGTTGAAAACATCCTCAGAAAAGGGTGGGGCAGGAGAAAAAAAATGAAGGAATCATTTGTCTCCACCCAACCTTATAAACAGATAAAGAATGCCTCATGTCCTACATCATCTAGCAAACTGCAGCCAGTCACACCAGCCACTCCAATGCGAGACAATCCAATACATTTGTAAGCTGTGCCTGAATATCCCAAAGGATATTGACATATTCATTCCCAGTTTATCCATCCCTATCATAAGTGTGTGTATAATTCAGTTGGCTTCCAAATGCATGAGATCATCTTGCAGAAGTTGTTCCCATACACCTGCAACTACATCAGAGGCATAGCGTCAAACAGGAAATTCTATATAAGTACAAGAGCTTAGATAACAATGCCCATGTTTTTAAGTGCATTGCCCATTTCTCATATTATTTGTTCTATTGTCGCATTTACTTTTTAATTCTCCAGTTCAGATTTCAAAAACAGAAACAGAAACAGAACAGAGTCAGCTATTTGGAACTTACACCTTTAATCAGGTGGCATGACCCGGCAAGGTGAAAGAGCCAGTAAGCTGAGCAGTTGCAAATTGCAACTCATTTTCTATTACATGAATGTCAATAGCACCCAATATTATTTCCTTTCAGAGGCTTCACATAAATTCTAGGATAATAGGTAACCAATGCTTCCAACATATATTAATAAAGGCAAATATAACAATCACCTGCCAAAGCCTTCAGAACTGGTTCTGCATTAGGGCAAAGGGGGTTCCAACAGTAGGCCTATGCAAAGCCCTGTTTATATCAGAATCCTAAAATCCTAACATCAGAGGGATTTTTTTTTTCCTCCAAGAAATGTACTCTTTCTCATGTCCACAGCCATTCCTGAAGTCATGTTGATATTCTGCCACTTCCTTGGCAATTGTTCAGTTCATTTTTCTTGTGCAACAATAGGTTTGGCATCTTTTATCGTGTGTCTCACTTATATCAGACTAAAGTTGGTTCTGTTTGCTGATGGTTATGTGGATGAATTGATCACAGAGAACACATTTACTATACATGTCTACTGCACGTAACACAAATCCACAGGTGAGGTATCAGGATGGCAGGAAGGGGAGACAGCCATTTCAGTCCAGCCTTAACATTTGTACAATAAACCAACCAATAAAGTAGACATTCAGCATCACTGCAGAGTTTCCTGGCAGTACGACCACGGAGAAGGAAAAGCAGCCACCGCTTCTGGTACTAGAGGTTCAGTTTCCCTTTCTGTAACTACCAGTTCTAAGCAAAGCTTGGGTTAACAACCAAACTGAAAAGTGTCCTGAGAAAGAAAAAGTTGTTCAGTTTTGTTTTTATTTCTTTTAAATATATTTAATTATTTATTTAGGCTCTAAAACTGAGTCTGTTGCTAGCCATATTTGGTTATCCGGGCTTCCCATTTGCTTCTTTCAAGGCTTCTTGCAGTCTTTGTTTAAACTTGCTGTATTTTTTTTGTACTTGCTGTATTTTGTCTTTTTCTTCTCTTTCTAGTATTAGTAAAAAATTCTGTAGCTCTGGAATAGAGAAGTTGTCCCACTAAGGAAGTAAAAAGACAGAGAGGCTTTAAATTGGCAGGGGGAAAAATGCTATTGTAACCTGTGAAAGACGTCAGTTGCAACAAATTTAATTTGCCAGAAGAAAACCCCATCCCAAAATAATGAATCCTTTGTAATTTTATTTTCCCTCAAGTCATGAGCTTGCTACTCTGAAACTTTCAGGGTAAATAACAAACTACCTGTAGGAAAGATTATACACATTATAGTTTTCTAGCTTTCAACCATAAAAAGGCCCATATCTGCAAAGGGTGATTTTCTAGAATATAGTTTTTTGTTTTATCATTATTTGTGGCTGAAATTCAAAGGAGGTGTAGACAGTTGGGTTTAGTTCATAACTGAAATTGAAAGTTTACCTGCTGGATACTTACAATAAAAAGGATTTTATACATTAAAAACAACAACAACGAAGTTTTGGCCCTCTCTTTCTTGCACATTGGAATTGGGGGGGTCAATTGAGGTACTCTCTGAGAGACAGATGGCGGCAAGACAAATTACCAAGCTATTATTCTGAGTAAAAGCTGAGGACATTATATATAAACCCAGAAGCTTTCTAGGAAATAAAGTTGATTCCTTTCATCATCAGCCATGCTGTTACAGTTACCTTAAAAGAAATTATCCTCTAGCAACTTCCAAACAATTCAAATTTCAAGAAATGCATCTTCAAAGATTATTGGCAAGGTTTGGAAGACTGGGTTATTTTCAGTTTAAAAATTCTCCCTATAATTCAGAGCTTGGTCCTTTATTTCTTAGGCTGTTAACTTCAGAAGCACAGAAGAATGTCTTCTTTGGTGCCTGGTTAATCTGTCTTGTGACATCTGATCATTTAGTTATATATAGCTGGATTTTAAGCCCCAGAAGTCTGCAGGAAGATTATTTTGTCCTGTATAATTAAACTTTATTAATCATGTTTAATATTTAAAAAGGGTAATTAAATGAGACATGAAATGCCCTTTGCTTCTGTATTTGCTTCAATATTACACTTATTCTAGAGCACAAGTATCTAATTATGTTTATTATAAGAACCAGTAAGATGGGACATTTGCTATTTCCACCCACTCAGATTCTCTTCTAGAGATTCAAATCACTGTTCGTGTAATGTGGTTCTATTTTTGTGTGTCTTTCTTTGCAAATTAGGAAAAATAACAAAAATCACGCAGCAATCAGACCTACCTCAACTTCTCCCGTTTCATTTTCCTTCAACACAAAATCCAGAATATCCGTGTCAGGGCCTGCTAGGAGCCGGAGGTACAAAGGACATTCTGTGACTGGAAGCTTCTGGGAAAGAACTGCAAAAGATAAGCCAATGAAAGTCACCTAGGACCTTTGAAAAGAAAATGCAAATTTCTTCAGATTTGCACATGTTAATTATAGCCAGCCCTATGCACAGAGCCTCTAGGAGAATGGATAGAAAAGGCTGCCATTGCTTCTCGTTAAGGATCTTCAGTTCTTCCTTCCTTTACAGCAATTTTAAACATTTATTATTTGTTCTTCAAAACTGGACATGAAAACTGAAAGCCGTCATAGGGAAGAAAGCAACCCCAGGTTAAAGAATTGCAGAGAGGTATCAAGTGGAGAACCAGGAGGTTCAGTCCTAGGCCCTGTGTATCCTTTATTTTTTTAACAGGATGAAGAAATGTAAGGAATGCTTACTAATGTACAGATAGCAGAAATGTTGATGGGATATTTAATGCTCTAGAAAACAGAAATAAGATTTAAAGTGATATTTATAGTTTAGAGAAGTGAACAGATAATAACCAAACTATAAACAAGCAAATTTTTCTCCAGATACCATCCCAAAATGAGAAAATTCTATATTTTCTTCATTTTGGTATATTAAATTCAAAATGCAACACGGAGAAAACCAATTTAAGTGATTTGAAATTTAAGAAAATTATATTTAATTCCAAGAAAAGTGAAACACGATTCCCATTCATATTCCTACCAAAGACTATGAGAGTAGACTTGAAAATTTTGATCTTGTGAATGCTGTGAACAAAATAGAAATAGACATTCTACAAGAGGTCCCTAAAACATCATTTTTAAGGCTCTTCCTATGTAACTTTCCAACAGATTATTTTTTTTATACCATGGTTATCGAAGTTTATTCTGCCCAGAGCTAAGATAGTTTAAAAAAAAGCTTGATTGGATTAACATTTTTCTTTACTTTCTGCTTGCTCAACTTTTCTTTTTTTTCCCAAAAAAACCTAATCTTATTCTAATGTTTGTATTTATTATTGTATTTATTATTTTAAGAATTTCAAGTTTTATTATCTGATTTTACTTAGCACTGATTTGATTGCTTATTGTTTGTCTGGTTTGGGCTCCTCTGCTATAGAGGAGACTGCTAGCACAAAAGATGATGAGAACTTGGCAGACTTGTTAGGGAGCAGAGCAGAGGCAGCACCTATGGCAGACTGCACAGGTAGACCACTTGCATAAATTGTCACTTCCAGGGCAGGCAGCTCTTTGCAACATTTATTCTGTATCTTTCTCACCTTGACCATCTTTCTGCATCTGTTTGAAAAGTGCAAATTTCTGTGGGTTGTCCACCACCATAAATTTCTTCAGAAGTCCCTGGATCACCTCACTCACAGTTGTTGTGCTGCTGATATGTAACTGTTTGATGGCATCCAAGGGCAGATAAAATGATGTTCTTTTCTCTGTCATGTTAGCTAAGTTGACTTCCTTGAGAGCATCATGAATAGATGGTGGCCTAATCCCTGCTGGGACTGTCACAGGACGCCTTAGTTTTAGGTGCACTTTGATGAAACCTGTGTAAGTGCCATCGTCATTCTGGGGTTTGGGGAAAAATGAGGAAAAAAAATAGTTAAAGGCAGATTATCTTTTCTTTGATCTCTATTTCCTAAATGACTTGGAAGAAGCAATTCAGATTATTTTTCTGAAGAAAATCTGAAAGTTTTTGCAATCAAGCGACTTCTAAAACTAACGAACTCCAGCTATGCAATACCCTGGAAGCCCCACATATGATGACATATATCCACTTTCTGAAACATTTTCACAGATACTCTCTGGCTGTTCCAAGCAGCTTTAATGTGTAAGAGAAATGAAGAATAAAAATAACCATTTTAATTACCACTTTAGCTTTTTAAAAAATGTATACATAACATTCCCGTCTTTAACACTGCTGTTCTGAAGTTAAGGAGGTGTCTCCTAAGAATGGGAAATTACTTTATTTGCTTATTCTCTTTATTTTAAATGGAAAGTCTGTTATCAGATTGAGGGACAACCTTGGCAGTAACACACAAAACCAGATTAAAACCAGATTAAAAATCTCTTTTTATGAATGGGAAAACTTGTTAGTACTACCTCATTCAGCCTAAGTCTGTACCAAGACATACCCAGTTTCATCACTCTTTTCTAATTAAAACTTTTCATTGATTGAATCCATTCATATTTATACTTGGAGAAGATCCACTAAAATCAGTGTGATTTTCTGGTTTCAATACATGAACTACAATTCTAAAGCTTGGTCCAGCCACAGTTTTTGATTCCTCTAGGTACCATTTTTTAATTTTCTTCTTGGAATCAAGATACGAATACTTGGTTCATTTATTTCACTTGCTCCAGTTCTTTCGGTACTACATTGTTTCTACAGCTGATTTTTGTGGAGGTGATGCGCAAAGGAATGCAGTCCTTTTACCTTATCACTGTTTCAGTTTCAGGAGCTGGCAACTCTAGAAGGACAGCAAGTTCAAGCCACAGAATTCCAGTGACTGGGAGAGTCAATGTCAATGATTTGTATTTGCAAGTCTGTTATTTGGCAGCAGTGTCCTTATAATTCTTCTTTGGGGTATTTTAAGCCGCACAATGCTTTATGGCATTGTTTTCTTTAGAAAGACAGAATGCAAATATTTAAATCAGGGGTCTTCAAACTTGGCCCTTTTATGACTTGTGGACTTCAACTCCCAGAATTCCTCAGTCATAAAAGGGCCAAGTTTGAAGATCCCCAATTTAAATAAATAGATAATTGGTTTATCCAATTTGAAAGTTGTCCAAGATACTTTGGATTGAATGAAAAACAGTATCCCCATCTCCCAAAATGGTTTTGTCTATGATGGTCCTTATACATATTGAAGGGGAAAAACATAAGAATGCACAGTAAAGGGGAATTTACCAAGCTCTCTGCACTTTGGCTGATACCTATTTTGTGGTGGAAAAATGTTCTTCCATAAATGCAACTGAGATAGATGTTAAACCACTTTGCGAAGTGATGGGTGGGATTTGTCTCAACTCAACTATCTAGAATAATACAGGTACATCTATTTCTGGGAAATCATTAGCTGATATTCAGAGAACATTTGTAGAGACTACAGAATGTTTCCAAGATTCAGATTAACTACAGGACAGTCATCCCACAGCTGCTATATGGCTCAAATCACTTAAATAGCAACTTGAGGAAAGTTCAGCTGATAGAGAGATACCTCTAAACCAGGAGTGTCAAACTGCCGGCCCATGGCCCGGATGCATCATAGCGAAACCACGCCCACCCCATTGCCGGCAATGGCAAAAAAGTTGCGACATGTCACGACACATCACATGACATTGTGAGTTTGACACCCCTGCTCTAAACCCTCCTCAGTTCAAAGAGTGTTTTTCCTTTGGATCAGCCTCTTAAAAATCATGCTTCTAATCAGAATCCCTGTGAACCATGATTAAAGCAAAGTAAATAAACCAGTTCTTTAAAAGTGGATCCCTGCCAAAATTGCCCATTTGTGCTAAAAAATTGTGTACCAATCCCATTGAATTTCAGTAACATCAGTGCCATAGGAACATAGACCCAATGTTAGAAGTATAGTCAATTCTCTGCTAAAGCAAGGATTTATGCCTACTTATCTACTATCTTCCTTGCATTCTGCTCTCTCATACAGCAACCCTGTGAGGTAGCTTAGCCTTGGGGAATGGAGCTAGTGCTTTTTAATCCAGATGAAAACTATTTGGTCCAGGTATAAACAACAAATAATTGCTTTATTTAAAATCTGTCTTGAGTTATTGGGGTCCCAAGTAAATTTAACAAGACATGTTTCATTATAATGGTTGACAAGCATAACTAGGACTACCACTCTATTTTTTAGGAATTATGTAAGCCATGCCATGCAGTGTCCGAGTATAAAGAGAAGTGGGTGCAAGGAACGCAGGAAAACCAGGCTAAAAAAACTCATTGGATGAGTTCTTCAATAAGGTGGTCTCCTGCTATGCTCTGTTGCAGACTAGCAGAAACCTATCCAAAGGTCCATATGAAGTATACATCTTATAAGGGATCCATGAAATAACAGAAAATCCAAATGCAAATCATGCAAACAACCAATGTGGTCCTAATGCTCATCACGTGACTGAAGGCGCCAGATGAGAAGGGAGGAAAGACATGAGAAAAGCTGTTTTTGACAATCATTTACTTAATAATCACCCATAAAACACCAGCATTTTTACTTTAGATAGTTCAACTGGTCTGGCCATTTTTTTTATCAAAGCTCAGAAAGTAAACATTAGGACTCTGCAACACTTCATATTTGAAGGCAAAATGTGGTTCAAAAGCTGCAAGGACATACATAGCACTCCTTAAAGCTACCACACTTTTTCATGATATTCTACAGCTGTTCCTGCAACTACAGGATGATCCCAGGAAAAGAGGCATTTGGTTGAAGAAGAAATTGCAAATATATGCTACATGCATAATTTGTTTTGCTTTTGAATCCAAATTGTTGCACATCCTAGTAAACATAGCCATTCTTTTTATAGACAATGCCAATAAACAGAAGACAGGATTTGTTATTTCAATTATTAAAGATGGGGATGTCCACCTTTTACTGCAGCTCCTAGAGTAATAGACAGATTGGTTCCCCAGAACTTAAGCAAGCTTCCCATCATAAATGCTGAAAGGGAAAATAGTTTTAAGAGCCACCACAACAAAAGTAGGAAATATCCAAAATTGCAATACCAACCAGCTTCATCAGCAAACAATTGTTGACTTTTGAGTTGTAGTTGCTAATCATTTCTTTCAGTTCTTGGATAGTAGGAGGTTTAGGTTTTGCTTCTTCCACTGTCTTTGTTACATTCTAAAACAAAAGATAACAAACAACTAATCAACGTGAGAAGCAACCTGGAATTAAAGAGAAACTTCCTAACAGTGAGAACAATTAACCAGTGGAACAGCTTGCCTTCAGATGTTGTGGGTGCTTCATCACTGGAGGTTTTGAAGGAAAGACTTGTCTGAAATGGTATAGGTTCTCCTGCTTGAGCAGGGGACTGGACTAGAAGACCTCCAAGGTCCCTTCCAGCTCTATTCTGATTCTGATTCTGAATACTGAGATAGGCAAACTTGGTAGATGACGATATAATAAGTTTAATAACAAACCATAAGCAAGCCTCACTTAATGTGCTCACACCAACACGCATTTTACTAAGCTAATATCTGATCTTCAAAATAATGCAGTATACTCCATTGCAGTTGTAAGATGACATTAGAGCAAGGTGACCACCATTTGACAGCTAGGAGCTATATATTATGTCATTTTGCAAGGGCCACAGTGAAATGAAAATTTTGCTGTCTGACTATAATGACTTTCTTTTCTTTTTACAAAAGATATGTTGAGGCTATGTTTGACTTAAACAAATTGTTTCACTTATTGCCAAAAATCATCAAGGACTCATATCTTGATTTAATGCCAATTTGTTGTTTCAACAGTGCAATTTCAGGGAATTCTAGAAACATTTAGGAAGACTTCTGCACTGGAGACAATTCATAAACAAATATGATACCCTCTGTAAGTCTCAGGTCTCTGATGTGCAATCTTCTGAAGTTGTTGGGGAAGCCATATTTTGGAGGAGGAGGAGGCACTTCGTATGACAGAGCACCCAGAGTATGTGCAGAAGGTCCACATTGCTATTAATTGTAGATAAAAAGGGCCACAGCTTGTAGCTTTGAGAACCTATTCCTAAATTACTGCAAAGTACTGCCTACTTGAGCAGATATGTTCAATGGACAAATTGACACAATGGATACTTAATTCAAAATCAACTTACCGTTGCTTACTCTAAGCCCTTTGTACAGTATTGTTTACGTTTTTAGCTTTGGTCATATATTTTTAGGACTTTCTGACAACCATGATGACTAAGAACATTACTGTAAAATGTACAATGCTCAGTGCTTCTAGATTCATTATGAATAATAACATTCTGCACATTAGGCCAGTCAGAAACTTTATTTCAGATTGTCTGCCACTAAGCCAGTCACAATCATGCGGCAGATGGTTAAGTCCTCCCCAGATGAGATTAATTGCTATGTTGTAAAAAATGCATATCCATAACCAGATATGTAACAGTTGATATAATGTGCCACTAACGTCCCCAATAGAGGTTCACATAGAGCCAAGAATTCTCAGTGCTGCTTATTTAACCTAAAAGATTCCTAACTTTTTCTGTCCTGCAGTTTCCACCTCCCTTTTCACCAACAAGCTTACTCCTTTGCAAATAATCACAAAAGAAAATGTACATGTAGTGTTTATGTGCAGTAGTATACTAATCAAATGCAAGAGGAAGTACACTAATTTCATTAGATCATCATAACCTAAAAATCAATATTATCAGTTATGAGCAGATTAGGTGCATTACCACTATTCCCTTGTGTTTCTAAAAAAACAAATTGTAACCAATTGCTGAGCTTTGGAATGGGAGAAATACTATATCTTATCCAGCTGACTATTGTTTATTTGTTGTTCTAAAGCAAGTTGTGAGGTTTTTATCTATATCAGAATGACACAAGTGTTAAATTTTTAGAATAAAAATTATCTTCTTTTTGCTTCCAAAATAATATCCTCACCCAAATGCAGGAATTGAAAAGAAAAACCATGGACAAGGGCTTCAATACCCATCACCACATATACTTCAGAACAGTTCTCCCCAACCAAGGGCCTTCAAATTGTGTTAAAACTACAACTATACAGTCAGCACTGAGTATGAAAGCCATCATATGAGAATTTGGTGAGCTTCAGTCAAACACCTTTAAAAATTATCAGCTTGGGGAAAGCTGCTTTAAAGCAGGAACAAATGAGGCAGCCAGTTGCACAGGTGCTATTCACTCTGACCCCTAATTATATGCCTTCAGCCCTCATCAGATGTGTAGCTGAATGCATGAATTGTGCTCCTTGGAAAGGTCTCTGAGATTATGTCAGGTGGTAGATAAAAACAAAACCAATCCCCATCATTGCTTGAATCAAGCTAGGGGAAAGTTTTAACGGTTAAAATAAATTTTTGCTTAGACAGTATGATCCAAAGCATTATATTACACTAGCTGGAAACCACCAGCCCAAACTCAAGAACAGAAGAAAGCATTTTGTGGGGCATACATAACGCTAAGCACCTTTTTTTTGTGGCCCCACAGTGCTTCCCCTCAAATCAAGAGTATAATTCCCAACTATTTCAAAACAGGTAAGACGGATCAAGTCTTAGCACATCTGAAACAGCAAAAAAACAAAACATAAAGCAAAATAAACCAATGATGAAAAATATTATTAAAAATATTATTTAAAAATGATTCCTTCTGTTGACTTTGATACCTTATAAGTCTTAAAATAATTCATCAGAATGAAAGAAAGGCCTTAAAATCCACAGTTCCTTAGAAATAACCCTAACCCTTCCAATATAGAAAGTATATCAAATGGAGAAGAATAACAAACAATGAAGCAATTGCTTCTCCTGTAATGAACCTGTTCTTAAGTTCAAGCCCTAAGAATGTTAACTGGGCATCACTTACTCATTAAATAGGGCATAATTTTGGAGCAGGAGTTCATACTATTGGGCTGTACTATTCATTGCAATATGATTTAAATAGGGGTTGGCAACCTGAAGACACCTATTTTGGCTGGGACTGGTAGAAGCTGAAGAGCCATGAAAGCAGCATAGTGATATCATGAAACAGGATAGAAACAGAACTTAGGTCTGTTTTTTTTCCAAGTGTTGGTTTATTTATTCTACTAGGCTTATGAGCTTTTTCAATCATGGCTGACTCTGAACAGCTTTACAGACCTCCAAAACAGTAAGTAATGTATCAGTAGTAGCAGAGCAATACTTTTACTAAACATGAATATGTTGGAGAAGTCAACCATACTGACATTTCCTTCTTTCACTAGAAGCACATAGTTAGAATTTTCTATATATTTTAATGAAAGTCAGTTTGGTATAGTGGTTAATGCATCATGCTACAAACTGGGAGACCATGAGGTCTAGTCCCACCTTAGGCACAAAGCCAGCTGAATGATCTTGGGCTACTCACTTTCTCTCAACCCTAGGTAGGAGACAATGGCAAACCACTTATGAAAAACTTTACCAAGAAACCTCAGGGATTTGTCCAGGCAGTTTCTGCAAATTGGACTTAGCAGCATCTGCTCTGAGCCTAACTTAAATACAACTATGTATTCTAAAATTGAGAAATGTTAGCAAAAGTTCTTTAACAAACCATAATGCAACATAATACTACCAGCTCAGTTCACATACAGAAAAAGGAGGTAAGGTGGTATAGAAGATTGGAGTGTTACCTTGAAATAAAGTGAGCTGATGCAAATTTTAACTATTAGATCAGTGTTGAAGTATGCATAGAATTGCTTTGCTTTATAATACAAGGGAATAATTGGGCAGTTAATATACACTTCAATTTCTTCTCTCTGGGCTTCCAAATATATTATCATATTCTTCAACTGAATAAATATGAGTTTTAGTGGTTCTGGCATTGTTCTCTAGGGGGTCATTTAACAAGGTATCTTGCATGTGAAGTGGAATTAATTTATTCTTATTACACCTCTGTGTTTACTGACAGATGGTTCCACTGTTTCATTGTTAGCAAACAATGTTAAAGTAAAAATGACATGCTTTATAAACTCAGCCTTCAACCAACAAGGGCATAACTATTACTCTCAGATTATTTAGGATCTGCCAGCAAACTACTACAGACTATTCCCCCATCCAAAAACAGAATAGGGTAGGAATAGAATTAGAATAGAATTAGAATAGAATAGAATAGAATAGAATAGAATAGAATAGAATAGAATAGAATAGAATAGAATAGAATAGAATAGAATAGAATAGTATCCAAGGTCTACCATAGTTATCTAGAGCCTGCTACCTAGGTTCAGAGCAGATACTGCCATGTATATTGCTCTAAAAATTAAGGGGGGGTTTACTCACAAGATAAAGAAAGATACAGAAGTTAACTCAGATATTCCCAGAATCCTTATTGTTTGGGACAAACAGCATCAGTCTTACCAAAAGTGCAGAAAAATCCTAACATAGTAACACATTTAGTTGTTCTGTTACAAGAGGGTAAAAGAAGCCTACATAGTTGTCTATTTTCCATTTTTTAAGTATCTATTGACTTACTTGATTCACTAAGATATGATACTTTATTTCCTTAATGGAAAATACAGCTGCTAAAGGATATGCTAGGTTAAATGAGTTTGTTTCATCCATTTCCCTAGCTTTTCTATATAGAGATTTAGGTCAATTGGAATGCAAAACTGAAAAATTCTAAAGTTTCTTTCTTTTAGAATTTTATCTCAAATAAACTGTTTATATTTTTGAAAATATATACTAGCAAAAATATTACATAGACAACAGTTATTGAGTTTTTGTAATTTCTCTTTGAAAACAGAAAATCCTGCAATCTTTTAAGGGTGACAGCTTCCTTCTAAGTTAAACCAAAATGCAATAGAAGTTGTCTTACCTGAACGCCTTTTCTCAGCATGATGAATGGAGAATCCACCAATGGGTTAATTCTGACCTCCTGCCCAAGTAGACCAAGTCAGTCAAAGCTGCCACGCCCGTCTGGCTGAGGACACGCCCCCAGTTTCGAAGAGGGCGAAGCCAATGACTGTACGACGTGTTGGCTCCCAGATCCCTAACGCTGGACTGGACTGCGCATAAGGGATGGGTGTGGATTCTCCATTCATCATGCTGAGAAAAGGCTTTCAGGTAAGACAACGCCCCTTCTCCAGCATGAAGAATGGAGAATCCACCAATGGGACATACCAAAGCCCTTCTGTCCCTATGGGGGGAAGCAGACTGGGCCAGTGTCCCTGCCGCTGGCACCACCTGTTGCAGTACCCTGCGGCCAAAAGAGGCCTCCGCCGAGGCAAACTTATCAAGTCTATAATGGCGCACAAAAGGGGAAGGCGAAGACCACGTCGCCGCCCTGCAAATGTCATCTATGGTGGCCTGTGTTGCCCATGCTGCAGAGGTAGCAGCACTGCGAGTGGAAAGTGCCATCAAATGACCTGGAATCGCTAAGGAGGATGCCTGATAGGCCTCTGAAATACAGGTCCTAATCCACCTGCCAATGGTAGAAGACGACACTTTCTGACCCTTGGAAGCCGGGTGGAAGGAAACAAAAAGGGCTTCAGACCTGCGAAAAGGCGCTGTCCGCTTGATGTAATAGCGTAACGCCCTGCAGACATCGAGAGTGTGCCATTGCCGTTCCAGGGCATGAGACGGGTTAGGGCAAAAATCCGGTAACACGATCTCTTGTGCCCTGTGAAATAAGGTGTTAACCTTGGGAATGAATGAGGGGTCCAAACGCAGGACCACTCTGTCTGTGTGAAAAACACACAAGTCCTCCCTGACAGAAAGAGCTGCCAGTTCCGAGATACGCCTAGCCGAGGTAACTGCAACCAGGAAGGCAACCTTAAGAGATAAGGACCTAAGGTTGCAGGTCCTAACAGGTTCAAAGGGTGACTTGGTAAGGGCCTGCAAGACCCGTGGCAACTCCCAAGTGGGATACCTATGTACCACGGGTGGTTTACTGTTGATGACCCCTTTGATGAAGGAGCGGACCATGGGTTTGAGCCAGTGGTTCCAAATTGCCATAGGTAAACACCGTGGCCAGAGCCGCAACCTGTTGGCGCGTAGTGTTGGGCGCCAATCCTTTATCAACACCCTCCAACAGATAGTCCAAGAGCCATGGAATAGTCATCTCTGAGAGAGCCAAGTGGTTGCTGTCGCACCAATGGCAGAAATTCCTCCATGTGAAGTCATAAATGCGATTGGGCGCCAGCCTTCGGGAGGCTTGAATCATGGAGATCACTCCCGATGAGTAGGATTCTCTGGTCAAGATCCGGTGTTCAAATGCCAAGCGGTTAACTGGAGCCACTGAGGCTCCGGGTGTTGTATGACTCCCTGTATGAGCCTTATCCAATTTGGAGGGATCCTCCACAGAGGGGCCATAGAGAGACTCACGAGGTCGGCAAACCACGGTCGCCTCGGCCAGTGCGGAGCAATGAATATGAGCTCTGCCCATTCCTGCAGTGCTTTTCTGATGACTGCCGGGATCAAAGGGAGAGGCCCCTTGGCCATGGGCTGCGAAGGGCGTCCACCCTCTCCGCCCCCGGAGAGGGGAACTGGGAAAAGAATCTTGGAAGCTGGGAGTTTGCCGGTGAGGCGAACAAGTCCAGAACCGGTTGCCCGAACCTCTCCAGTATCTCCCTGAAGAGATCCAGGTGTAGACTCCATTCTGAATGGTCTACTGTCACCCGGCTTAAGTAATCCGCCTGACGATTCGCCTCTCCCGAGATGTGCTCGGCCTTCAGGGAGAGGAGATTGTTTTCTGCCCAGGATCCCAATAGCTTGGCCTCAGCCATGAGAGACCGGGATCGGGTACCGCCTTGACGGTTCACATGGGCTTTTGCCGCCATGTTGTCTGTGAGGACCAGCACGTGTTGCCTCACAATCTTGTTGCGGAAGTGGCGGAGGGCCAGATGAATAGCTCTGAGTTCCAGCCAATTGATATTGTGCTTCAGGTCTGCCCGGGACCACCGGCCCTGAGCCAATTGAGACTGGAAGTGCGCTCCCCAGCCAAACAGACTGGCATCTATGGTCAGGGTTAGCCTGCTGGGGTCCTTGAACAGTGACCCCCTGGCTACCGCTGGGGAGGTCCACCACAGAAGGGATCCTAGGGTCTGGAATGTGACCCGTACCCTTTGGTTGGAAGAGCTTGTGCCCAGCCTTTGGAATGGGAGCAAGAACCATTGAAGGTTTCTGGAGTGTAGTCTGTCCCAAGGCACTATCTCTATGCATGATATCATCTTTCCCAGTAGTTGGGAGAGTATAACCAGTGCCACTACATGCTCCCTGCAGACCTTGAGGACCATGTCTTGAATGCTGTTTTGACGTTCCCGAGACAGGTAGACCCGGCAAAGGTCTGTGTCTATCACCGCGCCCAAGTGTAGAAGGCGGGTTGAGGGAATCAGCTGACTCTTTTGAAAGTTGACTGAAAAACCATGGTCCTGAAGTGTCCTTATAGTGAGGGCCAGCTCCACCTGGGCGGCCAGAGCAGAGGACAACTGGATGAGGATGTCGTCCAGGTAACATTGGATGCACACCGGCACCAACTGTAGGTGAGCGGTGAGTACCGCCAAGATCTTGATGAAAACCCTGGGAGCCGACGAGAGGCCGAACGGCAGGGCTTTGTATTGATAGTGGCTGTTGGAATAGCAAAACCTGAGATATTGTCGGTGGTTTGGATGTATGGGGATGTGGAGGTACACCTCCGTAAGATCTATGGATGTCGAAGCCCCGCTGCAGTTGGAGTAAATGTGGCTTCTGGTGCCTTAGGATCCTGAGGCCCCTGTTCCTCTTCAAAGAGAGAAAAGTGCTCCTGATAATGGCCAGTTGAAAAAGCCCCTTCAGAGTCCCGTTCTGGGGACCATACGGGTGCAGGGGGCTCAAGGTGTGGGCCACAAGGCAGTGTCGCCATTGTGGTAGGGGGCGGATTGACCGTCTCCCCTACAGCCAGTTTTTGTGCACGGGAGAACTGTTTCTCCAAGGCACGATGTCTGTGGCTGGCCTGTTTGTCGGCCGCCTTGGAGGCTCGCTTGTTTGAGCCGGCCTTAGTTTTGGCCTTGATTTTTGCAGCTGCCTCCTCACTAGAGGACTTACGCTTTGTGTGTCCACCTGAAGTGGAAACCTGTGGCTCGGTGTTATCTGCCATTGTAAAGCGAGAGTTTTCAGTGGGGTGCTGAAGCGTCTCGGTCTGCAAGAGATGCGGCTGTTAACCACCAAAGTGGGACCGGCTTGCACGTGGATCTGTGATAGTCCAGCCCACCAGCAAGCACGGAGTCACACTTAGCGATGGATGTCGCACTTCACTTAGTGATGATGAAACTGAGCGTGGGAGACCTATCGTTGAGGTCAAGTTCGCATTTAGTGACGGGATCACACGTGTCTCACTTAGTGATGGCAAGCTCAGTATTGACCGTTCACTAGATGCAGACTATGTCAACAGGCTATAACTGGCAAGGCTCAAATGAGCGTTGAGTGATGATTGTTAGAAGAGAGCAACTGACACTGGGTCCAATTTTGTTAGGCCTGGTGTGTACAAATACAGGGGACCACAGTATCCGTGCTACAATATAGGGTCAAGCAGAGCCCTCGTGGCCAGCAGCAAGTAAGGCCTAAAATGGCAAGCAACCAAAGGCCTGATTAGAATCAAAATCCCCTGACACACACTGAATAATGATTCCAACAGGAGGAATGCAAATGAGTGGCCTTTTGGATTACTCCCTCCCCTGCTCCATCCAGAATTCAAGGCCTTGACTGCATGCTGCAGACTAAAATGGCGGCCGCCAGCAATCCGGACCAGGGGGAAATGAAAGTAAGCTGATTTAGTCACTTTGTCCAGGAAAAGACAGTTTTCCTTGAATCCTGGTTAAATTAAGAGCTGCCAAGCCTCCCTTTTGGTCCTCTGAAGAGAGAATAAATCGAAGGAGAAATGGGCCGTTCACCACGCGGCACCCACGACGATCGGCTAAATAATTTCAAGGCCCAAAGCAGCCTAGATAACAGGGAGCACTCCCTTTCTCCAAACTGCTCTCTTTAAAAGATAAATCAGTAATTACGAGTAATGACTATAAGGAGCCGGATCGGCCGAGTAATTTTCAAGGCCCGAAGAACGGGGAACACTCTTTTCCCCCCAAAAGGTTCACTATAAGCAAAAAATCAGTACTGACAATAACGAAATAGAGAGAGGGGGGGAGAGCCACAAAAATCAACAAAAAACACTTACAATAAAGAAATTTACCGATCTGGAACAGCGCTGATCCAGCGCTGACCAGATGATAAAGGAAAGGGAAGAATCCACGAATGGAATAAACTTAATAAAACCTGCTGTTCTCAAGTAGCTGGGAGCCAAATCTACCACGTCTGTCTGGGCTGAAGACCAAATCGAAACTGGGGGCGTGTCCTCAGCCAGACAGGCGTGGCAGCTTTGACTGACTTGGTCTACTTGGGCAGGAGGTCAGAATTAACCCATTGGTGGATTCTCCAATCTTCATGCTGGAGAACAGGGCTTTTCAACCTTTTCACCCATTGTACCACTTTTAGGATATGGCAATATCCGAGTACCACCAGTCGCCTAGCAAGGTGTCAAAAACTTGATGACCAAAAAAAAAAAAAGGAAAAAAGTGATAAAGTACAGGTAGTCCTTGACTTACAACAGTTCGCTTAATGACTGTTCGAAGTTACAACGACACTGAAAAAAGTGACTTATGACAATTTTTCACACTTATGACCGTTTCAGCATTCCCAGGGTCATGTGATTTACATTCGGATGCTTGGCAACTGATTCATATTTATGACATCTGCAGTGTCTCAAGGACATGTGATCCCCTTTTGCAACCTTTTGACAAGCAAAGTCAATGGGGAAACCAGATTCACTTAACAACCTTTTATATCAGGGGTGTCAAACTCAATTTCATTGAGGGCCTCATTAGCATTGTGGTTACCGTCAGGGGGAGGGGGTTCCTTCCTTCCTTTTTCCCTCCCTCCCTGCCTTCCTCCTTCTCATTCCCATCTCCTTCCTTCCTTCCTTCCTTCCTTTCCTTCCTTCCTTTCCTTCTTTCCTTCCTTCCTTCCCTTCTTCTTTCCCTCCTTCTCATTCCCATCTCCTTCCTTCCTCCCCTCATTTCACTGCCTCTCATTCCCATCTCCTTCCTTCCTTTTTCCCTCCCTCCCTGCCTTCCTCCTTCTCATTCCCATCTCCTTCCTTCCTTCCTTTCCTTCTTTCCTTCCTTCCTTCCCTTCTTCTTTCCCTCCTTCTCATTCCCATCTCCTTCCTTCCTTCCTCCCCTCATTTCCCTGCCTCTCATTCCCATCTCCTTCCTTCCTTTTTCCCTCCCTCCCTGCTTCTCTCCTTCTCATTCCCATCTCCTTCCTTCCTAGCTTCCTTCCTTCCTTCCAGCGCTGATCCTGGCGCTTCTGCTGAGACCTGACAGCTGATCGGCGCTTCTGCAGGGGTGTCAGGGCTCAGCAGAAGCGCCAGGAGCAGCGCTGGGCTCCAGCTGATCCTCACGCTTCTGCTGAAACTTTGCATTATTCTTAGGGAAAAAAGTGGGTTCATAACATAATGATTTGTTTAAGTAGGAAACAGGTGAACGTATACTGGACTAACAGGGGTATCTTAAGAGTAGATCTAGAGAAGCAAATTCACTAGTTTTCCTCTGAGAAATGGGTGTTTTGGTAACCTCATGCTCCTATGATAGCCATTTTGTGAGCGCACCCATAACATCCTGTCAAAATTCTAAAGAAAGTAGTTCAAAATATTTTCTATCTCTGGCTTGTCTCATAATACATTGGTTAATATTCACTGGCCTTTCTATTTTCTTAAAAGGCAGTCTCTTTATGACAAATTGTTTTATGCCACAAATGTATGTCAAAAACATTTTCTTTATCATGGGGTAAAGTGCCCCATATTTTGTTGGAACTTTAAAGAATGGGCAGAATTTATAACTATATTTCCAATTCTAGAAACCCTTCTTCTTAAAAGTTGCTATTTGCTTAGCCACATTTTCTATAACTCACAATGGGCTTTACTTATTCTTTATCTATACCAACCTCTAAAATTAATTAAAAGCCAGGTGGTACAGTCATAGGTGTATTTGATTTAGATCAATGAGATCAATTTAGATTAATGATATCTCCACTTAATTAAAAAAACATGTTGAATCTGTCCTTGTATCTTTGTTGAATCTTTTTATTCTTGCACTGAAGATGGAAAAAAGGCCATATATGTTCTTTAATATATTTGGAAAAAGATTGAAGTAAATGTATAAATTTCCAAATTATTTATTTCTTACAAAATGACATCAGAATTATGGGGTACTAGGACATCACAAAGGTGATAAGAAATAAATAATACTTTCCTGCAAATATTTAAACCACATCAGTGGGAACCAGCTTTGTAAAACTATAAAAAACCTTTTCTGTATTGGTTTCACAACATGCACAGATTTTGTGGAAGGGCATAAGTACAGCACCAAATGCATTGCTTTGCATATATGAACAATCACATGCTTCATTCCTTCTTTGGAGGAAATACATGTTAGGGCAAAAAAATCAGAGTCCTATAATATTAAGATAACAGTTCCAATGTACATCCTTCTATTATTACAGCTGAAAATCCAAACTAAGAGCTTTGAACTTCTTTCTCCAGAATTCTAGTCAAGAGCAAAAGGGTTTGCTTAGTTTTGGATTTAGCCAGTGAATTTCTACTTAATAGCATCTAATATAACCTCAAAGTTAAGCATGATTGAACATATCCATGAACCAGTACTGATAGTATTTTCAAAAATACATAAAGTGAACAAGGCCTTCATATTTTTTTATTCTACAGACATTTCTATTGTATATTCACTGCAGTTTATTGCCAAATGGATAAAACAGGATGTCATAGACACTTGCTCGTGAAACTCTTAACATGAAAGGCGTTTGCACAATACCATCCCCTGAGGCACAGACAGAAATAAAATCTCATTTCCAAGCATATCTATATATCTATATATCTATATCTAGCTATATATATCACATTAAACATTCATATGTATTCATTTCCACCTGAGACCACTGTTTTAGGATCTTTTGTTTTTTAAAAAAGAGACAAAGGTGAAATGATAATAAGGAATCATATAGGCCTCATCTTTCCACCAGAACAACTAGTTGTGCTATCTGAATCTATTCCCTTTTAGAAATGCTAAAATGTATTGTGAATATAATGCAAACAAAGTCTCAGGTTCAGAATAAAAATTATTTGGACACAGAGTCAGAACTATGTAGATTGATTGTCTCAAACAGCTGAAATTATTTCTTTGATTTCTAAGGCTGCCCAATTCAACAATGGGCAACAGTGACTTAATAACTTTATGATTTAAAAACCACTATCATCCTACTCTCAAAAAATTTCAATGATTATTGTGCATTATACAATTATGCCATTAGTCTAGAGTTTGCTTTCAGAGTAGCATTTTGGTGTTCAGTCATCCAGCAGCTATTGCCCTTTATTTATAAGGCTCTTGTGGATTCCTATTAAAGTAAAATTCAAAAAAAACAACAACCTCACCAATATATATTGTACAAAATATAATTTTATTATAATTTGTTTGGCATCTTTTATGAAGCTAGCAATATATAGTTTATTTAATATGCCAAAACAGTAGCAGATATTAAACAAATGAAAATAAAACCCAAACACTTAGGAAATAATATATCAATATATACAAACTAACATTACAAGTCAGAACAGGACTGTCAGAAAATTATTTTTAAAGCATTTACCCAGTGCAGGGATATATTTATTTATTAAATTATGAATGGAAATAAAGTTAATAAACCAAATTCACTGGATCCTTTTAGCTTTGAAAATAAACAATTTAGGCAAAGAAGTTCTGGAAGAAAATGAATCAATTTCTCATTTATTTGATTCATTTTTTTCTACTGCCTTTAATGGGATGAAGAATCAAAGGGGTAAAAAGTCTGAGTATAATGGTTGCCATGAAACATTAATCTATTAAATTTTCTAACTGAAATTTGTATTAATACTCTGAAAGAAGCGTTCCTGACAACTGAATATTATTTACACAGAAAGTAGCAACACGATTCTGGGAAAATTGAATCCCCCATTGCAACATTTGCAGAGAGGGAATGTTGCAATGCACGTATTGTGCGTATTGTACTGTACTGCAAAATTTCCAAATGAGTTGCTGTGTTTGCATGCACTAGCAAAACTCAGCAAACTCTTATGGCACCTTAATGACACATATGTATATTGGCACATCATTGTCAAGAAGAGAATGTATTTATGTCTTATGTTTCAGTAAAGTAATCGGTAGAAATTAATTTGACTGTTTTCCTTCATTGGTTGAAAATTAGTCTTGCTGAGAATTTCCCCGTCATTCAAGATAAAACATAAAATATTTCTCTAGAGAGTAGTATCAGGGAAATTTATGATGATCTCTTTACTCTATTTGTTATCTGACAAATTATTACATAAATACAATACATAAGCCACAGTCTGGCTGAGAAAGTATTATTGGATTTTCACTCTGTTATCAACTTGTCTTGTTTACACAGTTTCTATGCCCAGCATTACTGCTTATGTAGAAATAGTAAGAAACAAGGTTTCCCTGAAGCTATTTTGGAAATGGCAGGTGATTGGCAGGTGAGCTATTGCTTATTTACTTACTTGCTTACGGTTGTTCAAAGGCTACTCCCATGAAGAAAGCAGGATGTGACCTAATGCAACAATCATAATCGAAAATTTTATGTTTATTGGCCACACTTAAGATTCCTCAGCTTGTGAAGGTGAACAAGGTAAATTGCATCTGAAATGTTAAAGGGTCATGGTACAACAAAGTTTGAGAACCACTGTCTTACTGCTATTATGTCATACTGTAAATTTTATTTGTTCACCCAAATCACATTATGTATATTTGGGGCATATGTGTGTGAGTGCATATATACTATGTGTATATGTGTATATACATATACATAGACACACACACAACACACAACACACAACACACACACACATGTATGTATGTATGTATGTTTCAACACAGCATGAAATATTGTAAATAGTGCAGCTTATACCAATAGGTATATTTCAAAAGCAAATGCAAAATAGTGATACAAACAAAGAAAATATAGACCCCAAAATAATGAGGATACAGGATTTACATTCTTTGCAGTCATCTAGTCATTAGCAGTCTGAGGGTCTACCGTTAGCACTCTGAGAATCGTTGAGGCCATTTGTGGGTTTTTCTGTATCCTCAGAGTCAACTGAATCAGAGTGCAAATGGAAGTGGAACCTTCTTGGGACTGCTGGAAGGACTGCATTAAAAAAGGAGAGAGATGGTGTCATATTCCTCCCCTGAGTTGAGGGTGGGCTGTTCAATTTTAATATAGATAATCTCTTTCACTCCTCTTGGACTCCAAACCAGTGGTTCTCTTTATCCAGAATGTGACCTTTCCTTTTTCAAAGGAAAAAAACAACAAAGCCCAGTTGTCTTTTGAAAAAAAAAAACACCTTTTGGGCAACTATGACCTGGATGATTGAGAATTACCATAAACACCCTAAATGTCAATAATTTGGATTCTTGAGGGGACTCAACTGTCTGCTCAGGATCTGATGTCAAAATCCCTGATATTGCTAAGGGAAAATATAGTTTTCTCTTGGTGGATCTGGATCATTGGATTCCTAGAACAAGAAGTAATTCAATTTTTGTTGGAATTTTTTAAAGAATGGTATTTATATGAGTAGTGGCTACTTGGGAAGGCAAACCTATCAGAATAATGTAAAATGATGGAAATATTATTCTTTAAAAACCAACTTATGAGGACAAAGCAACCATTACTATCTGTATAACCTGCCTAGGCATCTTATATGAAGCCAAAATTTATCTGGCATTCTCACATCAGCAAATGTGTCTATGAAGCGTATCTTTCTGCAATACATTTTCAAATCTGTCTTATATTACATCCCATTTGAACATATGGTAAAAGAATAGAATAGAATAGAATAGAATAGAATAGAATAGAATAGAATAGAATAGAATAGAATAGAATAGAATCTGGAAGGGACCCTGGAGGTCTTCTAGTCCAGCCCCCTGCTCAAGTAGGAGAACCTATACCATCTCAGACAAGTGATTGTCTAGCCTCTTTTTAAAAATCTCCAGTGATGGAGCGCCCACGATTTCTGAGGGCAAGCTGTTCCACTGGTTAATTGTCCTCACTGTCAGGAAGTTTCTCCTTAATTCCAGGCTGCTTCTCTCTTTGATCAGTTTCCAACCATTGTTTCTTATCCTGCCCTTTGGTACTTTGGTGAATAAAGTGACCTCCTCTTCTTTGTGGCAGCCCCTCAAATACTGGAATATTGTTATCATGTCTCCCCTATTTCTTCTTTTCTTTAGACTAGCCAAACCCAAGTCCTGCCGTTCTTCGTATGTTTTAGTCTCCAGGCCTTTGATCATCTTAGTTGCTCTTCTCTGATTTTTTTCCAAACTCTCAACATCTTTTTTGTGATATGGTGACCAAAATTGGCTGCAGTGTTCCAGGTATGGTCTTACTAGGGTTTTATAAAGTGGTACTAATACCTCACGTGATCTTGATTCTATGCCTCTGTTTATACAACCCAGGATTGTATTAGCTTTTTTGGTTGCTGCTGCACACTGCTGGTTCATGGTTAAGTGATCGTCCACTAGGACTCCAAGGTCCTCTCACAGGTACTGTTTTTAAAAGCCAGGTCTTGCCCAATCTGTACTTGTACCTTCGACTTTTCCTACCTAAATGTAAAACTTTGTTTTTCTCCACACTGAAACCCATTTTGTTGGATAGGGCCCATTGTTCAAGTTTGTCAAGATCTTTTTGGATCCTGAGTTTGTCTTCTGGGATGTTGGCTACAGTTTGCAGTTGGCTACAGTTTGGTGTCATCTGCAAATTTGATGAGTTCCTCTTCAATTCCCTCATCTAAGTCATTGATGAAGATATTGAAGAGTACTGGGCCTAAGATGGAACCTTGTGGTACCCCACTCTTTACTTCTTTCCATGTGGATGTGGTGCCGTTGAGGACTACGCGTTGAGTACAGTTTGCCAGCCAGCTACAGATCCATCTGGTGGTGATGTTGTCTATTCCATCTGGTGGTGATGTTGTCTATTCCACCTTTTTCTAGCTTACCAAGGAGTAGGTTGTGGTCTACTTTATCAAATGCCTTACTGAAGTCTAAGTATACTACGTCCACAGTATTTCGTTGGTTATATAGGAAAATGCTCTGCTCTTTCATATAAAAATAAAGGTAATAGTGAGATTAAGTCAAATCTACAAAACTTGAAAGTTTGGGGGGGGGAACCAAGTCCACAAAAATTAAGAAATTAAAGGCTGGGGGAAATGTTATAGTTTCCCCCACAGCAGCTGCAAAATGTATTTATCAAAAGATTCAATGTACATCTCTCCCCTCAATGTTCCTCCAATTGTAAGTGGGGGAAGTTTTAAAACATAGTAATTTAGACATATTAGAGATTCAAAAATGAATTGTTTGCTTGAGGGTGTACTTTTCTGGAACTAAATGAAACTGAACAAATAGGATCAAGCTAGCAACCCAACTTTAAAGAAATGGATGTAGAAGGGGGGAGACCTACTTGAGAAAGGTTCAAACAAATGAGTGAAAATTAATTATTTTGTTAAATAGATTTCACCTTTGAAAATCTTTCCTTCATGGTAACTTGCATGCCATGCAGTTAAAACGAGAACTGTCATAAATCAATAGTATGAAGGTATAGTAAAGAGAAGCAGTTTTTAAAACTGATTTCAACAGAATTCATAAATACATATATACACACACATCACTATTCCTTCCAGGATAATCAAACTTACATAAAGTGCAGGAAAGGTCACAAATCAGTTAAAATATTAAAGCTATAAGATAAGAAAAATTAAAGGAATTAAAGGAAAGCTAGCTAAAATTATGACAGCGACCATTTGTACAATGTCAACCTTGCAAATCATCCTCATTTGTGCTATGACTTTATGGCACTTTATATACTGTTTTTTTGTCTTTTAAAATTCTCACCTCTCATTTTCTTGGGGGGGGGGTCATCATCAAGTCATAACTTTCTCAGCCTTTCCCTCGTTACCTTTTTTCTCTTCAAACCACATCACAGTATTTCTTTTACACAAATCAATCAACAGTCATTTAATATCAATAAATTCTTGAACCTATTTCTTCTTTTTCAAACACATACAGTTCTTAAGTACCCTATTTCCATTGCGTTTAATTTACCTTTATGTTTCTCCTGACATGTCTAACTGTCATTTCCAAATAACAAAACGGAAAGAAGCACATAGCCATTTTCACTGCTTTCAATAAACATTCATTCCTTGAAACAGAGTATGTCTCTATAAGCATTTGCACATCTTAAATTTTCTTTTTCCATTTTTCTGTCTTAAGAAACATTCTGCCAGCATACACAAATTCATCTATTTGCTTTAATTTTTCACCATTTATGTATAACTTGTAAATACTTTATTTCCCTGCCAATAATTTAATTTTCTAATCCATGCTACTCACAATTTCTAATATCTGGGGGAAATCATTCAGGTTATCAGCCAACCACATGGCATCATCTGTATAGCAAAGTCAGACCACCTTCATTTACATAGTCCTTGACTTATGACCACAATTGAGCCCAAAATTTCTGTTGCTAAGTGAGACAATTTAAAGTGAGTTTTACCCCATTTTACCTTTCTTGCCACAGTTGTTAAGTGAATCACTGAAGTTGTTAAGTGAATCTCGCTTCCCTATTGACTTTGCTTGTCAGAAGGTCGCAAAAGGTGATCACATAGCCCTGTGACACTGCAACCGTCATAAATATGAGTCAGTTGCTAAGTGTCTGAATTTTGATCATGT
The DNA here is from genome assembly GCA_023970755.1 of Azemiops feae. NCBI lineage: Eukaryota > Metazoa > Chordata > Lepidosauria > Squamata > Viperidae > Azemiops > Azemiops feae. Next base: position 668,572 of record JALGBA010000085.1, on the reverse strand, counting down.
GACCATGGAGATGCTGCAACAATCATAAGTGTGAAAAACAGTCATAAGTCATTTCTTTCAGTGCCATTGTAACTTTGAATGGTCACTAAACAAACTGTCAATGACAACCTGTATTACATCTTTCTCCTTTTAGGTTTACAGACATGCCACATACTTATTTTTCTTTCTTTTCTTTCTTTTGTTAATTCATGTTCTTTACCGTTCACTTTCCTTACATTTGAAGACACAATCTCTTAACTGCTAGAGACATCGTGAAATGGGACCACGAGTTTGAGCCTTACTGCTTACTCTGTTTTTGATCAAGCAAGGTTTTCATGCAACACTTTTAGTAAGACAAAAGAGGCATAGACTGCATTAACAGCCTTGGTTGTATCTATGAACATGCAACATTCCTTGCTTTAATAATAAGGAAAGTCATCTAAATTTGCACATTTTGACCAATCTGCCATAACTGCAAAACTGAATTTTGGTTCAAGCATACATATAATGTTCCATGCAAGTTAGATTCATTAATTCAGAGACTACCTTGCAAGTCAACATATCACCACCAAGTATATGCAGTGTATTGGCACAATTTGTTTCAAAGAAATGTACTTTCTGATAATTATCTGTGCTTTAACAAGAAGATTGGAAAACAAATTATTGTTGAAATTAAGACAGCCATATCAATTCATTTTAATCCAATCAAACTAAATATTTCAAGAGCAGAAGTTTTATTTATTCAGTCTTATTTTTATCTTTGCTACTACCTAACTTGTAATAAAGCCAGAGAGTATTGCTTACTTGAATTAAAATAAAAATTGAGATAGAATAAGTAGGACTATGTGCATCAATCTTTAATCTATTATCAATTTCCCACATGTCCATGATATCATTGGCATCCTGTATTCAATTAGTAGGTGTCCCTTGGAAAGCCAAAATAATCTCGTTACCAAGTTCTTCATTTCCTGATATTCTGACAGAAATGTGATTTACAACTTTAGATCATTAATTTTCAGAGTAAGTGTAGGCTTTCAACCTAAATTTCTTTTTCAATGAAATATTTCTTTTATTGATTTTACTAGAAAAAAAACCTGCCTTCACAAATTTTGGATTACACAAAAGTTGTTTGGTTCGTCTGGTTTGTTTTGTTTTCTTTTGTTTTGTAGTGGGAGATTATGATGGCAGTGTTCTCTTGTTTTGTCAGGATAATCAGAGCCAAGTTCTACTTCAGATAAATTCCTTGAAGCAGCATTTAATAAAGGGTGTATCTCTAAAGTTACTGGCATTGGGGTGAATCACTGTTATTCTTTATATATGTAACCTGCATCTTGTCTAGATTGCTCCAAGAAGATTTCTAACAAGTTAGAGAATATGTGTATAGACCTGCATAGTTATGAAATTCACATTTGCATTTTAGATTTCAGCACCTTCTTTAGAACTACTGAAATGAATGGAATTTATTTAGCATTCTTATGATACATAAATAGGTCAAAGACCTATCACAGTGAATTTTATCCTGTAAATGTTGGATACATTTTATCACAGCAACTTGGATTTGTTTTGTTTTTTAAAGGATCAAAGATACATTAATGCACATTCTGACTTCTTCTCAATTAAAAACAGACTCAAGACATTGTGAATTTGGAGGTGGGGGTCAGGGAAAGCACCAAGATGAGGAAAAGCAATGCTTTATCACGTACACTTTAGTCATTTTTCTACTCAGTGCATGTATTTAGTTACTGACAGCAGAAAACTAGCTTGGAGGCCAGAAGATATACTGCAGATATTCTTGTTGCTACAATCCATTCATACATTGTTTATTTGGAGATGGTCCTTCTTGAAAGCTCTTTTGGAATATCTTAGATTACCAAATATGACTCAATTGCACAGTAATGAGAATTAAAATCCTATGAGCTGACTTACTCCTGTTTTAGTTGCCTTCAGTTGGCTCTGAAAATGATATATTTCAGAATTAAATTTAGAAACAAACTCACAGAAGCATAACTAAATGTACAGAGGCATCCTTGATGAGACCAGTATTCTACATTTCTCAAGCATTTCCCCAGACTATGTTGCTTTGATATGCTACCAATTACCAGAAACAAAAAAGAAAAAAATACTGTAACTTGCCACTTAGAATAAATTTCCAGCCGGAGAAATGTGGTGCATGGCATTGTAAATAATTTAAATAATTCAGCAACATGCCTGCAGAGATTTATTCAAGCAGCACTGAAAGAATAAAGAAAATTGCTCACTAATGGATCTTCCAGTGGGATGTAGAAACTCTGTTCAATGTTATTGGTACTCTTAAAAATCCTCTGCAAGTTAAGAATCATAGCAGATTTAATAAGGAAATTCCAAAATTAATACTGAGCAAATTGCAAGATTATAATAGAAAAACAAATTGGGAAAAAGCAATTAACTATCACATTAAGAAAACTGATAAACAAATATGCATAGATCCTTATCACATTTCTGGGCGGCAGTAAGATTTTCAGTGTGTGTTCCCCCCCCCCCAGTTTGGGAATATGCACATAAGGTTACAGACAGCACAATCAGTGCTTTTTTTGTAAAAAAAAAAAAAAGGTGCCTGAACTCACACATGTCATACAACCCACTTTGCCTACCCTACAAGGTTCCATCCAAAAAAGGTGCCGGAACTCAGTTCTGAGCGTTCTATGAGAAAAAAAGCCCTGAGCACAATTATAATTTTTTCACCTTTTGCTGCTTTGCCAGTTGCAACCAAGAATGAGGAAGATAGTCAAGAAAATGATGCTGTGTTTTAGATCAAGATTGGGCAATGTGGCATCCATGTCAACAATGTGATTCTAGCAGTATCTCTTATGCCTACAAAACTCCATGCTTTTTTTTTTTAAAAAAAATCTAATCAGATAATTAAATGGGGAAGTAGTGTACTGTAATGCCAGACACCAGGCTCTAGCAAGTACTTACTTAGCCCACTAAGATGGGAGACATAATATTTGAAAGAATTCAGTTTTTATTAAATGCTTTTTTGTGTGACTCGCCATGCCCACAAGGGCAGCCATTTTTCTAGACTTATATAAACTCAGTCACACACCCCCAGACACCTTTCCTAAGTGGAAAATCCAGGTCAGGTTCACTAGAATAAATGTGGGAAAAAGATTCCACCTATGTATTGTTGTCCCTTGGCTCAGGATACTAGCTCTCTTCTAAATGCAAGAGTTTTCTTTTCTTTCCTCTTTTTTTTTTTTGACAATCCAGGTACTTTGCCCCAGGGAATAACAACATCTTACTGACTTGAGCTGATCTAGGAGACTAGTAGGATTAGTATTTGGATAAGAAACCATCAGAAAAAATAAGGTCTGTAGGCTAGACTGGGAAGTTAAACCCCACCACCATATCCCTGAAAAAAGACAGTGGGAAATCCATATACATTGGGAAAATTAAACTCTGGTAATACCCTACTTCTAGTTCTATTAATAATCTCTTATGAGTGCCAATTTAATGAGTAAGATTATGTTCACAAAGTTTTTATATTGTATAACCATTCTATATTGGATCCTACATGTGAAAGACAATGGACCAGAGAGAAGTGCCAGTATGCTAACATTCCATTTGTATTGTATGAACTTGTCACACAATAAATGCCATACAGTTCGGACAAAGCAAGACAAAAAAAAAATAGTCTATTTGAAGAAAGGTCAATTAAATACATTCACTATCAGATTAGTAATCATGGGAATTATCAAAGTTTTTCTGTTTAGAAAAAACGTAACTTAAAAGCTAGCTGTCTTCTTGAATGAATTCCATTAGCTTGCATGTTGCTGTCAAGGTTACCATTACAAACTGAATTTAAAATAATATCCTAAACTAATTTTCAACCAATGTTTACCTCACAATGTGGAGATTAATTTACTTATTGTTGCTTATAGTAATTTTGTAACAAAATTCAATTCAAAACTTAATATTTGACCAAACATACAGCAGACTGGTAATTTAATGAAAAATCAACTCCCAAAAATAATCTTTATCTGACTCTTCCACAAAGGGACTAGGTAGCATTCATGTAACATGATTCTGAGAATCATGGTTTTCATACAGTAATCAGTGTATTCCCAAAGAATATGAAGATCATCTATTAATAGTACAAAAACCTCCACTAAGAATGAAATATATAGATCAGTGATGGCGAACCTTTTAGAGACCAAGTGCCCAAAAACCGCCTCGCCCCTGCCGGGGCGCGTCTCCTGCCCGCAGGGCCACCCACCACCTCCACGGCCCACCACAGCAGATCGCCCAAGTGGCCCAGCAGTGTCATGGCGGCCACGCCCTCTGTCCGCACCCCACAGCATCATCTGTATGCGATGGGGCGCGAGGGCGGAGTCTTGTCCCTGCTGCCCAGCTGCCATGTCCTTGGCTGCGCTGCTCTGCAAAGGCTGCACCCTGGGCGACTCTCCTCCAGGGGGGCTGCTGGTGAGGGGGCCACCGGGGGTGGCAGGGCTGGGGCGACGATGTGCGTGCCCACAGAGAGGGCTCAGTGCCGCCTCTGGCACCCGTGCCATAGGTTTGCCACCACTGATATAGATCATCTCTTCAGACAGAGTATTGTTCAGAGACAAGGAGGCACCCTTAGCATTTTGGGCAGTAGTGGGATTCAGCCAGTTCGCACCAGTTCGGCAGAACCGGTAGCTAATTTTTTGTTGCCCAGCCCAGAATGGACTTCTGGAAGCGGCATCCACACAGAGAACCGGTTGTTCACATATTTGAATCCCACCACTGTTTTTGGGGTAAGAGGCCAAAGTCCAGAGTCATTGGGGCAATGTGAGACATGGCATTGGTCCTTTTCACACTTCTGCACGGAACTGGAATTTTCAGTGTTTTCTGTTTCCCACGGTTTGGGGATGGACAGACAGATTTGGTGTTTCTGAATTACATTGAAAACTATTTCAGGATTTATACTCCTCTTTTCCCTGTTTCCATCTTAAAATAATGGAAATGTCATTGCCAATGTTTACCATCGTTTTTAGAGAAAGGACCAGGCACTACGATCTGGTACATGATATCCAGAGGTTGCATATGGTCTTGGGGTTGCAGGTTGCCCTCTCTGTGCCCAATATAGTCTGCAAACAAAATCCTCTTATGGAAAATTCATCCTGATTAAAACCTTCTTCAGTTTTAAAATGAACACAGTTATTGCTCTGCAGATGTAGAAAAAAATGTAGATGCAGAAAAAAAATACATGTAGAAAAAAAGTGAAGCAATTTATGCTGTTGGCTATAAATCTCAATGCAAGCCACTCAGCCTACATATTACAAGATACCATAGCAACATTCCCGAGTACAAAATCACAACATTTTTAAACACAAGGAGATTTGGGTTGAAGGATACTGCCTTGTTTATTCATCAGACACTATTTCAAGGGCAAATTTCCACTTTGTTTTTTTTAAATGACATTTTCTTTCATCCCTCTCCTCCTATATGGGTTTGCCAGATCAGGATTTCTGTCAGTTTCTCTTTTCCTTCATAAATTTTATTACCTGCCTGTCTTGACAGGTTCTGATATGAAATAACTCAATCATCACACTAATTGACTCATCTTAGACAACACTATCCATTCATTAGAGGACACACACATATTCTTTTTTCCACATTTGTATACATGCTAGAGCAGGGGTGTCAAACTTGCAACGTCACGTGACATGTCGCGATGTATCATGACTTTTTCCCCATTGCCGGAGCTGGGGTGGGCGTGGTTTCAGCATGACGCATCTGGCCCGCGGGCCGGCAGTTTGACACCCCTGTGCTAGAGTGTCAAGCCTGACAGAGTAGCTGTGCTTGTGTCCTCCAGAAGGAATCTTAAATCTTGAATGTGAGCTATGCCCTTCTTCTCCCTTGCATTTATTGCAGAGAAAGATCTCTACAAGGTCAAGCTGAGAATCATGCTGAAGCCCTTATTTTGGAAATTGGAAGGGGGTATAAAGAGGATTGACAGGTTGTTTTTTAAAAAAAAAGATTGGGGAAAGTATTTGTATACTGTATGTTGAGACTGTGTCATTACAGAACAAAAGTTGTGTTGAATGATATTTTCACTAACTTTATGCCTTCAAAATTATAAGCGACCACAGAAAGTATGGGTTAGGAAGTCAGTTTATCTATATATATATATATCATCTATATCCCTATCCTCAATCATCTTTATAACTCTGCAAGAAAGCATCTGAAGAACATTTCATCGTTTTTCATGGTGCGATGAGTTCATAATTTGTACTATATATTTAATATCAATATTAAATATTAGAGTGAATGCAAATTATCTTCACCTGTGCTTTATGAATGTCAATTGAAATGTCCTGCTCCTCATAGAAATTATCTTTGTGCTACAAGACATTAAAATGTGCATTTCCCTTCTCCAGAATATCTGCTGAAAATAGGAGATGTTGTCATGAGATGTTGTGAATGCTTTGTTCTAGTTAGTATATTACTGGATCAAGGAGTCAGGGTGCATTTTTGGAAGAGTTTTTTTTATCTTGATGGAAATTATTAGAAATTGGTGGACACCTGAAAATTAGAAACAGTCCAAGGTAAGAATATTGGAATATTATTTTTTAAAAAATAATGAACGGGAGAGAATAATTTTTATGACATAAGGCATAGATCTGCGCAACAGAACTAAAACCTGAAATACTTAAATTCAAATATATGTTAGATGAAAACAAAATTACAAAGCTTAATGCATAATAAATAAATAAATAAATAAATCTTTCCACATAAAGATTAACAAATTGTTTAACAAACTATCTGCAAATCTAAATATTCTTTTCTGTACTTTAAGGTACAGAAGGTACTTTAAGGTACACAGTTAAGAGTCACAAGCAGCTACTGTATATAATTGTAGCTATAGGCAGGAATTCCACACAGTGAGGTTAAACACATTCTCTTTTTTAAAAAAAAAATGTTTGAGTTCAAAAAGTCAAGAGGAAAAACAGACAGTTTTTTATTTTGTAAAATTGTTTCAAACACATTAAAACCCATTGCATAACTGTTTGCATCTGTCTGTTTCAGAAGACTTGGCAATTTAAGCAGTTTCTTAGAATTCTAGTTCCTGTTGCAGACTCCATTTTATTTTAAGAAAGCAGGATGCATTACTATCTTAACATGATGCCTTGGTATCACATTGCACAGATTCAGTTTCATTGTAAGATCAGTCGCTGTATTCAGAGATGGAAGGAGGTCAAGAACTAATGCTATTTTCCTCCACATTGTTCAGTTGAAAGAATAAAAAGTTACAGAAGATAGAAGTTTGCTTTCCTTAACAATGTAAGTCTACTCTGTATGAAATCATGCACTATACCCCACTGCCAGATGTTGACATAAGAATAGTGATGTAGCTGATGTTTTCCTTGTATGCACAAGAGATACATGATGACAAAATTAAATATGACACCTGCTTTTAATAGTAATCCCGGAAGATGGTTTGTGATGCAGGAAGAAGCATTCCACCAACATTAAGTGGAACATGCTTAACAAACAAATTGAATTTAAAGTACAGATCCATGAAACACTGCATTTACACTGTTTAGAAAAGTGGCAATCCCAGGAAAAGATTCTCATTAGATATACTATACACAATTATTCTCTCCTCCTATAATTATTTAATTTGGTTTCATCAATATTCTTCCTCCAGACCAAGTCACCAGGAAGTTCCCAAAATGATAAAATGCACAGATATATTTAACCTTTTGTAAAACATCTATTCTTCTTCTATTGTTGTTGTTGTTAGTTGCGAAGTCGTGTCCGACCCATCGCAACCCCATGGACAACGTTCCTCCAGGTCTTCCTATCCTCTACCATTTTCTGGAGTCCATTTAAGCTCACGCCTACTGCTTCAGTGACTCCATCCAGCCACCTCATTCTCTGTCGTCCCCTTCTTCTATTGCCCTCAATCTTTCCCAGCATCAGGCTCTTCTCCAGTGAGTCCTTCCTTCTCATTAGGTGGCCAAAGTATTTGAGTTTCAACTTCAGGATCTGGCCTTCTAAAGAGCAGATTCTTCTTCTATATTGCGTCTTTATTTTGTTCTTGCATACTTAATCATTATTTGGATTTTGTGTGTATGTTTCTCTCTTATTTCTTGCACTGCAGAAGGCAAGTTAATTTGCCCTACATCTTTGAGTTACATACCATGTGTATTATTCTGTTAAATCAAATCAAGCAATAAAATAGCACAATTGTAAATGTCACTTTAATTTTAGTAGAATAATTTATTTGAGGTCATACATTTTTTCATTCACCAAAAACATAGTAGGGGTTGAGAGGCAACCTAGTCACAATTTTTGTTAAAGAATTTGCACGGACTAGGAAAAGGTGGTGGCAATATCATATACAGGTATACTGGCTTTTAGACATTCAGATAAACTGAGAGTTGCCAGTCCTAAATACTTTCTAGTAAGAGAAGTGTTACTGGAAGACAATACACTCAGTCATCTGCCTTAAGGGGAAACTATTGTATCTAATCCTTATTATTACTTCTGCTACTACAATACAATATAAGCACATTTTCCGAGATGTAGTTAGGCCACCTGGCACAAGATTCAACATTACATACATTATATTTTACTCCTAAAATTAAAACCTTTTGGTTTTAATTAGTACATGAAAATATAGTTTTCTGATGGAAAACAACTAATTTTGTTTGCATTGAAAAATAGAAGAAGATAAAAGTCACAATATTGTTGCTTCCCTTAACAATATTATATTTTTTCTTCATCTTCACTGCTGGGGTAATGAAACAACAGTATTATTCTACAGATTTTGCAAATCCCTATTCTCTTCCTTCAGAATTCTTAATCTAGAAAGGAAACAAGATGGATCATATCCAATGTAGCAACCTATTCATAAAAATGTGGGCTTAAGCCATTTTTATTTGCTTTCCTTAGTTTGGAAATCCTGCAGTTATGTGGTTCACCTAGTATGGTAACAAAGTTTACCTTACGCTTGTAGAGCCGTACTAGAAGTTTATTAGAGAAGAAACAATAACTGTTCTGACAAGTGTGCTCAGGTATAATTGAACTGAATCTTCTCAAATTTGAGTTCAATTTTTCTACAAGTCTCTCAGAGAGAAATCATAAATGAATGCATATAGAACAAACATCCTTTAAATATTAAGAGTTAACAAATGCACAATTTAAAAAAACAGCATTCTTTATTTTAGGATTCAGTCCAAATCAGTAACATTTCCAGAATTTCCTACATGGAAGCAAATTCTCCCACATAATTTCTGTGCTCTTGTACCTCCTCTGAATCATCTGGTGCAAAACATTATTGAGAACGATATTTGGCTACATAGTTCATTTCAGAAATCCTGCCTAGCTGCCTCTATATTTCTGTTTCTCCATAAAAGGAACAGAACAAAATATGCAGTGTGGTAGAAATGCATGTGGTATGTTACTATATATAAACAATTAAGACATTAATATACCTATTAAACTACTTATCCTAAAGACCCTTTTATTTTTAAAATGGCAACAGATAAACTATATTATTATTCTAAACTACAGCAGCACTGTAGACTGGACTACAGTGAATCCAAATGGTGACAAAATTAAGGGCATCATGGATGCTGTAATCTGCATCCAGAAATTGCACCAAATCACTGGGCAAAAAAGATACCAGCAACATTAAGCATTACATTAACATTAGAAATTATGAATCTGAGCTACCCATTTCACAATTGAAGTTTTTGACAGAGAAGTTTGGAAATCCAAATAATTTTCTCCAAATACAGATTGCTGTTTTTTCTTAAACTAAAAGCAAGAAAACATAAATGAGAATAAAAATAAAGGCAGAAAGAAATTCAGTATGCAAACAATGTGTTCATTTTATGTAAAGATGTTACTGTATGATTTTTCTTCCATTGCAAAGGAACTTGATTTCCCTCTAAATGCATCTCCCTTCCCTTCCCTTCCTGCCTAATAACCTAGATGGTTTGGTGAACCAAAGACTATAGATACATTTTTTCCTATTCAACTGATTTCTTCTTTCCATGATTTCAAGCATCAGTCCTAACAATATCTGGTTAACATGTCATAACAATAAAGGAGGATCTTCTTTCAGAAGGGAAATGGCTGCTACAGACTGAGTGCCTATTCACTTCCTTAAAAAAAAAAAAAAAACCAGTTGGCCTATGTTCACTTTTCCATTCGGAGGGGCAAATATATATTTTTCAAAGAAAATTAACATTGTCTTGAAACAATTGCATAAAGTGTTTTAACAGCTCTTACAGCACACACATGTATAAATAATTGCAAATACTCAATCTTAAAACAGTTTACACTAACCTCTTTAAGATAAATATCACAAGAATGGATAATACCTCATATTCATTCTAGGCCTCTGAAAATGAAAGCCTTGGAACAGATAAGGCTCAATTGGGACAGAAATAAACTGACTTTGGGTCAAGTATGACAAATGCAAACACAACAGGTAAGATGCTCCTGCTTGGTGTCTTGCAGATCTCTTTCATAATCCTCAACCCTAGTTAAAGGAGACCATCAAGTTGTACAGTGCATTGGCATCAAAGAATGAGATACTATCACAGAATTTATTAGCTAGAATGTATTTATTATTACTCATATAGTGAGAACTTAGGCTAGGGTATAAAACAGGATTTTACCCTCACAACAACCAAGAGACATTGGTTGATCCAAACTCTGAGTGGGAAATTGGACATTGCTTTGTCACAATCCTACATGACATTGGAAAGATACGTTAGGCCTATGTTGGTGACCCTGATCTTCTTTTATATCCTTTAATTGCCTACAAGGTGTCAATCTGTTCAATGCTCAAAATTGCCTCTAAGATTACCAACTTCATGGTAAGCATTCATCTTCACAGAGAACACTATCCTTCCCAATAATGGTAGCCCACACTTCTAGAGAGTTCCAGACATGCAAGTCTTTAAATAAATAAATCTGCTGATTTCATTTCTCAATTGAGTCATGTCAGCAGCAGCATGAAATTCCTGCAAGCAAGTTTTGCTTAACCTGTTAAAGAAACCACACACACACACACACACACACACAGAGAGAGAGAGAGAGAGAGAGAGAGAGAGAGAGAGAGAGAGACTGCTTTTTCTTTTGGCAGTTTAAATCTCCTTAAAATGAATCTATTTTCTCAAGCTTTTATTTACCTAAAAAAAGTTGCTACAAATATCCTGTGCATTACAACAAATAAGAAGCAAGATGTTTGATTTTTTTTATGTGCTCCAATCTTATAACTATGACTATAAAAGCCTTGCAAAACTAGTGGTACAAATAAGGTTTTTCTATAAATCAGATTATATACAGAATATTCTCCTCATCTATGAGAACCAACACACCTGAATATGTGAATTGGTCTACTGCTTCTATTTTAAATCCATGGCATTGACTATCCACACGAGGGGAAAATATTCAAGCAAGAATGTCTTGGAGAAGAAACACACTTCACACATCATTAGACTTGATATACCAGGATCACATTTCAATTGTCATTCATTTACTTTATCAACAAACCACAGACAGGTTTTGTAAAGTTAATTTTGCAAAAATATTATATATAAAGAGCAAGCACAGCATCTCAATCAGCTAACTTCAACAACCAGAGAACATCATACCAATAGCAAAATCAAACATTGGACAAATATGAACATTGGACAAATATAATTGCTTTCAGCACCTATTGCAAAAGAATCCCAATCAAAGATTGCTAAGCTGTCAACTGATTTTGATAGACTGACATCTAAATATAGAGATTTGCTATGGAAGTTTAAACACTGTAGAGTCTTGTTACCTTTGCAGCAAGTTTGCTCTGGGGATTCCTAAACAAGGTGGTTTTGGCTGTAAAAAAACACTCCTCCAAGTCTTCATCCAAACTACAGTAGCCACTACTCATGCTCTTATGGACAGTCATCTGAGGAAAAGTTCCAAGATCTTCAGAACATGTCAACTCCAGGAAGCCAGACAGTCAGGTACCTCCGAGTCTCAGCTCACTGCAGCAACAGTGCAGTTTCTCAATCGAGTTCCTGTGCAATCAACAGTGAGCACAGTTTCACCTCCTCCAGCTCCTACTTGCCATGCCTTGTAACAGTTTGTTCTCATCAGCAAATCAAATAATGGTGCTGGCTTTTTCTTTCTTTTTTTAACAAAGTAAGCAAGCAAGCAAGCGTGAAACAAAAAATCTTGTCAGGAGAACCTTTCCTTTCCTCCTCCACCAAGCTCCCTTGTTTGGCTGTTTTCCAGAAACAAACTGGGTGCCAGGACCCGAGGGAGTTTTCTTTTGCTCTTGACTCACAAACTTGCTCACCATCTGTGCGGCTTCATTGGTCTCTCTGCAAGCCTAATTGCGAGAGCAGTATCGCCTTCCTCTGCCCCCACCCCCCCACTCTTTCCTGCTTCTTTTTCTCTTGAACCACTTCCTCTTGCAAGATTTCTGACATAGTTCTTAAGAGAGCATTGACAGTATCTCAGTTGATTCTGAGTGACACAACTTGGGAACGGAAGAAATAGAGAAACAGAGTTATACTCCCACAGGGGAGGAAACAACCTGCTTCTGGCTCTCCAGTATCCATAGCAAACCTTTACAAAATGGAGGGGCAAAGATGAGAGCTGCTGATTAAATATGTATTACTTGACGTATGCTCCCAGGTAAACATCCTATGATAGGCTTAAGGCATGTCTGGTAGTAAGTAGTGAAAAGCTCTCCAAAATTATGCTTATCTATTCTCCGCTCAGTACCTATTTTAATACGTTTTTGCAAGGGGGGGAGGGGGGAGAGAGAGAAACTAATGGGGAAAGGGTGTTGAAGAATATTCATGGGATTCCACAAGGACTTTAGGGATTCCACAAGGACCAGTTGGGCCTCTACTGGAGATGGTCTGTGACACCTGTTATAATAAGCATCCATGTACATTTCCTATTTCATATATTGAAATATATCTGACTGACATATATGGTAAAAGGAAAGAAGAAAAACAGAGATTCCCTAGCAACATTTCGATGCAGGAACCCATCTGTGTTCTGTGCTAATTTTAGAACAGCCAGAAAGATTTTTTCCAGCATTCTTTGCTCAAAGAAGTGGCCGCTTTTATCATAACCTTAGTAATCATCATCCATCAGAGGTTTTTTAATTATTTGTCACCAACTGTTATGTTAGAAGTACTTTGACACAATAATTTCAACCTTAGTCAAAAAGCTCAGAATGGGTTTGTTTTTTTTAAATTTCCTTTGATTTCTCTAGGTTTAGGCTGAAATACTGATCTCAGCTATCTTCTTCCAATCTCTGGGTGTCAAAATATCTTTGTCCAAGAATACTAATATTTGCTTGGAAAGAAAGAGCTTTTTAAACACATTTCTTTGCTACAACTTGTCCAATACCTTTTTGTAAAAATGCATTTTAAAATCTGTGCAACTCTATAGAATTTATACTCACAACCCTCTTCCTTTCTGTATATTACTTTGCACATTTCAACCTGCTCAATTAACTGTAGCTGAGGCACATAAGCATCTTTTTTAATATTTGTATTTCCTGCCAAAGGATAATAAAGTTTCAAAGCTGCAACATTAGCAGCTTTGGGTTGGTTTGCACAATATACGAAGGTAACTGATTTACTTGTGGTACACTATACAAATATGTATGATGATTCAAGGATTTTTTAAAAATTAACATTCAAATAAACCAGTTTTTTTTTCTACTAGGACTTATGGATAATCAGTTAGAAACGACACATGGGAATTTAGTTTTATATGTGGTAAGTATAGCAATGCTACTTGCCTTATGAAAAAGATCAAAAAATAAAGAACTACTTACAATGGACATTGGGTTAATAATGACAAAACTAACAGAAATGGCAAAATTGACCTGTTTCATCAGGGATAAAACTACAAATACTTTCTTAAAAGATTGGAAATCCTTCATAGACTTTTTGCTGAAAATAAAGTCAATAAAAATGACTTGATGATTTCTGCATTTGCTGATTGAAATAGGCTGAATATAGATTGGAAATCCTTCATAGACTTTTTGCTGAAAATAAAGTCAATAAAAATGACTTGATGATTTCTGCATTTGCTGATTGAAATAGGCTGAATATAGGAAGAAGGGAACTATGTGATATAACCTTGATGGGAACATACTCAGACTCCCAGGTTTGCATTTTCCCAAATCTTTGAGTCTGATTTGATTATTTTTATTTAGCTCCTGACCTTTAGGAATAATCCCAAGGTGCTTTTTCAAAAAGGCAACTGGACTTTGTTTAGGAAAGCACCTTTGGGACAACCATGACCTGGATGACTGAGAATCCTCATAAGCCTTTTCAACCAATTGGCCTCTAAATCAGGTGAATGACAATTCCCAGAATTCCCTATCAGCAAGGCCAGTATTAGAGATAGAGACCTCCCAGAAAAGCAGGGTGGGTGGATAAATGAAAGGACTGAAGCAGCAGCATTGCAATGCAAGCTCTACCATTTTTGTGCACTCATCATGATATTATATAAAAGGGGTAGACCCTGCATACGATGGAATGATGCTGCTTTTGTCATTCTGACAAAATCACTGTATTCCACAGTCACATCTATCTGGAGGTTGGGAAAGAATATATCACTTGTGCTTCGTATTATCCACAGCTTCAGATGCAATTCATCTCTTTATAAGTCATTAGAAGCTTGATAAGATTAAGAACTCTGATTGGCATGATAATTTTTTAAAATGCCAATGAATATACATACCTGAAGGACAAACTCTGCACATTAAAACTATCTACAGTTCTGCTCTGGTAGAACCCAAATTGCAATGACTTTTGAGATTTTCAACTTTACTCATCCCTGGAATTGTCACCAAAACAGGTTTTGTTTTGGTAAATATTGAACCAATAAACACCACGGTTCTTTCTGTCCAAAAGAAAGTTGACAGTGACAACATAACTTAAAAACTAAACAACAACCAAAAAAATTGGACAGAGGCAGAAGATGTATAATATACATAAAACAAGATTTACCAGCAGGATAGGTTGTACATTTACCTTGCCAGACATCTAAATATTTTAAAAATTAGCATGGAAGGAAAGGGTGGCACTCAAAAGAGGTTTCTTTCTTCACTGAGTAACGTTTGGTTAAAACACTATGTTTGTGGTCAGAAAGATGAACGAGACACAGTTTTCCTCTAAGCAAACTTTACAACATGACACTTGTGATTTTTATTACTTCACTTCATGATTTTATACACTTATAAAATCATGAAGTAGCTAGGCTTGCATTAATGTGCAAGGTCATCTCTCAAACATTTATGCTTAAATTGCCACCATCTAGTATGTGCTTTCCAAAAAAATAATCACATTTAAACTTGCATTATGAATTTGAGATTAATTTACAATAATAACTTATGTAGCTTTATCAAAATGTGGAGTCCTGAACAGAGAAATAATTCCTTATCCTCCAAAACTATAAACAGGAGCTAACAACCATGTTTTCACAGGTATTTTAACAAAAGGCTACAAAAGGCTATCTACAAAATCTAAATCCTTGAAAACTTTGATTTGATAGACATGAAAAAAAAATCTCACAGTGTGGCAGAGGTGATCATCTCACTGCCTCACTGGTTAGTCTGTATCATTACTGCATTCCTCTAAAAAGCATTAAGGAAACATACAGCACCGAACCTTTGCACACTTATGCCAAGTGGCAATCAAAAATTACAGCACGTTTCCTAGTTATCAACACCTTTGGACCAGTTTAATCTCTAACTAAGTGGCAGATTTCAACAGTCATAATTACATAAATATCTAAATTGAGTCATATGATAAATGTATGTATTTTTTTCAACAAGATGTAGCAGTCCTGTTCATCTCATAATTCAAGTGACAGAAAAGGTGTTCCAAGTTTACTGCAATTTTGCAAGTACGAAAAAACCTGTCTGCCCGCTTTTTTTGAGCACTGTCCAATAATCTTTGTTCTGGCATAATACTATCCTGAGTAAACATGTGCTGTCAATTAAATTAATTTGTCTTTCAGCTCCCCCAAGTGCTGTTGATGGGTAAAACATTTAGTTATACAGGTGTTTGTATCCTGACTGTCAGGATGGGAAGAAGGAAGGGTCCATGCACAGGAGTTAAGTCCACTATAATTGCAGAAACTCTTAAAATGTTGCTAGACATAACTGTCCAGTAGTTACTCCTCAACAGAAGCTAAATCAAAAATAGACTAGCAGACTTTCAAAAAGGGATCATCAAGATAATTCACAGCACCATTACATTTAACAAAAATTACATTTTCTGAATGGTAACTTTCTAGATTGCATGGTTTACTCTTCAAGTAAACTGAATCATTTATAAATTATAGAAGATATATAAACTAGTACAGCAAAAAAGGTGATTCATTTTCTCAAAATACTGAAGAAGAAAAGTCTACCTGTCACTGGATCAGTGTTATTTAAACGTATGGGAATTATTCTGACTGAAAAATTTACTTAGTCCCTTTTGAAAGGCCCTACAAAAAGCCTACAATAAATGTATTTGAACTTGATCATTGTTTAGTTTCATTAACGTTTTCCCAATGAACAATATTTTTTCATACAAATACTCTGGAGAGATTGAGCATCAATGTTTAACATATTTATTTTTCCTCAAGATCACATATGTATAGCCCAGGTTTTATTTTTTTTGGGGGGGAAGGAAGGCTGCCTTTTTTTTGTACCTGATTCATTTCTTTTTTAATTTTGTACTTCAATAATGTTTGTTCAAGTCTTATCATGGTGAAAAAAGTAAGGTTCTACATTTAGGCAAGAAAAACCAAATGTATAGGTATAGTATAGGGGGTACCTTGCTCAATAGTAGTAACTGTGAGAGGGATCTCGGAGTCCTAGTGGACAATCATTTAAATATGAGCCAGCAGTGTGCTGCAGCTGCCAAAAAAGCCAACACAGTGCTAGACTGCATTAACAGAGGGATAGAATCAAGATCACGCGAAGTATTAATACCACTCTACAATGCCTTGGTAAGGCCACACTTGGAATACTGCATCCAGTTTTGGTCACACGATGTAAAAAAGATGTTGAGACTCTAGAAAGAGTACAGAGAAGAGCAACAAAGATGATTAGGGGACTGGAGGTTAAAACATATAAGGAAAGGTTGATGGAATTGGGTATGTCTAGTTTAATGAAGAGAAGGACGAGGGGGAACATGATAGCAGTGTTCCAATATCTCAGGGGCTACCACAGAGAAGAGGGAGTCAAGCTATTTTCCAAAGCGCCTGAAGGCAGGACAAGAAGCAACGGATGGAAACTAATCAAGGAGAGAAGCAACCTAGAACTAAGGAGAAACTTCCTGACAGTTAGAACAATTAATCAGTGGAACAACCTGCCTCCAGAAGCGGTGAATGCTCAAACACTGGAAGTTTTTAAGAAGAGACTGGACAGCCATTTGTCTGAAATGGTATAGGGTTTCCTGCCTGAGCAGGGGGTTGGACTAGATGACCTCCAAGGTCCTTTCCAACTTTATTATTATTATTATTATTATTATTATTATTATTATTATTATTATTATTATTATTATTATTATTATTATTATTATTATTATTATTATTATTATGTCTATGATTTTTCTTTAAAATAAAAAATATTGGGTTTTTTATAAAAGGCAAATAATACTACAAGAACAGTAATTAAGATAAAAATAAGGGAACCTCAAGTTTTTAGTATATCATGGGTGAACCTATACTGTATATGTAAACATGTAAAAAACAAGAAAAAAGTCAAGAAAATAATTGTTCCATTAGTGGAAGAAAGTGGCGAGAAGGTGACAAGCAATAGGGAGAAAGCAGAACTACTTAACTTGTTTTTTGCATCCGTCTTTACACAAAGGGAAAAAACAGTCCAACCTATCAAAAACAGTACCGTAAAAAACAGATTAGAAACACAAATTAAAATAGGCAAGAAAATGGTAAGTGAGCACCTGTCCACCCTAGACGAGGTTCAAATCATCAGGACTAGATGGATTACACCCCCCCCCCAAAGTTCTGAAGGAACTGGCAGATGTGGTCTCAGAACTACTGAACTATATCTTTCAACAATCCTGGAGCACCGGGGTATTATCAGAGGACTGGAAAAGAGCTGATGTAGTTTCCATCTTCAAAAAAGGGGGAAAAAATAGATCCAGGAAATTACAGACTTATCAGCCTGACCTCAATAACTGGGAAGATCCTGGAAAAGATAATCAAGCAACAAATCAGTGAATACCTAGAGGCAAACATAGTCATAACCAAAAGCCAACATGTGTTTGTCAAAAACAGATCATGCCAGATAAATCTTCTTGTATTCTTTGACAAGGTGACAAAATTACTAGACTAGAGGAATGCTGTGGATATAATTTACTTGGTCTTCAGTAAGGCATTTGATAAAGTAGACCACAGCCTACTACTAGATAAGATAGAAAAATGTGGGTTAGACAGCATCACCACCAGATGGATTCGTAACTGGCTGACCAGCCGCACTCAATGAGTAGTCCTCAATGGAACTGCATCTACATGGAGGGAAGTATGCAGTGGGGTACCCGAAGGCTCTGTTTTAGACCCAGTACTCTTCAACATCTTCATCAACGATTTGGATGAGGGGATAGATGGGGAACTCATCAAATTTTCAGACAACACCAAGCTGGCAGGAATAGCCAACATTCCAGAAAATAGGCTTAAGATACAGAAGGATCTTGACAGACTTGAACATTGGGTGCTATCTAACAAAATGAAATTCAATGGTGAAAAAAGTAAGCTTCTACATTTAGGCAAGAAAAACCAAATGCACAGGTACAGTATAGGGGGTACCTTGCTCAATATTAGGAACTGTGAGAGGGATCTTGGAGTCCTAGTGGACAATCACTTAAATATGAGCCAGCAGTGTGCTGCAGCTGCCCAAAAAGCCAACACAGTTCTAGGCTGCATTAACAGAAGGATAGAATCAAGATCATGGGAAGTGTTAATACCACTTTATAATGCCTTGGTAAGGCCACACTTGGATCCAGTTTTGGTCACCACAATGTAAAAAAGATGTTGAGACTCTAGAAAGAGTGCAGAGAAGAGTAACAAAGATGATCAGGGGACTGGACGCTAAAACATATAAAGAACGGTTACTGGAATTGGGTATATCTACTTCAATTAAAGGAAGGACTAGGGTGACATGATAGCAGTATTCCAATATCTCAGGGGTTGCCACAAAGAAGAGGGAGTCAAGCTATTCTCCAAAGCACCTGAGGGCAGGACAAGAAGCAACGGATAGAAACTAATCAAGGAGAGAAGCAACCTAGAACTAAGAAGAAATTTCCTGACAGTTAGAACAATTAATCAGTGGAACAACTTGCCTCCAGAAGTTGTGAATGCTCCAATACTGGAAGTTTTTAAGAAGAGATTGGACAACCATTTGTCTGAAATGGTATAGGGTTTCCTGCCTAAACAGGGAGCTGGACTAGAAGACCTCCAAAGTCCCTTCCAACTCTGTTATTCTGTTCTATTCTGTATGGAATTACCATCAAACACCCAAACCTATTGAGGGTTGCATTCACTTAGAGCAGTATTTCTCAACCTCTGCATCTTAGTGTTATATTCAAGTCTCATAAATCTTGAAGTTCACATATCATAAAGTTGCTAGGGTTGAGAAACATTGTCTTAGAGGTTGTTGGTATAATAATAAGACCTGAAGGGAGGAGCAGAGGTAAAAACAAAAATAAACTTTCTACTGCAACTTTTCCTCTCCAGGCTCCCTCCCAACTTACTTTTCTTACTAGAAAGATTTTGAAGCAACCTCTTGTTGAGTTTTTTTTTTAATTATATCAAGAATCACATGTTCCTTTTAGGACAGAAGTTGCCATCCCTCGTCCTAAGCAAAGTTAACCACAGTTAATGGGATATGCTTTTTTTTTTTTGCAAGATAGAAGGAAGGAGGGATTTCCCCCTAGTTACAAATATTTCCCTGCACAAAATCCATTGAAAAGAATAGATGCACCATAGAAAACAATCATAAATCTAGAACATACAGAGAAACAAAGAGTTGACATTCTTTATATTCAGAATGTG
This sequence comes from Azemiops feae, assembly GCA_023970755.1. Taxonomy (NCBI): domain Eukaryota; kingdom Metazoa; phylum Chordata; class Lepidosauria; order Squamata; family Viperidae; genus Azemiops; species Azemiops feae. The sequence goes on along the minus strand of JALGBA010000085.1, from coordinate 648,523 downwards.
AAAGAGTAAAAACTCCAATATTTTCAAATTGATAACTGAATAAAAAGTGTTACAGGAAATACAGCATTTCCCATGAGGCAGAAAATCCATTTCTTTACTAAATTTATCTCCCATCCAATGGAAAAACAAAATCAGAGCACTTTATTCAACCCCAGAAATCAAAAGAAGAAGCAGGCTTTTCAAAACCTATTTATTTTTCTTTTCTTATTAAAACAAGAAAGAGACTTGTAGCCCTTTAAAGACAATTTTCCTGTTTTAACTTTTCATCATCAGATGAAATACATTTGAATCTTCTATGGCATGGCTCTTTAATTTTCTTTATATCTTTTTTAAAAAATTCAGTTACCAAAGGATCACTTTGAATAGCATGTTAGTGGGACACAATATTAAATGAAATATACAATTATGCATATATTTTCCAGAAAATAAATATTTTTATTATGGAAGTCTCCTGCTAACTATAACATCTGAATGAAACAACTTGGCTTTTAAAATTTGCAGTTGGGGTCAAGAGAGGAAGCGCAGGCCAATATACCCTAGTCCTCGACTTACAACCACAATTGAGCCCAAAATTTCCATTGCTAAGCAAGATAGTTGTTAAGTGAGTTTTGTTCCATTTTACTACCTTTCTTGTCCCAGTTGTTAAATGAATCACTGCAGTTGTTAAGTTAGTAACACGGTTGTTAAGTGAATCTGGCTTCCCCATTGACTTTGCTTGTCAGAAGCTTGCAAAAGGTGATCATATGGACCCAGGACACTGCAACCGACATAAACAAATGCCAGTTGCCAAGCATCTGAATTTTGATCATGTGACCAGGGGGATGCTGCAATGGTCTTAACTGTGAAGAACAGTCATAAGTCACTTTTTTCAGTGCTGTTGTGACTTCAAATGCTCACTAAACGAATGGTTGTAAGTCAAGTTGATTTGCAGAGATGCTTCAGTCAAAGAAATACTGTACCAGAACCTAGACAGACCTGGCTAGAAAAATGGTTGTAGTTCAGATGAAAGTCATGAATATATCCAGACCAAAAAAAACAACAACAATTCATGGGACCCAAATTCCAAAAGTGGAGGTGTAAGGGAGACTGAAATTATTGTCTAGAGTAGACAGCTTCCGGACACCGCCCTATTAAAGTCTTGGAAATCAATGCCTCCCAGACCTTTTTAGTGCTCTTCCTTCCCTTCCATCCTTCTTTTCTGACCCGACTCCTGGGCCCAACAAGCAACTCAGACCTGCCTTTGCTTATTCTTGGTTATTTATATTCTACTATCTTTTAAATTTTTTTGGTTTGAAATTGTGAGCCGCCCAGAATCAGCTTGGAGGCAGGCTATACCTAAATCTAAAAACCATAACCAATTCTGACCTACTCCTCAGAGGAAGAGTTCAGGTCATGACCAACTACAGGATTGTGAAATACAACCTACTAATTTTGCCACATTGTTCCAACTCCTCTATGGAAGGTAATGCTTTAATATCATGGCAACAATGCCACTTTCTTTCTTCTATATTAGTGCAACATTTCTAAAATACCGCCTCTATAGTACCTTGGGATGTTCTATCCATTTGTCTATGTTTTACAGGACAGGGAGTATATTACCAGGAATCTTCCTTTTATTTTCTAAGACTGCCTTTGGATGCTAATGTGGAGCGCCTTGAGGCATACCTGAAAATTAAAATGCTGGTTGAAGTGTTTTGCTTTGCAGAACATCAGCTTCTCCTTTTTCTTTCTTTCAATGAAACGTACCTTTAAAAACAATTGACGTTAAATATGGCAGGAATCTGGCATGTGCCAAAGAAAATATCTATGAGCTCTAATTGCTATCTCCAGACTTAGTGAAACATCTATGTGTCTTACATTCTTGTGGCCAAAAAGATTTGTCTCTTCCCATTGTTTGGCAGCCTCTGTTCAAAGACATGATGTCTCAGTTCCTGCAAATACCACCTGGTCATTATGAAGTAGAACCTCATGAATTTGTCCACTGCCATATTCTGAGGTTGCAAATTCCATCGCAGATCCTGGCATCATTCAGTAATTACCTGTCTATTCCTTGCATGATCAACTTGTGCCACTAAAACATAAACATTTTTTTTCTGTTGCACTTCACAATCTCACAAAACCCTGGCTCCTTCCTTATGTCTTTCTTGATGTCTTCTCTTACATCAGTACTATTATCAGGAATAATCTGTTGGTTCTGCACTAGAGATGGCATGTGACATGTACTGTGAGAACATGTGGCAAAATATATTTTGCTGATTTCACCTTTAATTTGCATCAGTGTGTCTAATCTAAATACCCATCTAGCACAATCAGTAATTTACCAAATGTAGGCTAGCACAAAATGCCAGTATTTTCATATGGTCAGATGTACGAGCAGAGATACAAATCATAATCGTGTGAAAAGATACATGCCCACAATGGGAAAAAATCTACTGGAGAATGTAATATCAATACTTAGGTGGGGGAAAATTTCTTTACAAATTCTCAAACCTTGACAAAATGCCATTACTTCTCTCACCCACATCATTATGAATTATTCCTGTATTATCTCTTAGCTTCCAGAAAAGACTCAGTTCTGTTCCTGTTTAGGTGGAGATGCTACAAGTCATACCTGGCCATAGTTCTGTGTTAAGGTATTGTCTGGTGAAGGTTTGTTGTGAGGCTCTCCTTCCCGCTGGCTGCAGTCCAGCTGGATGAGTCTTCTGCATTCCTGATGGCAGGTGTATTTGCAGTCTGGGGAGGAAGAACGAAATGAACTGTAATTAATAAAATATGGAATAAACAGTAAAAGCCCAGTTTTTTTCCCCAGTGTGTGCATTTTGCAGCACTATAGACACAGCAAAAGGTATAAATTAGTCTGAGAGATGGCAAATGATTAAATCCAGTGGTGGGATTCAGCTGGTTCACACCAGTTCGGTAGAACTGGTAGCTAATTTTTTGTTGCTCAGGCCCAGAACGGACTTCCAGAAGCGGCATCCACACAGAGAACCAGTTGTTCACATATTTGAATCCCACCACTGATTAAATCCACAGGTTAAGCAATCAGGTTTTCAGAAATCAAAAATGAAAAAGCAACAACGAACTGATGTCATTCGTAAAAGTATAAACACTAAGACATAATTACAAAGAAAAAAAATTAGTCTTCCTTTTGAAGGTTTGGTCAGCCACAGCTTCCATACTTTTATTATATGTAGGAATGCACACTAGTTCCTATCCATATAAACAAACAGCCCCCTGAAAAATAGCTCCCCAAAGCAATGTGTTGTAGCTTCCTAAACAATTGCATAATCATAGGCTTCATATTACACAAACAGCAGATGAAATCTGAAATCTGTGCCTAGACTGCATAATTGCATACTAAAGGTGAGGGAACTGCATGGCTGATATTTTTTCCAGCAAGAAAAAAAAATAGCATGTGAGACTACAGTTTAATCTCACTACGTGGAAGAGATTTTGTCTAAACAATCAAAGATGAAGACCATATCTGCAGCCTAAACTGGTTCAGTCCAGAAAATACCTTTACGTCATCTATTATTTACTAGAAACAGGTCACAGATCTCTCTAGTGAAACCTGGAAATCAAACAATGTGGAACAGCAAATGTTCAAGGGGTGGGGGAGTAATTTAGTCATAGCACCTAAAAGAACTTGATGGAATAAGATTTAATAAAGTAGAGTCCACTTATCCTCATAAATGAATAATCCATAATATAAACATTTTATGCCAAAATCAATATTTATGCCATAAGATTCTCTGTTGAACATGGGAAGCACTCTACTTAAGGCCAACGTCTTTATATCTTAGATCAATGTTTTAATTGTGATGGGAGAAAAACCTCTTAAGTTTTGTTTTCTACATAATGCTAAGTACTTCAGCCATACGAGTTTGGCTTACCATTCAAACAGAAACTAGTGTGGTTTGTGCTGTTGTGATAACAACACATACAAAAGGTGCTATATATGTTTTGGACTACAACTGGTGGATTCTCCAGTCATCAGTGTCAAGAAGTATGGATTATGGCAGTTTGATGCCCCAAATATCTGATGAACGTCAGGTTGCCTAACCAATGGTAGTAAACTGATCTAATGTGTGCTTACTTACTGAAGCTAATCCACTGTCACAATTAATAAAGCAATTCTTGTCCATATAGCAGTTCCTGAGAATATAAGAATGCAGGTGCTGCTATCTTTATATCTTTCCTAGAGCTGTCCCACTGGCATCTAAATGACCATTTTTGGAACCTGATGGACCTCCTAAGTCATTAGTTCAATCCAACATAACGTTGTTTACATTGGTTTGGCTTGAGCAAGCTCTCAGGTGATGTGGCCATGAGTAAAATAAGGGGCCATTCATCGCAAGGTTTATAGAAATTTCATCTTCAGATTAATCATTAATAGACAGCCCAACATCTTCTTTAAAACCATAACAGGAACTGTGCCTAACATGTTTCACACAGTAGAAATCCTAGCATAATACAGCTATACTGCCTAATGTGAGATAATGTTAATGGGCTCAGCTGCCTTGCTAATATTATAGAAATAAAATGTTATTCTTATTATACTAAGAGGCTGCTATTAGAGAACTGAATGTCTTGTCGACTACAGCACTTGGGATCCAATGTTAAGAGGGGAGAGAGAGTAAAGAAATCAATTATACCAAAAAGCATTGTAATTAAAAATGAAAATGTAAAAGGCAGCTGGCCACAGTGTATGGATGCCATTAAACCAACCCTCCAGGGGAATAGCAATTCCTCTCATACACAAGTGATAACTTAGGGGAAAAGAAAAGTGGCAATTCTTAATATTTCTAATTCGTAATAAGTTAAACATATCTTTATTTGGTTCATAATCACACATAAATGAGTTACACAAAACATTACTGTAGGAATTATTTAGGAATATTAAGAAGTCAAGTGTTGTATTTTGGGAACAATGCACAGACACATTAACCAATGACAACAGGAACATTTAAATTGACTTATGATTTGGGTAAAAAGGATTTTCTGGTAATGAAGGAAAAAGTTTGGGAAGCCTAGGTGTTGTTGTTTTTTTAAGTGTATTTTCCATCAAGTGTGCCCAAATTTGCCCTGTGAACATCAACAGCAGAACAATCCAACAGAGTCTCCAGACACCTGGAGTAACGTTTGAACACCCTTTGCCTTTACAACTAATAGCAGCCATGTCGGGCTTAGCTTCCTACTCCTGCCCACTCCAATTGGACTAATTAAACACCTATATTGTTTAGTTTTGGTTATGAGTTGTTTAAGATACAAAACTCCTGATTTTTCCTGTGTTAAGATTATCTGAATGTAAATGATGCTTTATGGAATCGTCTAGAGAGAAGAAAGCTCAAGTACCAATACTTTATTTACACATCATCTTTTCCAGTTTTAAGTCCATCAGCCACTGTATCATAATTTTATTCCCCTCAATACTATTTCCTCTTAATAAATAGCACACACCAAAAAAGGAATTGGAGAAGAAACTCTATCCCTATAATGACTTCTTCAGTTTGTAAAATCTTTCATTAAGTGGACTTAACCCTACCTATAGTTAGTTCCAAGAAGAGTGAAGCATGTTCCATTTCATTAAACTATTGCTGAAGAAACAATGTAATATATGTGAAAATGAAAGTCACTTCATAATCCATCTAACTACATTTAAGTCTTCCGCACACAAGTAGTGTGTCACAAAGAACGGGAGTGCAGAACTACTGGCTATATATATGCCACCATCAACCCTTCTTTAACCTCCAGAGCCCCCTTTAGGGTCTGGGGGTTAAATGACAAATAGGTATTAGTTCTATACATGCATACACCCTTGTAAAAACATAAGAAACTCTTTCACTTCTTATCCACTCCCTCTCCAAGCCTCCTCCACAAGAAGGTTCTAGAATAGGATCCTCAAGCAGACAGAAGTTTATCAAACAATTCTGTTTAACAAATGACATCTGGTACCACTCTCTAAAAATCATTCTGACACAAACAGCACATATTACCACCAGTCCTTAAGAAATAACTGCAGTTTATTGATTACAAGCACCATAATGTTCTTCAAGCATCTTCTTTTACCCCTGTAATTATGAAATGCTGTGGCTTTGAGATGAAATGGCAAACATAACAGATCTTGTGCTACAATTCTTGAGTAGCATCTGTCTTCTGGAAAATTCCTTCCTCCCTCTGTTTCAGACATACATGACCTGCATATTAAATAAACTATAAAATAACAGAAACAGTGTAAAAGATTTATTGTTGTTGTTGTTATGTGGATAATCTATGATTAGACTCATAGTCTAAGTTTAATGGAAACTTAATAATTCAAGTCTAAATCAAGGACATAAGGATTATTAAGAATATAGGAAGTTGCAAGCAGGGTGGGTTTTTTTTTTGTAAAATTAGGGTGTTCAGGTCCAATAAATTAAATATTTTCAGATATTGAGAGGGTCCTTTAGGCATTGCTCTGAGGGCTCAAATCCTGATGTAAACAATGGATTTCTTTTTTTTTGTAGGTGTTCAGCTTCTATCTACAAGACCCTGTATTTCATAATTTTTTCCAATTGTTTTTCATCAATCCAAGCATCACCCAGTATAGCAAGATCAATTAACCAGACTTTCTTCTTTTCAATAGCTGCTACATCCAGCATGTTATGAACAAGATGCCTGTCTGTTTGGAGATCTTAATTATCTGCTCACCCAATATATTTAAATAGACAGTGCACACTGAAGTTCTCTACTTATTTGAAGGAAAGAGGCATAGAAATAAGCTCTCTCTATGGGAGATGCCCCCAGAAGCATAAGTGGGCACTACTCTCATGGCCCTTGACCATTCAAAACGGTCTTTAGAGTTTTATGATTATAAGATACAGCACCTTGTATATTGTTTCAGGATGACTGCTGTGATGGATGTTGTGATTGGATTTTATTATGCAAGTTATTGATCTGTACCATTTAGAATCTGATAAGTTGAAGCAGCACAGAATGATTATAAGTAAATAACTGGACCTCTGTTTTTTAATCATTTCCCCATTTTTACTACTGGTGTTGGACTGGCTTTATATTTGGAAGGAGAATTCACTTTATTGCATCTAATCAATACTATGTTCAATAGCTATTTTATAGTTCCAGATTTTGGCTGTTACCTATGTGTAATGCTGTCTCAGGATCTGCCTTTTTATTCTTTTCATCCATGTTGAATAAAATATATTAAGAATTGTAAGGGTACAATCATACAAATTCTGCATTTATTAATAATGGCAGGGGGAAAGGGGGGGGAGGCAAATACTACTTTAAGCCAAAATGGAAATAAAACATTTAATGAAATGTGACAAGAGCATCTTTCTCTCTCCATAAAAGGAAATCGAACAAAAGCATTGCTTTATGAGGGAAGAAGGGCTAAAAATATGTAGCAAAGTTGAATAGCTCAGCACATGAAGCTTAATTTTTAGTGATCTTCTCTACACGTCAGCTGAAAAGGAATATGGAATATGGAATTCAGAGAAGCAGAAGAATAAATCAGAAAAGAACACAGAAGTGGCACATATACACCTCGTTAGTATACGGGACTACACAACTTTCTGGTTTAATATATTGCATGTGTGATTCCACTGGTATCTACACACATATCTCTTTCCAAATGAAAGCCATGTTAATTTTTGCAACAAAAAACCCCCAAAGATTTGTGATACTTTAACAACTAACACATTTATTATCACATTTAATTTTACTGAGAAAGGGTCAAGGAGCTACATTTATCACAAAACCTGCAGATCAAAATACCTACAGATTTTTTTCCAAAAGTTCTGCTAACCCACATCTTCTATAGAGGTAAAGATGACTAATGAGAGAATTTAAATTGCTAAATACCCATAGGAACTTATTATTGTGCACGTTAGCCAAAATTTCCAGTTTCTGAACCCAAAATGATAAAAAGGAAGAAACTGGTTAGACGGATGGGAATCAAGTAACTCTTTTCAGGATCTGAATGACTTTCAGAACGTATAAATTGATCTACTTGGCATTGTATGCTGCATTAAATCTATATAACCTGGCAAAACAGTATGCAATTCTTGGGGGGGGGGGGAAGAAAAGGCAATTATGAGATATTGTATCTGAACTGTTTTCATAAATGCATACAGTATTAGCTCCAGAATTGCAAAAATGCTCTTCAAATACAAGACAACACAAAAAAAGCACATTTTATCAGGAAATGAAGAACATTTTATAAACATTTCAGATATGAATTTTCCAGTTCTGGATTACAGCTACTTTGTCACCACTGTATAGTGATAAAGATTTTTCCCAAAGATGAAGAATAATGCTAGCTCTAGTCCTATTTGAGCTACTATATTATGGAACTGGTATCATCTAAAGCAGGGGTCCCCAACCCCCTGGACCTGTACCGGGCCACAGCATGCCAGCAACCAGGCCGCACAAACAAGCAAAGCCCCATCTGCGGGATGCAGGCAGCACACAAAACCACGCCCCTCCGATCCGTGGAAACACCTCTCTCTATATAATCGGTCCCTGGTGCCCAAAAGGTTGGAGACCTCTGATCTAAAGAGAAGTCAAGGGTAGGGTGCCATGGCTGCAAGAAAGCAAAATCTACCTAGCGGAGTAGACAATAGAGCATTAAAATGCTAATTTAAAAGACTTTTGAATTGAGAGGTCTGACTGGATATTCTGCTCAGTTACCATGAATCAACCTAATCTAGAGAAATCAGAGCGAAGGCAGGGACCACACGCTGCTGTTTCAAATGAAAAGTAATGGGGGGGGGGCTTTGAGTGTTTACTGGAATATGGCAGACTCAGAAGTGATTTTTGAACTGTTGCTACCTAATTTAAGGAGAACTGAGCAAGATACTGGCAAGTCTGTATGAATTGAAATAAGAACTACACTTGGAAAGGAATGTCCCCAAGTACAAAGGCACAATTGTGTTGACAGAGGCAAAGCATAAGGACTCACCTTGGAAAATGAGTAAGAATCAGACTTTGTGAAATTATTAAAATTAAACAAGCTATATAGAAGGTGGGGCATTATAAATACATCAAAAACTCAATCACATTGCTCTAATTTAATAGTCATAAATGTTGGTTCTTCAAAATCCTTGTACAATTTGAAATTTCTATTCATGACTCCAATGTATGTTTTAACTCTTTTTCTTTTCTTGCAATTGATCTCCTGGCTTCTAACCTGTGGCTTCCTTATTAACTTCTATTATTATCCTCTATCAGGCATCAGAAGAGATTCCTTTATACATCACTGATTAGTAAAAGATAGCCCAGTGAATTAGTATTTTGCTCCATCATCTTTTAATTTTTATTAACATTATTATACATTGAGTAGCTGAATTTTCCTGCTATTAATAATATTTTTGAAAGCTAGCCATGAATGCCAATCTATTTAGACAGGCCTTCAAGTTTCAAGAATTTTAACCAGTGGTAAGTTCCTATCAGGATCTTGATGGAATTTTTTAATGTATATTTGAAGAACCATTTTTATTGTACTACTGCCATTATTATTTTTTTGTTATATATCACTTTATATTCACTTGCCCAAAAGTATTCTGTATGTTACTTCTTCCTTTCCTCATTCACCTAACACAAGCATCTATATCAAGTAATAGAGTTACAATGTTGTTATGCATTCGAGAATGATGAGATTATTATATAAGTATAAAATAATAGTCTTTGGATATCAGCCAACATATATGAAAAGTGATCAGGATACTGTATTACACTATTAGTATAGCACACACACATATGCATACATATACACAGATTTTAGAATGTTGTAGAATACCATGCAAAGGCTTCGGAATCGTTATTTCTTTTACTTCTAGCACTTTGGATATGGGGAGCAGAATCAAAGGGCATTCAGTACCTCTGAGGCTGACAGTGCATCATGCCACAAAAAGTAGCTGTGTTAAGAAAGGAATACTTCCGGCTTCCGGTTCCGGATCGCGGCACACGTAGTCGCACGGAGAGATCCGTCTCTCCCACCGGCTGTTTTCCCTCCGCCGGTAGACCCTTAATCGGGTCGAAAGTTGCCCCGGAGAGGCGACCACCATTGAGGAGGCCCTCGTTTGACTGGGGAAGGGTGGCAGCTCCTTCCTCAGTCCGAGCCAGCTCCTTAGGGCCGTCGGAGAAAAGATCGGCCAGTAAAATGGACGATCACTTTGCTGCACCAGCCAAAAGCCAGAAGAACAACTAAGCACAAAGAACCCCCATGGAGAATCCAGGTGAGACCTTTCCTCCCCCTTCTTTCCCTAATTACTCTCCTGTAAAAAGCTTTTGTATTTGAATTACTTCCCTGCTGTGAGGGAGCAGCGTTTGGGCACTTGGGAAAAACAGCTTTGGGAACTGGAAAAAAAAAATAAACCAGTTAATTTTTTATTGACTATTTAATTTCTGGAATACTGAGGGGGCCTGAAAATATTTCTATACTTGATCATTATTATCATAACTACGCGTTTATTATTTTGGAGAGGCCTTTCTTCATCTTTTTAACGTGAAAAACAAAAAATCTATTAACTTGGAAAGAAAGAAAGAAAGAAAGAAAGAAAGAAAGAAAGAAAGAAAGAAAGAAAGAAAGAAAGAAAGAAAGAAAGAAAGAAAGAAAGAAAGAAAGAAAGAAAGAAAGAAAAGAAAGAAAGAAAGACCTTATAGCCTGCTGAGGACATCTTGTGATGAAAAGTGTTACTGCAACTGTATATTTTTTTCATTGCTAGAGGATGGCTCTGACCTTCAAAAGATGATAAGAGTAAGATAACTGAAACAGCTGTGTGGTGATTTGGTCTATTGAGAATTGGAGGTGAAATAAAGCCTTCACTAAAAGATTAAAAGATCTGTTCACCACTGACATGGAACTTAACACACAGCTGGACTATGAGCTTATATTGGAAAAAATCTTGGAAGCCACGGAGGATATGAACTCTTACTTCCAAACTTTGACGGATCAAATTATAGGCCGAAAAACAGTGGAGAAGGAGCAGATTGGCGCTAAAGAGACTAGTGAGCAATATTTACAACCTAAAGAGGAATCATGTCTACAACTCAACTATGAAACTACACCGAGAGAAATTGTGGAAACTAAGGAACAAATCAACTTTATACAACCCCAAATGCAATCTATGGAGAAGCTTAATGATCAAAGAATAACTTTAACTGAGATGCCTGAAGCATCAACATCAACAGAGACTGACACTCAGATACAAGTTATTGAAAACTGTGATAATGTGGACAAACAACTAGCAACTATAACATGGAATAAAACGGCTTTTATCATCCAAAGGCTACTAGAAGAAAGGAAAGAGAACTTTGACCAATTTGAAGCGTTGAGGAATATTGACTTTCTAATATTGTGGTTTGATGATGCAGGAATTTTATTATGGAAACCGGTATGGCACAGAAAGAAACCAAGAGTTAGATTTAAAAATGTATTTTAAAGTTTTACTTAATGGGTTTAAAAAGGCTTTTGAGTTTTTGACTGATATAATAACTAACGGAGTACGTGAATTTTCTAAGAGGATATCCTTTGTAATAATACTTTGTCTTAGATATGATAATTACTGGAGAGGTAAACTTTATCTACTGGGTTAAAAAGATTTTTTATAGACATAGATGAATTGATAGAATATATATTTAAGTCAGATAGAAACTTATTTGTTGGTTTGATATTTTTATTTTAAATAAGATAATTATTTTGTAATAGAAGAAGAATAAGAGGGATTGGTGACAAGAGAAGAAATGGTATTAATGAAGAAAATATAAGAATGTTACTGCGGGAATAATATACTCATTTTAGATATAATTATTATGTTAAAAAGGGACACCCGAAGTGTTAATAATATGTCTATTTAAGGCTAATTGGAATATGGTAACTGTAAATTAGTAAAGCCTAAAAACAGGACTTGGATTTCTATAATTGAAATGTGATTGATATTTGATAGGATTGTTTGAAGTTTATTTAGAAATGTATTAATTTGAATATGTAAGACTATATGAGGGAATTAGAGAGGGAATTTTCAATGAATTAATTTGAGCTATATATCTGTGATTGTTCTTTTGGATGTTTGATATACCCACCTCCACGGTGTTTCCTAAGCACCTTGATGTCACCCTTCCACCCCCATAAAAATCCAATAAAATATATTAAAAAAAAAAAAAAAAGGAATACTTCCCACTTTTCTTGTAAAAATTGCACCTCTATCCAACTGTGCAAGGCAGCCAATTCAGGGGTTAAATATGAAGTAGGGATGCTAAATTTCTGCAAGGCAAAAGCATAAAAAAACCCAAGAGAAAAAAAAATGTGGTAATGTACCATTTAGCATTTATCTGTTATGAGATACTTGTTATATTTTTATCTGGAGCAAATTTTGCTTAGATATGCCTTAGGGCAAGAGCAACGTGATTATTTTATTTAAATGAAGAAACTGAAATAAAAGGAAATATACTAAATATGGTAATGACTGGTAAGCATCTTAGCTGTAAGAGCGGCTATGTAGTAAAGGATGCCTCACATCAGTCTGGAGATTAGTACTGTAAACTCCATTTACAAACTGGAAGAATAGCAAGGGAGGGTCTAGAAAATATTTAGCCAAAATTAAGTTGAAATATTTATTTATATCCCACCTTATTATTTCTATAATTCAAGGCAGTGAATGTACCTAATATTCCTTTCTCATTTCCCCACAAAACCACCCTGTGAGATGAGTTGGACTGAGAGAGCGTGACTGGCCCAAAGTCACCCAGCCAGCTTTCATGCCTAAGGCGGAACTAGAACTCACAGCTTCCTGGTTTCCAGATTGGTGTCTTAACTACTACACCAAACTAGGTCCCTTCTCATATTTCATATCTTCTGAAGATAAGGTAAGACAAGACAAGACAAGACTACCTCTATTGTCACACTGGCCCACATTAAAAATGAAATTCTGTTGCCTGTTTTCAAAAGAAAGTATGTGTGTGTGTGTGTGTGTGTGTGTAATATATATGTATATATGTATGTATGTATGTATGTCGTAAACCAAATAAATATTAACGATCACCAGGATAAAAATCTTAAACAAAGACTGTTTAATTTACAAAGCTGAGCTTTCGTCGGCCACACTGCCGACATCGTCAGAGCATAAAATGTGAGATTTGGGAGTCCGTTCTTATATGACTGGCTGTTTCTGTGCCCGGGCCATACCAGAAATATATATATATATACCAGAAAAAGAAAAAAAATAAGGGGGAAAATACCTGTGTTAATATATTCTCTATAAATCTAGAGCAAAGCATCCCTTCCATTTTAAAGGTTAATTATTTAGGGGAAAACTAGTCCTCTTTTCAGGTGAATATAATAGGAAGAGATTTATTAATGATGTACAAGTGCAGTCCTCAATTACGCAATAATGTTTCTGTCTGTGAACTGAATACTACTACCTTTAAGCAAGGCTTTCAGAACTAATGCAGGAAATCCATTGCTTCAATCATCACATTGGTCAAGTACTTCAACAGTCAATTAAGCTTATTAATCAAGAGTGCCTTGCAAATCTGAGACACGTTGCATAGATCTGTTCTAATGCTTCTGAGCCTCCTTTCCCATTCTGTTGATGTGTGCAGGCAAAAGACAGAATTTCACTTTCCAATGCATTTTTAATCAACTAATGGCCAAGAAAGATGGATTTACAGCTGCATATTGTTGTGCAACTTATAATAGTTACATTTCTTTCAGCTCTCCCACATCATTTTTAAGCCATGGTATTTTCATTTGAATCTTTTTCTTCCCATGCAGAGTACAGTACAAGGAAAGGACCAGTTTCATTGAGGTCAAACAGGATAGAAACAGTTAAAGTGCAAGTATGAATATTTAATTCTCATTAGAATGATCTCCTCCATGTTTGCTTTTTCCTTTTTTATATCATAATTTATATCATAATGTTTAATTGAACAACTGCATATATTCCAATACAGGACCTGCTTCCTTTTGATTATATCACAGAGTATATCAACAATAGATATTACAATTTAGCCCAATACTATAACCTGGCTACTTCAGTCTGATGGTAGGTAATGGGGATTTAGTTATCTGAGGTATGGAGATAAGCAGCATGTTTGAACACAGAAAGAATATGGGTTGCTTAATTTATCTGAAAACAATGCTTACCTTGGACCCTTCTATTCTTTCATGTTGGTCTTCTTCTTATAACAAGTTGAATTGTTAGTCTCGATGGAGAAGAAGTTAGTGCATATAGTTAACTGATCCAGGCAGCTAAGGGTTAAATTTAGTTCAAAACAAATGCAATTATGCATAAGGAAAATCAATTCCATAGAGTCAGTCATGTTTGTAGGAATATCTAAACCCCATTAACTGGCTGTTTTGTCAAAGAAAAGGCATTGGAAACAAAGAGTGGCAAGAAACCAAGCCTCTCCATTAAAGGTCTTGCAGCACAGAATGTACTGCACAAATAGTATACAAACTCTACTGACTAATCAGAAGAGAGTGGGACAGTATAATGAAGCTTTACCAGTATTCTTCTTGAACAAGGTACCCAAGAGATGGTAGGCAAGGACTCCATATTCCCAGATGGTGCATTTTGATCTTCACACACAAGATAAAAATGTCAAAAGCAGTACTGTAAAAGACAAATTAGGAATACGAGTAAAAAAATAGGTAAGAAAATGGTAACAGAACACCTATCCACTCTAAATGAATTCAAATCACCAAGACCAGATGGGTTACATGCCAGGGTTCTGAAAGAGCTGGCAGATGTGATCTCAGAATCATTGAAGCATACCTTTCAAAGAACTATCAGAGGACTCAAAAAGAGCTGATGCGATTCCAGTCTTTAAAAAGGGTGAAAACTACAAAATAATCAACCTGCCATTAATATTGGGAAGATCTTGCAAAAGATAATCATGCAAACACCTAGAAACAAGCAAAGCTATCACCAGAAGCCAGCATGGGTTTCTCAAAAACAGATCATGCCAGATAAACGTTACTGCATCCTTTGACAAAGTGATTAACTTAATGGATCACAGAAATACTGTGGACGTAGTTTACTTAGATTTTAGTAAGGCATTTGACAAAGTAGATCACAGCCTACTTCTTGGTAAGACAGAAAAATGGAGGATATACACCATCACAATCTGATGGATTCATAAATGGCTGACCAACCACTGTTTTAGGCCCAATATTCTTTCAGCATCTTCATAAACAATTTACATGAAGGGTTAGAAGAGGAACTCATCAAATTTGCAGATGACACCAAGCTGAGGGGAATAGCCAATGCCTTAGAAGAGAGTCTCAAGAACTAGAAGGACCTTGGCAGAGAATAGGGCCCTATCCAACAAAAGGCAATTCAGTGGTGAGAAAAGTAAGGTCTTACACTTAGTCAAGGAAAACCAAATGTACAAATATAGAATACGTGGTACCTGGCTCAACAGCAGTAACAGTGAGAGGGACCTAAGTGTCCTAGTGGATAACCACCTGTGCTGCAGCTGCCAAAAAAGCTAATACAGTCCTAGGCTGCATCAACAGAGTGATAGTTTCAAGATCATGTAAAGTGCTAATACAGCTTTATATTGCATTGGTAAGACCACACTTGGAATACTACATCCAGTTTTAGTCACCATGATACAAAAAAGATGTTGAGATTCTAGAAAAAGTGCAGAGAAGAGCAACAAAGATTATTAGGGGACTGAAGACTAAAGCATACAATAGTCCATTGTTGGAACTGGGTATGTCAAGTCTAACAAAGGGAAGAACTAAGTGTGAAATGATAGAAGTATTCCAATATATAAGCAGCTGTCACAGAAAAGAGGAGATTGACCTCTTCTCCAAAGCAGCTGAGAGCAGGACAAGAAATAATGGATGGAAGCTTATCAAACAGAGATCCAACCTAGCAATAGCAATCACATTTAGACTTATATACCGCTCCATAGTGCTTTTACAGCACTCTCTGAATGGTTTACAATGACAGCATATTGCCCCCAACAATATGGGTCCTCATTTTACTGATCTCGGAAGGATGGAAGGCTGTGTCAACTCGAGCCCCATTAGGATCAAACTTCAGTCTGTGGGCATCCTGCAATATTCTAACCACTGTGCCACCAGGGTTCCTAGAACTAAGGAGAAATTTCCTGGTGCTCTCCTATCAGTGAGAACAATTAATCAGTGAAACAGCTTGCCTCCAGAAGTTGTGGGTGCTCCATCACTAGAGGTTTCTAAGAAGAGATTGGACAACTGTTTGGTACAGGGTCTCCTCTTGAGCAGAGGGTTGGACCAGAAGACTTCCAAGGTCCCTTCCAACTCTATTATTCTGTATTCTGATCCAGTTAGTATGACTGTGTGCTGCTGTTAAACTACCAGTAAGAAATTTGATTAGGTTAGCAGCTGATGAGTGGGCTAAGCATTTGAGATGGACAGGTTCTTAGCAAAGTAGCCCAGTTGTTAAGTGAATCTGGCTTCCCCCATTGATTTTGCTTGTCAGAAGCTCCTTAGGAAGGTTGAAAATGAGAATCCCAGGACTCTGGGATACTGCAGCCATCATAAACACATGGCCGTTGCCAAGCACTTGAAGTTTGTTCACATGGCTGTGGGGATGCTGCAGTGCTAATAAATGTGAGAACTGGTCATAAGTCACTTTTTTCAGTGCCATTGTAATTTTGAATGGTCATTAAATGAATAGCTGTAAGTCAAGGACTACCTGTATTGCCAAAAGATTTAATAAACTAGGGAACTCTTTAGAATTGACTAACAGAAGTAGGCTCCCCAGGATCAATCTCATCAACCAGGACATATATATCTTATTTCTGAGTTTCTCAAATGCATCTGTTTAACCAGCTTAGAACAGAATACTGAATTGCATAGCTCTTTGGTCTGAGCCTATAGGTTTCTTCTTGCATTATTGAGAACATGCTTTTAAGAACATAAATCCTTTCATTCCATGATTATATACACTGAGGAGGTCTAAGGTGGTTCACTTTAATTTGCTAGTTAGAAGAGATCAAAGTCCCTCACTCTTGTCTGGCACACATCTACAGTGTTTTGTTTCATTTTGTTTTGGAATGAAAGGACAGGCGGATTATATGAGAAAAACAAGAAGAAATCATGAGAACCATTTCATGTTTGATTCATCTCAAAGGAAAGTACCATAGAGATAGTGGAGATGGTAATGGTCAGCAATTCATAGAATAAAAGATTATTTACATCATCTTCAAGGTCAGATGTAAATACTGTATGCTACAAAATAACATCATGGAAGACCAGCAGAGAAAAGCAGTTCTTCTTGGGTTGAAACTGACCACTGTCAAAAACCACATACTAGAATAAGCAGCCCTTGAGTCTGGTCTACCATCCTTCATATTTAGGTGACTGCAAAGCGAGGGCAATTTTGCTGCAGCACAAGAAAAACCATTTCAGTCCAATCTTTCAGCCACATTAATGTCAATAATAGGATGTGGGTGTAATGTATACTTTAATCCTATTTTTAGGATCTAGTATTTTTCAGATTTGGGGATCTCTAAAAGCTAGAAATTCTGGGATTTGTAATCCCCAAAACCTTGGAGGGCATCATGTTGGGCAAGACTGTTCTAATATGTTTCTCCATCAAATGAGGAATGAATATTAGAAATGAGTTTTTTTTCTAATTTTCATCTCACCAGAAAACAACTATTTATTGTGCTTTTCTGCAAAAGCATTGTTCTCCCGAGGCCAGAATTTTCCAAGTAGCTATTAATTCAAATTTTAAAGTTTCCTATTCATTTAAAAGACACAGGGATTTTATACACATAAACACACAGGCATTCATGTTTTTTCTTTTCCAAAGAAATGAAAGCTTATTCTATTATGGTATCAGGAAAATATAATTCATTAATGTCTGATTCTGAATTCAGTATCTTGCTGGTTTGGCAGTCATTATTTAATTTCAGTGCAAAGTTCTTTATGTGGCAGGAGTTGCTGATTCATTGCATTCTATGCTATGGGTTAGTCAGGACGGCACCAATAGTGCAGTTTTTTTCATTTCAAGCCAATTTTGAATATATTTTCAACTGTGTATGTGAAGCAATAATTAAAGAGTGCTTCCAAGGCTCTTCAGAATGAACCTTTTTCTTGATTAAGATGTCATGGTGATGTTTTTATTTATTTTTAATTACTGCTTTAGATGTGTGATTTATCCAGGCTGCAACCTTCCACTATTCCCAGTCTACTTGGAGGGAAGTGTGTAGTGGGGTGCCCCAGGGCTCTGTTCTGGGCCCAGTGCTCTTCAACATCTTCATCAATGAATTGGACGAGGGGATAGATAGGGAACTCATCAAATTTGCAGACGACACCAAGCTGGCAGGAATAGCCAACACTCCAGAAGAAAGGCTTAGGATACAGGAGGATCTGGACAGACTTGAACACTGGGTGCTATCTAACAAAATGAAATTCAATGGTGAAAAAAGTAAGGTTCTACATTTAGGCAAGAAAAACCAAATATATAGGTATAGTATAGGGGGTACCTTGCTCAATAGTAGTAACTGTGAGAGGGATCTCGGAGTCCTAGTGGACAATCATTTAAATATGAGCCAGCAGTGTGCTGCAGCTGCCAAAAAAGCCAACACAGTGCTAGGCTGCATTAACAGAGGGATAGAATCAAGATCACGCGAAGTATTAATACCACTCTACAATGCCTTGGTAAGGCCACACTTGGAATACTGCATCCAGTTTTGGTCACCACAATGTAAAAAGATGTTGAGACTCTAAAAAAGTACAGAGAGAGCAACAAAGATGATTAGGGGAAGGTTAAAACATACAAGGAATGTTGATGGAATTGGTATGTCTAGTTTAATGAAGAGGGAGGGGGGACTGATAGTGTTCATATCTCAGGGCTGCAGAGAGAAGAGCAAGCTATTTTCCGCCCTGAGGCAGGACAGAAGCAAATGGAAAAATAAGGAGGAAGAAAACCTAGAACTAAGGAGAAACTTCCTGGCAGTTAGAACAATTAACCAGTGGAACAACCTGCCTCCAGAAGCAGTGAATGCTCCAACACTGGAAGTTTTTAAGAAGAAACTGGACAGCCATTTGTCCGAAATGTTATAGGGTTATCTGCCTGAGCAGGGGGTTGGACTTGATGATCTCCAAGGTCCCTTCCAACTTTATTATTATTATTATTACTTTACTTCCATAAAATGAGCACTACTGACATACACCAGATACTATTAAGAGTATGCAGCATAGCTCAAGCTGAACCCAGAGACACAAATTGTAATACAAAAGAACTATTTTTCATTATTTGCAGTGTTTAATGGTCACTGAAAAATGCTCACAAATATTAAATGAAAGTTTCCATTGAAAAACATGAGCTACAGAAAATTATTTTAAAACATAACTCTGATTCAAAGAATCCTGCATACCAATTCCAGCAACTGATCTGTGCTTCCCTTCCTCTGGTGCATCAGGAGAACTTGTGCTTTTTCTTTTTCTTTTTATTTGAATCAAATAGGAACTTTCTGTGGATTGTTGAAACCCATTTACCAGGTCAGACTTTACAGCAAACCATACTTTGATTCAAATTGTAAGAGTATTTCTTACACAGAGAGGAAGAGGAGGAGATACACATTTGCACAACACTTCTTGCAGTCTCATAGCAGAGAGAACCATCTGGAGAAGGCAAATATCTTTTTAACCAGGTGCTATGAATTTTAACGCCACGGGAAATTGCTCCTTGACCCCTTCCCCAATTTATCTTCTCCACATTAATTTTGACATACCCCTGCATATAATTTGTTACTTCTTTATTGTACCTTGGCCCTAATTTTCCTAATAGCAAAAAAAGCATTTTTAAATCTATCTAGGCAAGAAATAATCCAACTAAAGCAATGTATTTGTTAGAACATTGTAACATGAACTCTGTAACAGGCACCAAAAGGATCCACAGAAGAGGAACTATAACACTGCTGCTCTTTCCAGGTGAAAAATCTTTTAACAATTATTTCAATAACATGTTATGCAGTAAGCACTATCATTAACTACAGTGACAGCCATGCAGGTATCCTTGACTCCACTGCCTCTCATGATAAGGTAATTTGGCTGCCCTTGAAGACTATCTTGGAATTGAGCTGCAACTCTGTATAGAAACCAAGGTGTAACTAGTTATTAAACAAGGCTGGACAATTTGGGGCCCCTGAGCCACAAATTTGTGTGGGTTTTTTTTGCAATTACCTGAAGCTCCTTCTAATGATGAAGGAAAACCAAAGGCATGGTTCCCCATTATTTTCAATTGCAAACAGATGAACACTGTGATGTCTATTACCTATAAGGAATGTCAGCCCTACATCAGATATATCACAATTAAAAAATAACTCCTTAAACTTTTTACCAAACCATCCCATCTTGCCTGCAGTGATCAGCTGCCATGTCCTGTGCAATGCTCAGACCTTTGAAAGATGAAGGTTGGTCTTTTGCCACCAAAGGATTGGACAACCCTGCATTCAAGAGATTTACAGAGAATGAAGTCTGAATTTTGTTTAATTTTGCCAATAGAAGAATCCTTCCTACCTTTTCCCTGTGATTGATGCCTTCTCAATGTCCTATCTTCCTTAGTTTCTCTCCACATAGACCTTTCAAGTAACTAACTTGCAACATGTACCCTGGCAGTCTTTCTGGTTCCTCCTTTGAGAATTAGCTAAAAATGTGTATGCCTATCTCAAAATCTTAATAATGTCCCACCATTTTTCTTACATGCAATTGTCAGGTCTGCAGTCATTAGGAATTTTTTTAGAGGAGCTTTCTACAACTGGATACCTTCAATATGTGTCACAAGATTTATTTCCAGAATTCTGTGTCATGCTAGCTGGAAAATCTAGTAGCCGGAGTCCTTAAACATCTGGAGAATGCCAGAGTGGAGAGGCTCACTTATAGTTAAAAGCAGTTCTCCCTATCACCTTCCAAATAGATGTAATGGCTTCAGTGACTGGATGAGAAAGCTAATTTTAGAAACTGAACACCAGCTTAAACACTAGGTTGAAACAATATGACATAGCTCAGAAAGAACAACTGGTATCAAGGTGAAACATATCACCTAATGCAGGGGTAGGCAACCTTGGCTCTTTTATGACTCGTGGACTTCAACTCCCAGAATTCCTGAGCCAGCATGGCTCAGGAATTCTGGGAGCTGAAGTCCACGAGTCATAAAAGAGCCAAGGTTGCCTATCCCTGACCTAATGTATCATATATGAAATTCTCAACTCTTAAATTTAGCAAAATTAGAGCTTTTCTTACAATGCAACTTTAATAAAATATGCTGTCTTCGCAATTTTTCTGAATATTTTACACTAATTAGAATTTAAATCTTTAATACTGTACTATAAATATGTGCACGGTAAATAAATATTTCATCTAAGTCAGAAAATCTCATAATTTAGGGAGAATAACTTTCAGTGTTAAATGTTCCATGTTCACAACTAAACATGGTAGCCAAGTCTTCATCAGAACAAATAGTACTTAATTGATACTTAATAGTAGTTTAGAGTTCAACCTCCATATATTTATACATTAAAATTCAATTGACCTAAATGGACAATTCAGTAGAAAAACTGAGAAAGCTAACTTATGTTAAAAGCTGCAAATGTAAAAACACTACTAAATAAAACTAGTACATAAAGCTCCTAGACCAAAATATATCTTGTTCATATTTTGTAAATGGGGACATAATAAAAGAATAAATTATCATATATAAGGGTAGTTATCATTGAACAATACAGTAAAGTCTTAGAAGGCTGTTATGCTCTCCTGCTCATCCACTTAAACAATGGGTAACACTTATTTCACTGAAATTCAATCACAGGGGCAAAAATAATACCCCATAATTACTATAGTCAATGTGTAAAATAGCAGTCAGGGGGAAAAAAGGCAGTTCTTATAGAAGAATGCCCAGCTGGATGTCTCTGGATTACAGCTACCCTGCTGATCCTTGTTATGCTATCCATGCTTGATTGATTGTATTAAATCTATTTTTTTTCTCATCTTCAGAAGCAAAAGAGAATAAGGGAAATGTTTGGCCTGTTTGAAAGAGCAAGTCAGTTCTCGTTCCATGAAGTCAGCAAACCATCAGCATAACTCAGTATAGATTCTACCATTAGATAGCTTAAAGAAGATTTTTATCGCCAAAATACTACTGGGATACATCTAATCCAAACTCAAATTAAAACAATATAGATATGTCTTAAGTAAAACATGTAATTCTAACAGTTTTGGAAGAATATAGAATCTATACTGGTTATTAACTCTATTTTTCCCCATCAAAAATAACTTTAAAGTCATAAAATAACAATTAATACCACCATACACTTCAAATATGCTAATCTTACAGTTATTAACTTTATTTTTGACTCTTATCAAATCTTTACAAAAGAGAAGACAAATTTTGAAATTCTAGTGATTTTTCCTCTGTTCACTATTTCAAAAAGCATGCTATTTAAGCAAAAGGAAAAACTTGCTATTTAAGTGCTACACTTCAAAATTTAACATTTGTACTCAGATGGTCAAAAAACAACAATAATATGTACAAATCTGTACGAATATTTTTTTTTCAACTCACAAAAGCATTGCTAGAACACTATACCATTTATACAGTAATGTATTATTGATGTTATTAGTTATTACAAACTTGTGAGCTTGATGAAATAGTTCTCCATAGGGTATGGTTCTTTAATCATTAGACTGCTTAATCAACTCATAGAATATAACCTACTGCCCAAGTAAAACTCAAAACTTTACCCCCAAAAAGTGTTGACTGAGCTATTCATCAAGACATTTTATAAATAGTGTACAAAGTAGCAATGGACATCTTCTGTTCTCTTCATCAGTAACTAACACCCCATATCTTTCAGTAAGCCAGGGCATATTTTTGCTCAAATCATTAGAACTTACCTTTGACCGGTAAGACCGGTCTATTGGGCTTCTTAATTCGGAGTTGAAGACCCTCTGACCATGATTTAGACTTAGGAAAATGTCTGAAGAGCTTGCGGATTCTCTTTGTTACTAATCCAAAGCAAGCTGCAGCTCCTGCTTCTCCTTCTCCCTCTGTCATTCTTCTAACAGAAGATCAATAGTTTCTTTGGGCACAGCAGACAGGCAGGCAAGTGCTTGAATGCGGAATGTTACCGAAAGCAGCAAATGTTTTATCTCTACAATTTATTTATGTTACAAAAGTCAGTGTCCTGCTCTTGCAGTTTCCTTGCCTTTTTGTCTCCCTTTTTTTTTTCCCTTCAGACTAAAAGCAAACACTGCAGTCCACAAACTTCCAGGGCAGCTTCTGTAATGCATGGAAAACTTTCTATTTCTGGGACTTTTTGCCTGATAAGATAAAGCAACATAACGGAAGAGGCTACAGTCAAGAGAGAGCCAGAAGCCATCTCTTTCTTTAGCAAAGCTTCTTTCAAATATCTTTAGCTTTCGCAATCTTTTTTTAGTTTTGAATTAAAATGATCTTAGACTATAATTAAACCAGAACTCTTAACATGCTGCATCTTTACAGATATTAAAACATTAAAACAGGCCTGTGGGTAATAATGCTATTATGAGTAGATAATCAAAGTAATAATAGAATTAGACCCTCCTGACATCATATTTTCAACCACAATTTCTCTTTGAACTGACAGAATAAAGACCTGGCCTGGAAAGAGTCTGTGTTATTTGTTTTAAAGTCATTAGAAGTACAAATATGTATTTTCCATAACAACAAATAACAAAACTTCCAAAATATTG
Organism: Azemiops feae; assembly: GCA_023970755.1. Classification (NCBI taxonomy): domain Eukaryota; kingdom Metazoa; phylum Chordata; class Lepidosauria; order Squamata; family Viperidae; genus Azemiops; species Azemiops feae. The sequence continues at coordinate 624,792 of JALGBA010000085.1, read as the reverse complement.
ATGAGTATTTGTATAATCAAGACACATATAGTCAAGTATGGACATGTCTAACGGTAGTAATAGTAGTAATAGTAGTAATAGTAGTAATAGTAGTAATAATAATAATAATAATAATAATAATAATAATAATAATAATAATAATAATAATAAGAAGAAGAAGAAGAAGAAGAAGAAGAAGAAGTAGTAGTAGTAGTAGTAGTAGTAGTAGTTGGAAGGGACCTTGGAGATCATCTAGTCCAAACCCCTGCTCAGGCAGGAAACCCTATACCATTTCAGACAAATGGCTGTCCAGTCTCTTCTTAAAAATTTCCAGTGTTGGAGCATTCACAACTTCTGGAGGCAGGTTGTTCCACTGATTAATTGTTCTAACTGTCAGAAAAATAAATAAAGCTGGTTCATGGATGCCCATTGGTAACTACTCACAATAGGTCTGCATTCATCTTCTACACATGCACAATTACCTTGCAATATTCCCCCATGCTTCATCATGAATTATCTCTCTATGAACTAGAGTTAATGATTCAAGTACTAGAAATTGTGGTTTGACGAACAGAACATTCATTAGGGCAGGGATATGTAGCTGGATTAGGAGAAATACAGTTTGCTATGGAGAAGGCGGCCAGAAAAACTCAGTTACAGATTGTCCTTGTTTAACAACCACAATTGGGACTGGCAACTCAGTTGTCAAACGAAGCTGTTGCTAAGTGAAACTGCAACTTTGCTTATGATCTGACTTCAATTGTCCTTTGCTTTACAGACCTGGAGTTATAACTGCAAAGATTGGTCACAAAGTTTGGTTTTCATCACCATCATAATTGCAAATGATCACTGCCAGAGGAAGTTGCTAAACAAGGACCACCTGCACTTTTATATTTTAGTGTGAGCAAATCTTAAATGCTTAACAAAACATCATGCCTCCATGTGGAGAAAAGCAAAGTTTTACATTTAGGCAAGAAAAATCAAACATATAAGTACAGATTAGGTGAGACCTGGCTGAAAAACAGTAACTGTGAGAGGGACTTTGTGGACGATCACTTGACTATGAGCCAGCAGTGTGCAGCAGCCGCCAAAAAAGCTAATACAATCCTGGGTTGTATAAACAGAGGCATAGAATTAAGATCACGCAAAGTATTAGTACCACTTTATAAAACCCTAATAAGACCACAACTGGAATACTGCAGCTAATTTTGGTCACCATACTACAAAAAAGATGTTGAGACCTTGGAAAAAGTTCAGAGAAGAGCAACTAAGATGATCAAAGGCCTGGAGACTAAAACATATGAAGAACAGCTGCAGGAATTGGGTTTGGCTAGTCTAAAGATAGAAGAAATAGGGGTGACATGATAGCAGTATTCCAGTATTTGAGGGGCTGCCATAAAGAAGAGGGCATCAAACTATTTTCCAAAGCACGAGAGGGAAGGAACAGAAACAATGGTTAGAAACTGACCAGAGAAGCAACCTGGAATTAAGGAGAAACTTCCTAACAGTGAGGACAATTAACCAGTGGAACAGCTTGCCTTCAGAAATCATGGGTGCTCCATCACTGGAGGTTTTTAAGAATAGACTGGATAGTCACTTGTCTGAGATGGTATAGGTTCTCCTGCTTGAGCAGGGGGCTGGACTAGAAGACCTCCAAAGTCACTTCCAGCTCTATTCTATTCCGTTCCATTCCATTCCATTCATTTTACAAAGACAAAAGTAATTTCCGTAACTTCCAATTCTTTTTCAATTACTAAGGCTTTGGCTAGAGATTTAGTGGCTTGTAGTCCAAATATCAGATGAGAAGACTGCATTAGAACATTCATCAAGTTTTTTTTATGAGATTTGTATATCTAGCTCATTAACCATATTTTTCAGCTGGGATAGATTGTACATCTGAATCCTATTTTTCTTCCAAGAAACTCATAGGTTTATCTCACTATATTACCAGCACGGAAGATCATTTAAAAGAGAATAAGCAGGGGCTGCAACTCCAATTTCTCACTTCATCATAACAAAATGTAATTTGCAATACAATTCTATTTATTCAGAAATCAGTCTAAATTCAGTATATATTTCTGTAGTATTCTATTTCCCCATGTATCTTGTAAAGATCATAGCAGAAGCTCTGATAGTTTTACACAATTTACTCTCTCTCTCTCTCTCCTTCCCTCTCTCTCACACACACACTCTCTCACACATACACACACAAACACTGTAATTACTGAACAAGCATGATAATGCAGCTATATTCAGTATCTTAACACTATAAAATAGCTTTCAAATGGCAACTGGAACTACTATACTTGAGAAACCTGATCACACAAGCTAAGAAAACTCTCTTCTCTAATTCACTAGCAGGAATCAAACAATCCATGTTGTATGGACCTGTTTACTGTTAATCAACACTATAGCAAAAGAAAAATATTAAATTCTATTAGCTGCTCTTAAAAAATAATTTTAATACTATAACTTACTGAAACCAAAGTCCTAAAACCTCGTACACTGTGGAAAAATATTGACTGTAGCTTCCTGTAAGCATTAATAATGTGAAGATGAGCCAAGAACAAAGCCATGAAGATCTGAGTAAAGACTACTTGAGTTGATTGTCTTCAGGAGCTGAAATCCTACGAGCAAGGTTCCAGCTCCTATAGGTTGCTGTGCATGACTCCACTTCCATCTGTACATTTGTAATTTGAGCACTTCCCTGAATCACACACAAAGAAAAGCTTTCTTTGGAATATCCTTCTAAAGTTGAATTTTAAAGTGCTGATAGGCCAATCATTTGAGTCCCAAAATCACATTTATGCATTTATTAAAGCCAAGATGTCCACAGCAAGAATTGGCTGGATTCTAGTATGAACCTACTCTTCCATTTTCAGACCAACTTCCATTATTTCTGACAAAGGTTCAACTCTAACACTGAAACTTCAGCACTGCAGAAGAAACTATTAGCGCTAAAGTCTCTGTATCTATCATTTGGTCTAGTCTAGTGGTTAAAGCTTCAGGCTGTAAAATGGGAGACTGTAAATTCAAATGCCACCTCAGCCATGAAAGCCAACGGGGTGATTTTGGGCCAGTCATTTCTCTCAGCCCAAACTACAGGGTTGTTGTTTGGAGAAAAGAGGAGGAAGAAGGTGTTGGATGTGCTGCATTCAGTTATTTGTATAAATAATAAAGGTGGGAATATAAATAAAATTAATGCAGAAAGAGGGGAACGTCATTCCAAACTCTCCTGTTTAAAGATATTTGCTCATTGTAACACCTATCATTTCCTGCCATGAACCATCCAAACTAGGCCCACCACACCTGCTAAAGGAATGTGTTACCTTAAACACTTTGCAAAAACAAAGTGATTAAAAAGTTATAAAGATCTATGAATCATATGGAAATCTAGCAACTACAGTGCTTCCTCTGAAGAGTAATAAGAGACAATTATTAGAAGAAGGGTAAAAGCAAAAATTAGTAATCTGATATAAAAAGAACTAATTCTGAGGATAGCTTTAGTTTCTGCTATAGGTATGCCTGGAGGCAAGCCCTTTTGTCAGACCCTAATGTAATTTTGGCATTGGGCCAGACTAAAAACACCCCTCCCTCTGGAGCAATCTGGGAAGAATTGATTCTTTCCTCTGTCTGTCTTCCAGAAAAATCACCTTGTGATATTTAACTCACCACAAGTGGGCCATACCTATTCAGTGTTAGTAAGTTAGAATTCTGATTCCCAAAATAATATCATGGTACCAAAGTGTCCTAATTCATCCACCAACTTCTCGCTCTCTGATATAAGACAGGCAAAGCAAAGTGCATCTTCTAGCATCTGTTTCTGAGAATGCCTCTGGGCCCCATAAGCTTAAAAAAAAAATTAAAAGGGAATGCCATCCCAGTGTCTGTTTGGAAAAAGCAGGGATAGGAGGAAGTATCCTGCTGGAAGAAGAGTTGTTAGGTCTAGTAAATAGTTATTTTTCCATGGCAGATATTTTGTTTATAAGCAAGTCTCATCTTTCACCCTTTTTGCAAAAGCACCCACAACTTCCTTTTTATGACCCTGTAATCCCTTAATTCAGGATAGAGTTGGGGTGACTGGATGGAGCTGAGCGTTTACTGACCGGATGCCCTTCCTGATGTCACATGGAGTTCGCAGCAGATATTTCTTTACACCCTAGGAGAGAAACGTCTGTTGCTACCTAGGATTGAACTCTCAACCTTCTGAGTGGAAGGCGAGCACCTTCATCACTAGGCCACCGTGCTGCTCTTGCAAGAGCTCCCACAACAATAGCTGAAAATACCAAATGAGCCCAGTAATCCAAAAATGCTGGCCTAGATGAACCAGTCACTCAACTACTTATGCATTTTCTCAAATTCTTGCCTCAATTCTTGGCTGTTGTGGGTAGGCAATAATAGCCTGATTCTCCAATGGAATAATTGAAATTTGTCCCTGATCCCAGTGAAGGACCCTGCCTTGACTCTGACTTGGCTTTGATGTCACATATTCTATGATCCTCTACTATAAATATCTGATTTTCTTCTAAAAATTAAGAAATATTTAGCCAGACTATCTCTGAAATCAGGGATTGCTTCTATTTATTTTATTTTTTTAAGACACAGTTGTATCCCTGCCCTGAGCGATTCCAATAACACATCAAGCTGCGTTATCAGCTGCTTTGCAATTCATTTGCAAGCAACATGCCACTGACACTTAAGTAGCGCAATCATCATTTTACAGTCTCTCAAAATGCACCAGTTACACTTGGCTGGCCAGCCACCTGGGTCTGTTGGGAAGGAAAGCAAGTCCACACCAGCATAAACTGGGAAAGGAGAATTGGGAAGGGAAATGGCACAATATTGAAAGGAAGGCCAACAAGAAATAATTTCAAGCATTTCATTTTTGGATTTCAAAAAATATTCTTTTGGAAGTGGTATTAATTTGGTCCACTTTAAAGCCTAACCTAAACACTTTGCTGATCTGTACCTTTTTATGATAGATAAATTCTCAGGGCGTTATTCCAAAATGAGGAAAAGATGACATTATAAAGAAAAAATTCATTTTGAAAAATATCTAATTAGCAATGTAGCTTTCTCTGTCTGTGATTGATCAAAAGTTCATGCAAAATCTCTGCTGTAATGTTCTCTGAACAAAATAAAATGGTAACTATTCTCACTTTTACATAAAAAGAGCAACATAGCTTGTTCATTTACATGGCATATAAACTTATATTGCAGTACAAAACATAGAATCCCAGTGAGTAAAGCACCAGGCTAGAAAACTGGAAAACTATGAGTTCTAGTGTCACCTTAGGCAGGAAAGCCAGCTGGGCTACTTTGGGCCAGTCATTTTCTCTCAGCCCAACAACCCACCTCGTAGAATTGTCATACTGGGGAAAACAGGAGGAGGAAGAAATATTAGGTGTGTTTGCTACCTTGGTTATTTTGAACAATAATAAAGGTGGTATATAAATAAATCAGTAGCTGAAGAGTGAACAAAGCAAGCAGGTCACTCATGCTGCTCCTTCAAATCCGAAGGGGACAATCTCAATCCACTTTTCCCCCCAACCTAAGTTAACAAATCCCCATCTCCAGCCAATGCAGTGGTGGCTGAAGATGATGGGAGTTGTAGTGCAAAAGAAAGAAGTTAATTTTTAATTTTAAAAAAATACAAATGACAAATTAAGAGAGACCTGGATAATTTTTCCCCTACTAGATTTATAAAAGAGCCTTATTAATGCCTTGAAGAACTCTGTGACATGGGACAAAGAAGAAATTCAGAGAAATTAAATCCTAAAACAATATTTGAATAATGAATGAGACTGTTAGAAGCAAAAGGAAGGAACGTAATATTGGTTTATTTGATCAAGGTTAAAATAAGATACATTGTTACTTCTGGCTACCCTTTATGGACTTCCTGTTGACTGAAAAGATGTTTTATGAATTTGTTTATAGATAAGAAATGGAATATGCGATGAAGAGATGTTTGTAACTTTAGAGTGTGTGAAGAATTTCTAATTTTTTTATATTTGTTATGATGAAGATTTGAAATCACTTCTTTATATATTTCTTTTCCCTTTATTATATTTTTACTTTTTTCTTTTTTCTTGCACTTATTTCTCTCCATTTTTTCTTTAAGTTTAGTTTGTATTAGATTTTACTAATCAAGATTCTTAATAAAAGTTATGTAATAAAAAAGGAACCATTGAAAAGAAACCAGGAAAAATTTAGCTCAAATGGCTAGAAACAAATGCTTTATTTCCTGACATCTAAAGTGCAGGCATTCTTCCTAAATATATTCAACTTAAATATAAAAGGCTACATGGAATCTGCCTTAAGCTCTTTGTATGAAAATAAAGCGTCTATTAAAGATTTTGATTTCAGAGTCAAAAAACTATGTTACCTTTCATTATACTATAATAAAGAAGAACCCTTACACATTGCCCTAAAACCTTGGCTGCAATACAAATAGGTTCACAAACTATGCTAAGTCATTAGTCCTTATGAACAAGAAGACAGGATATAAGCCACCAATGGTTTACAAATCAAAATGAATAGTTTCATTTAATGGACCCATTAAGTGAGTCATGCCCAATCTTATCAACTTTTTTCTGCAGTTGTTAAGTGAATCTAGCTTCCCTCATTTACTTTGTTTGTTTGAGCCCGCCTGGGAAAGTCACAAATGGCAATCACATGACCTCAGGATGCTGCAGCCATTGTAAATTCATGCTAGTTGTCTAGCACCCAAATTTTGATCACATGATCATGACAACAATCATAAGTGCAAGAACCACTTGTAAATCACTTTACTGTTGTGCTGTTGTAACTTGGAATTGTCGTTAAACAAATGGCTATAAGTTGAGGACTACCTGCAGTAGGATAAGTTCATATGTTGAATATGAACTAGCTCTGAGCGATTCAAAAGCAAAGAAGAGGTCAACTGAGATAAACTTCACTGCAGACTGAAAATCAGATCTTCTACATCTGTTACCTCCAAATCAGGTAGTGATCAAAGTTACAGTATTGTAAGAGACTGACCATCAGAACTAGTCCTTAGTCCTGTATTTCTCAATCTTGGCATCTTTAAGATGTATGGTCTTCAAATCCCAGAATTTCCCAGTCAGCATGGAATAGAAGTAGAATTGAAGGCCACACATCTTAAAGTTGCCAAGCTTTAGAACTGGCAGATCAGCATGTTTCATTCAGAATGCTTATCATCTCATTTCCAGTTTCATCTGTATTTTAAAAAAAAGAGGCACAAAACTTTTACATATGCATTTTCCTCAAAAAATATTCACAGGCTAGATCAGTTTGATCCCTTCAAAATGCAGACCAAGCAAGGTCTCTCACCATCTTTACCCACAGTAAAGAAAAAACAAGGATGGGAGGACTGTCACCCTGACTCTAACTTAAACATTCTTTGTCAAGTCATTTTAATGTTGCTAAAACAATATAGGCCTTTATTAAAAGTTATATAAAGCTTTATAAACAAAAGAAGATCATACATACAAAGGGATTAAGGAAGCAGTAATACAAAGAACCTCCATAGGGATCCAAACTTTCATTTGCTGGGGAAAAAAAAGACTAAATTTGACATATCTTTTCAACCAAATCAAAGGATTGGGCATAATCCTATAGCATTAATATGAGGCTGCAGAAACCAATGACTTTTTCATCTTCCACTTACTCTTTCTTTTTAAAAGACTCCACAAGAATAAATTTAAATCCCATTCATTCTTCTGCAGATACTTACCAAAAAACAAACAAACAGCTAGCCTTTAATCAAGTATGAACTTGAAAACAAACCATTAAAATCATGAAGAGAACAAAAGAGAATCCAGGAAGGGAAATCTTGGATCTAGCAGAAGAAAACTTTTCTGTTACTGAGAAGAAAGTTGCAATACTGTCAAGATATCAAGGAAAATCTGTGGCAGTTCTACGATTTGCCAAAAATGCTGTATTAACATCCAAAGTGGCAAAACTCCTCTGCAAAAGAATGAAAAGAACAGCCATGCATCCTAGTATACAAGAGGTGCTACTGAGAGCAATTAAAATGTGGGATTATCTTTTCTTGATTATTAAATCCAAGTTGCTTAACCCAAGCTCTACTATTATTATTAGGCCAAGTAAGAATGTACAAATTAGCATGCCAGCTCTCTAGTTGCAAAAAAACCAAAACAACACCACTCTTTAACTAACAAAATGACTTTACAAACCCAGGGAGAAAAGGGAATGGAGAGAGTAAAAGTTTCAACTGAGTTACAGTCTTAGAGAGTTAGTCTGGATACCAGATATGCAAAAGTGAGTCTGACTGCTATAGAGATATGTAAGTTGCATCCATAACCTCCCCTCCCCCCCTAGAATGAGCAAACATGCAAGCAACTAATAGTTGATTCTTTAATTTAGGAAAGCATAAAACTCTACCTGATAAAGTCAACTCTTTCCATTTTTAATGAGATAACAGATTGCTTGGTAGCTAGAAAAAAATCATTTTTATATTAATAAAGCTGTTTATATTAATAAAGCTGAATATAATTTTAAGAATATATTAGGAATATATTAGAATTTTTAAATAATTTTTAAAACTGTTACTAAGAAAGCTGGAGTAAAAGGAAAATGCATATTTATGCTCTTTTCATAGAATCTCTCTGTGAAAAACAAGATGGCATGGTACCATTCAGATCTTGAGGTGAAATGTTAATCTTCATTAAAAGCTACACTCATTTCATTATCCCCATTAAATGATTAAAGTCTTACAGCACCACTTAAAGAGATGTGCTTGAAGCAAACTGATTTTTTTTAAAAAAAAAACATATGTTCATATCGTCAACTCCAACTTCTCAGATTATAAATGAGCATTTTTCCTTCAGTGAACAGTTTATGCAGTTCTCTAGAAAGGTGCTCATAAAATCACCCCACCGAAATATTAAAAAGTCAACTAGCATTTAGCATTTATAGGAAGAATAGAGAACAGAAGCATGAAATATCCAAAACAGAAATCCATGATGTATTCATAGCCAGAACTGTATTTGTTCTTATCTGCTAGGGCCAATTTAAATATTCTTAGAGTGTGAGGTTATCTCCATGGCCCTAGGCATAAGTCCCACTGAATTCAGTGATATCCTCTGAATAGCTCTGTGTAGGATTGCCTTGCTAGGTTTCAAGAACCAGCAGACCCTTTGGATAACCAATTGGACTTTGCAGTTAGAGAAAATAAATTCATTACTACAGTAATTCAGGAAAAATAGATATTATTATAAAGCCTAGGTCAATCTAAAAGATGCACAATTATATACAGTACATGATTCAACTACTAATCACTTTCCATATTAAATACAACAGATTAGTTTTCTAAGCAGGTTCTTTCAGTAATCTGCTTGATCTGTGGTGAATATACCATTATTTTACTTTCTACATATGCTCTCATTTGTTCAAAAAAGAAACATTGATCAAATCAAGTCATGCACATATTGAAAACACCCATTATCCATACTGTCTTAAAAAATGCTAGCAAAGGCATAAGTAGTAACCAGCAGTGGAAACAGAATATGCTTTAGAATCACATAAATCACAAGAGGAGAGAGAAAATGGCAAGTTTCATATCCCTGGAGAGATTGCAAAAGATTCTCCATAGAAAATAGAGAGAAAACAAAAAAGAAATTATCCATCCATTGCAAATAAGAATATTGCATTGTACTACCATTGTCATTTACCTGAAAAGTTGGACAGAGTATCTGAAAGTTACAGACTGTCAAGAATTCAGACCCATTGGCTTTACCCTTTATTCCTAACATGGGACTGAACAGTAAACAGAGATAAAGTTGAACAGAAAAGAAACATAGATCAACACCAGCAGGACAGCAGGACTTCTAATGATTGCACTTGACCAGCATGCAGGCATTTCTAAAGGACATCCTCAAAAGGGAAGAAAACCCAATGGAAAAAAAGAGATCAAAACAGGATGGCAGCTACACAAATGTGGATTCAGTTCAAAATCAAAAGCTATTTCAATGCATCTTGCACAATTTTTAAGCTTTCTGGTTTTAAGTAAATCATGATGGAAGTCTCTATCAGGCTTTTTGAGAGCTTTCGTGAGGATGGAGACTGGATGCAACAAGGTCACACAGGCCCCGCCCTGGGCGATAACTTATATATGAAACAGACACACACAACACACACACCCACACACCACCCCACTCTGGGACAAAAGGAGCCTTTCCCAGCACACAGTGCTGGAGGCAGTAACTAGAGTTGGCTAGAGACGAAGCTATCACAAGATGATGGAGGATTTCTGTTAAAGAAGCAGGAAGAATGACAGGGCTGCCCTTCCGTGGAGTGACAGAGAACACCACTGACTAGTAGCCACTTACTCCTATCCTGTGAAGAAAGAGCAACCCGCCCCCGGGGGATGCAGTAAACAAGGAGCAAGAAGGAGTGTGTATGAACCAGGTCCTCTACAGTGATATTGCTTAGGACCAGCAGGTAGAATATTTATGTCACCTGCCAAATCCCAGGTAAGAAGGGTCAGGCCCGGGACGTTTCGGGCAAAAAAAGGCAGGCAGCGGCTCCCTATAGTGGGGCGGGGCGGGGTAGGACGAGAGCAACTTACTGGCACAGCGGAGTGCCCGCTGCTGCACAGCCTCCCCGCACAGGTCGCACCAGCCCCGCCAGAGAGTAAAGCCTTCGAAGCGGTGTCCTTCTCCCTTCTCCTCTCGCACTCGGGGGTCCCGCGGCTGCTCGAAAATGGTGCGCACGTCGGGCAGCAGGCGAGGAGCTCCGGACCTCAGTCGGAGCCGGTGGTGGTGGTGATGCTGCCCGGAGCGGGAAGGCTTAGCCGCGGGGCCGGGGGAAGCGGGCAGCTCCCGGGGTATTAAGTGAGCCCCGAGCGCAGCCTCTTCTCCGGGAAGGATGAGAGCCACGCCAACCTCGGCTCCGTCCTCAGCCGCTTGCCCGACGGGCGCCCCACGCTCGGCTCCCACTGCGCTCCCGAGGGGCCTCCCGCGGCAGGAGGCGCAGGGCGACGCTTCGCGGCACTCCGTAGGGCGCCCTCGCAGAGCCTCGGCGCGTCCCGCCTTCGCGGCCAGCAGAGCGTCCTTCTCCAGCCCGCTACCCACGTCCGCGCCCCACTGGGACATGGCCCCCGCAGCGCGGGGAGGCTGCGGCTCTTCTTGCTCCTGCGGCTGCCTCCGCCTTGGCGGCGGCGGCGGCTGCTGCTTCATGTCATTGGAAGCGGAGCGCTTGAGGATCTTCTTCCGTTCGTTGGCGCTCAGGCTCTGCAGGAAGAGCTGCTGTTCCTTATCCAGCAGCAGCAGGTAAGGGTACTGCTCGATGGCCGGGGAAGCCATGGCCCTGGCGAACAGGCGGGCGGCCCCAACAGCTGCGACCTGCCGGCGGGTGGCCAGCAGCGCAGGCGCTCTTAAGAGGGACCTGCGGAGGCTGCGAAGGAGAGGGAGGGTGGAGCGAGGGAGGGAGGGGGCAGGCGAGGAGCCCCGCGCCAATCTTCCAATGCTGGGTTGGCCCGGCTTCCAAATTGGTTGGCCTCGCCCAGCGGAGCCCCACGCTTTACCCGGAATCCGTCCTCTTTCCCCTGCCTGGAAAAATTGAATCGTGGGAAAAGAGAGTCATTCTGTACGTGCTCAGAGGCAAGGAACAGGACCGGCTGTTGCCCAAGTTCTTCAGTCTACAGCAAGAAAGATTTTCTTCCCCGAGGCTTAGGGGGGGAAAAAACCCCAAACCCTCTTTGCCTTGGTTAATCTGAGGCCTAACTTCATCCTCTAGCCGTGTTCACCTGCAGGTTGATTAAACCCCCAGTTCTCCCCGCAAGGTACTACAAGCAAAACACCAGAGAAGGTATTCTGCACTCAGCCTCTGTCATACAAGATTTGCAGGTCAAATCAAAGGAAGCTTTAAGTTCACAGCTGAATATATTCAAGGCTTAATAAAAGAGGCGGTGAGTACAGGTAGTCCTCATCTTACAACTATTTGTAATAACAATGGCACTGGAAAAAGTGATTACAACTGCTTTTCACACACAACCATTGCAGCACCCCTGCAGTCATGGGATCAGAATTTGGATGCTTGGCAACTGACATGCATTTATGACGATTGCAGCCCGGGATCCTGGGGTCATGTGATAAACTTTTACGTCTTTCTGACAAGCGAAGTCAGTGGGGAAGCCTGATCCACTTAACAACTGTGTTACTAACTTAATAATTGCAGTGATTCACTTAACAACTGTGATAAAAAGGTGATAAACTAGGGGGAAACTCACTTAAGTGCTTGCTTAGCAATGGAAAGTTTGAGTTCAGTTGTGGTCATAAGTAAGGGATTACCTGTATTTATCTTGACCATAATGCGTATCTAACCATGTTATGATTTGGTATATTGTTTGAATACCCTGAATATTTAAAAATGAGTTTAACTTTCAACATATGCAAAATGCTTTCTCCTTTCCCATCTGGAATAATAGGACAGGCTTCCTTCTCTGGTGTTAAACAGAAACAGGAAAACCACAGTATAGTGCAGCGTGTAACCCCAGCCTGAGTTATATTAAAAATGCTGCAAGGATTTTATTCATAGAAGCTGCGCAGAAGTGCTGTGGTTGTGAAGAGATATTGGCATTAAGGAATGTTGTGTTATGCAATTCAGAAACAGCACTGAGCAATTGATACACAAGAAAGCAAGCCACTGTGTCATTCAGGCCTCTCAGAGGCTGGGGTTGATACACTGGTCTAAAGCATAATGAAGTTAGTTGGGAGAGTTATTTCACTGTATGAACCTAAAACTGATCAGTTGAATGCTGAACACTTTTGCGACAGGGACATACACAACCTAAGTCTGTTTTCATATTGTCATTGAGTGCTTTCTGGAGTTTGTCAGCTGTTTAATCTCAGCTGCTTCTGGGGACTTTTGGAGAATTATGGCAGGGAAATTCCTGGCTTTATACCAGTATAAGGATAAAGTCTCTGTCTTTGTAAGTTAACCTTTTGATTTCCCACCAAGAAGTGAAACTTTGTAGAAGGAACCAAGAAACACAGGCCACACAAAGAGCAGTAACTTAGTTCTGTTGGGGCACCAAGGATACCAGCTTGTACACTGATGCCTCAGAATGAACTCTTGGGGGAAAAACAGTGGAAAGCAAATAAAAACAGCAAAAGCAAATAAAAAAAAATCAGGCAGTAGAGACCTGATCTGGATTGGGAACATAGTTTTGAATAAACTAGTTAAGTTTTCTTGCTCATCATCCCCCAATCTGGAATAACAAGGGGAAAGGAGAGATGCATGTTTAAAATAACAGCTTGCTAGGCCATGGATTGTACAAAGTCCTGTTTGCTTAAATGGTGGATTTTTAAAAAAAATAATCACAAAGTACAACAAGAAACAACTCACATTATGGTTTATTGTAGTATTTCCCAACTTGGTGCCTCTTTAGTTAGGAATGGAAAATAAACATACCTAGAGAGTTGTTGGAGTTCGACATCTCTTTAATGAGATGTGCAAATTCAACAAAAGTGGAGCTTGGTTCTGTGAAGTTTAAAAATGGTTACAATTCCAAGAAACAGCTGGATCAATATGATATACTACATTGTTTATTGAACAATTCTAGACAACAATTTAAATCCATGTCAGCACTTTGTGGAATCTAATTTGAATGTCAGCAGCTCTGTCGTTTCTGTTGAGTGTAAACTGTTGTTAAATATACACATAATGGTTTGGTGTGGTATGTGAACCCAGTCAGTTCTGGTTTATTCCTCAAATTTTGGTTAATCAAACTATTGCTTAATGGGATGTATGAATTAGATATGTTTGTAACTTCCCTAGGAAATGTACCTAGAAAACATACTTCCTGTTTTCCATGCTAATTCTGCCATCCCAGATTTACTTTCTTATTGCAACTTTTACAGCCACGCATTCATGCCAGCCTCTTTGTCAAAGATCTCACATAAAAAAAGAAGTATGAAGATTATTCCTTGCTGCCATTTTCCTGTCCTTTCTTTGCCAGCCTGACAAATAGTTGACCAATGAACTACTAGAAAATGCACATGATCTCTCTGGAAAAAGGATAGTTAAATAGTTATCCCATTTTATAATACAGGTAATCTTCGACTTACAGCCACAATTGAGCCAAACATTTCTGTTGCTAAGCGAAAGATTTGTTAAGTGAATTTTGACCTGTTTTATGACCTTTGTTGCCACACTTGTTAAGTGAATCACCGCAGTTGTTAAGTGAATCTGGCTTCCCTATTGACTTTGCTTGTGAGAAGGTCGCAAAAGGTGATCACATGACTCCAGGACACTGAAACCGTCATAAATGTGAGTCAGTTGGCAACTGTCTGAATTTTGATCACGTGACCATGGGGATGTCACAACAGTCATAAGTGTGAAAAACACTCATAAGTCACTTATTTCAGTGCTATTGTAACTTTGAATGGTCACTAAATGAACTGTTGTAAGTTAAGGACGACCTGTACTCATTCCCAATATTAGGAAGACAAGAATGGCTACACACATCACACCTTCACATATAACACTAAACCATAGTTGAGCTGTATTTTATTGAACAAACCACAATTATCTGGATTAACATACTAAGCCATAAACTGTGGTTTATAATTCACAAAGTTTGGGTTCATACAATACCCTATACCTTACCAAACAAATTAGTATACAGAAGTTCTTAGCATGGTGTGTGAGTGCAATTGCAGGACATGTAAGTTATTGCAAGTATTTGCAAAGAATTATCAGTAGGGAGGTTAACAACTCTCAGGGTATGATGTAATGTAAATAGCAGGAAAATGTAAACCATTATTCATGTACGTGCTGGAATTTCATGCATAAGCTCTGTGCAGAGTTTGTCAGAGGATTGAGCAATGGAGGATTGAGCACGTCAGAGAAATTACTGAGACACAATTTGAACACATGGCACTTAATTACCAGCATCAGGTCCTAAAAACTCCATTATTGTTTTAATGAAAAGATTAGACCAGAGGTCTGCAACCTTGACAACTTTAAGACTTGTGGACTGTAGCTCCCAGAATTCTTCAGCCAGCTATGTTTTAAAGTTGTCAAGATTGCAGACCCCTGGATTAGACCACCTCTTTGTCTTCCAGAGGACACAACATTTATAGTGCTTAAATTTCAACCACCCAACAGCTAGTAAACCTTAGCAATATTTATAGGCTGTAATTATTCACCAGAGAACCAGTGTGGTATAATGGTTAAGGCATCAGGCTAGAAACCAGGAGATGTGGATTCTAGTCCCATCTGAGGCACCCAGGCAGCTAGTTACTTTCTCTCAGCCTTAGGAAGGAGGTGATGGCAAACCATTCTGAAACCTCACCAAGAAAACTGCAGGGACTTAACTCAGTCTCCAAGAATCAGACGTGATTGAATGGAAGAAAAAAAAATCACAAAATGCAAAAATAAAGGAGATATAAGTAAATGTTAAAACAAATGTAAACACACACGGTTTCCCCATTGACAATCTATGGAAAGCAATTCTTGGACTTCAGAGAACCTGGATATAAAGAGAATTGACAGTTCTGAATGTCGGTATTAGAAAATAATACTCCAGAAAATGTAATTATAATTAAACATATATTACAAGAAAATGAACAAATGAATCATTGAACAAATCACCCCACCTGAGGCACAAATGACCAGGCTCAAGTAACCTTACTCTCTGAATTCCTTGGTTTTCTCCCAGCTTGACTGTTTTCCTGCAGACATTTCATTACCTAACTAGGTAACATCTTCAGGGATCCTACTTAGGGAGTTACACTCTTTTTATATAGAGTGGCTTGCCCTGTCAGTGGGGGTGTGGTCTTTATGTGGTCATTTCTTAATTGGTCTGTTGTTTTCTGCATGATTGTCTTAGTTGTAGTTCCTTCATAGGATACTGTTTATTCCTTGACTGATTGTCTGATATTAATCCCTGACATTAATCTCTTCTTATCTGAATGCTGATTGTTGGCAACATGTCTTGTCTCCTTAGTTTTTTTATTGTCTCTTTTGAATGATGTGTAAATGATGTGTTTAAATCTATGTGCTTATTGATGGCTGGTTTGTCTAAGTGCCAAACTTTTAGGTATTGTCTATTCTCTAATATTTTTGGATTTAGCTTGATCTTGGTTAAATCTATCCATGTATTATAAAATTAATACTACTTTGAACATAACCTGAAGAACTAGGTTGAGAACAGATCCTCCAGGAAAGAATCTGTCTATATGTGGTCACTAACAGTTAACACCAATTTGGTGGCATGTAATCGATCAGTCAGTCAATCAATTAAATATAAACCATAATATCAATACAATACTCAAGTGACTCTTGTCCATATAGAGCACAATCAGGCAAACACAACAACACAGACTTAAGACATTCAGATAAAATTACAACATAAGATACACTGAAATAATAAAAACTAACTAAATAAATAAAAAAACAGAATTAGGATTAATTTTTCCTGAGAATCACAACACATTAGGGTTTGCTTAAACAAAATTAATTGAAGTTACAAATAACTCAGCTCACACCTCACACTAAATCCTAAACTAGAAGTGGACATTCTTTTGGTGTGTGTTTGTGTGTGTGTATGTGAAAATAATCAAAATGATGGTTGCAACCAAACAATCAAAATCCCATCCCTTTTCAATAGGCTTCATACAGGCAATGCATGTAAAAAAGCAAGATTTCAATCACGTTGCAACATCCATTTTGACTTGTGACCACCTCAGAAATCACATCTGCCAGGAAGTCACTTTTAGCATATTAATTGTTTCCTGAAAGCAGCCCAAATGTTTTTGTTTTATTCTAATGGGACAACTCTAGATGAATCCATAACAATTTAAACCATAAATTATAAAAGCACAAAAACATCATTGTAGTCCCTCATTTTATTTCTCAGAATAGCTACCCAGATCCTTCTGGGTATTTGCAAGTAGCAGATAAATTCCTCTTCTGTTATTGTTGTCTTGCAAATAATGCTTGGAGGCATGCTGCCAAAAAGTACCACTGAATCTTCAAGAATAATAGCCACTGAAATATCTGTACTCCATGAATTTATCACATCTCTTTTTAAAGCTATCCATATTTAGCACCATCATCACATTTTGTTATTAATTCTACAGGTTAATTACATGATGTGTGAAGGTTTTTTTTTTCCTAGAGCAGATAAAACAGAGCTCCTAATCAGCTTTATTACATTTCCTGATTATTGCAATCTCTTGATGCACTTTTCTCCATTCTATATATAATTGGGTCAATCTCAGTCCTGTCTATTTTTACCAGTTCCTGATTATGTTGATTGTCCTCTATTCACTTTTTTCATCTTTATTCTGTTCTTTTTCAAATGCAGTCAGCAGAATTCTATACATTAATTTTAGATATGGATTTATAATGTTAATAAGTTACAATGCCTATGTTCTCAGAACATTGTAAAAATAAGCAATCCACATAATGGCTTAATTCAAAGTGAAAGGGAATATAATATAAATCAGGTGTACATCCTGCCAACACAAACTATTTGGAATTAGTATCTTCCAAATCTCACTGAGTAACAAGTTGGTTCGTTAGATTGCAATTCTATGGAAGAAAGACAGTAACAGCCAACTTTAAAAAGATGATTTGGCTGATCTATAAAACATAGAATTAATCATCTTATGAATCCATGTACATATATTCATATTAGTTTGGCTCTGTCACTGTTTTTCTTTTATAACGCCTAAGAGTTCCTGGAATTGACATGATTTAGATGTTTCATAAATAGTGTGTTTGTAGATTTTGGAGCTTTAGGACAGATATTTTACCAATTTCTTTAAAAACAGCCAAAAATATTTTGTTACTGATATTTGGCAGTTTGCTGCCAAATTTCAGCTATACAGCCCTAGTTTTCTTTCTGTGGTCATAAAACAAGTGGTGGGATCTGTATGCTGTCTTTCCTAGTCCTTAAGCTGAGTATGTCAGCTCAGTACTGTGAATTATTTAACAAATTATATTTAGAATCTTAGAGTTGTGTGAACATTCAGTTTGGAGATTCAGTGTAAAAATGAATTAGATGAATTTCCAAATGGAATGAATTTTCCAAAACAGAGGAGAAAGTAGATTCAGAGGCATCTACCCAAATTGGATGCCTCTGAAACAATTGGGATAATTCTATACATGCACAGAACTGACTTTTTAAGATCAATTTCAATTCAATGGACCCAATTAAACAATTTTGTCTGAACACCCTAATCAAATCAGGTTGATTTTATGAGGCAAATCAATAATTTAAATCAAATACTATAAAATATACTGAACCAATATATTCAGTGAAACCCACCCAACCCTCATCTGATTGAGCAGCAGACCTAATGTTGTAATTTAGCTCCACAAGGTCACATATTCTCTATCCATTAGGCCAAAGTGACTTGAACTCTCAGTCAAATTATTCCAGGGCAAGAAAGATGTCACTCCATTGTCATCGGATCCCATTTTGAATTTGGTGAGCCTATTCATCACACATTTCAGCTCAGTGCTTTTTTTTTAAAAAAAAAAAGGTGCCGGAACTCACACCCGTCGTACAACCCACCTTGCCTATCCTACAAGGTTCCATCCAAAAAAGGTGCCGGAACTCCGTTCTGGGCGTTCTATGAGAAAAAAAGCCCTGTTATTACTTCCCTATTCTGGTTGTGAAGCGTGGATTTTTCTGAACTTGTTTGTGGCGGAATAGATGAATGGGTAAGTGGGAAGTAGTTTTATTTTCATTTCTCCATTTTAAAGTGAGATTTTAGGAAATTCCCAATTATTTCTCATATACACACAGAGTCCAGGTTTCTATTACTACCCAGAGGAAATTCCCTCATTAGGAAAATTCTTTTCAGTGTTTGAAATGTCTTCTGCAGAAGTCTAACTTGAATACTTTTGTAGAGTCAGCCCTTTTAAAGGGATGCTGCAGCCTTTCCTAACTGGAGGTCTTCTTTGACTGCAGATCTCCTTAACACATTCAAGACAGTGTTACGATAGGAGTTATATTTCCAGACCCACAAGCAAGCCCCAGTTCAGGGAAGAGTGATATAAGGAGGGTGATCTAAAAGGAAACCCCTTCTGCGGGATGATTTTTTTCAGTCTTTGAATGCAGTGTTTAGGACTGTAGGACTCAGTATATTTAAACTCTTTGGGATCTATAGGAAGAATATTATGGGTGGAAATAAATACTTTACATCATAAATACCTTTATTTTATTTTAGCTCAGCTTTCCTTTGGTTTCCAGCAGTATAATTTAGGATTCTTCTGCATATTTCATGTTCACAAAAACCCTGTGAAGTTGCTTAAGCTGAAAGCTAGTGGTTAGCCCTATGATGATGATGATGATGTTTAGTGAGTTTCCTGGCTGAGTAGGGATCTGAAATCTGTTTCACTATGCATCTCCCCCAATAATTCCTATCTTTGCAAATGGTGTTAGAAAAACAGTAAATATATTTACATTAGCTATACAGAAAAGCCATTCATTCATATCACTCATTAACAGTTTTGCTGTATTCTATTTTTGCTTATTCTCTACATCTTTATCTCTTTATCTTGTGTATCTCTTTAAAATGTAGCATCAAGAAAGTTTTATTCAACTCACTGAAGAATAAAGAATAAATTAAAAAATTAAATGATTTAACATGTAAAAGTTAAATGACTGAACAAGTTTTTAACTACTGAAACCTATTATCATGTCTTGAATAAATATTAAAATGAGTTCCCAAGCAAACCTGTCAGCATATAACATATGAATGCTTAAACCTAACCATTGCCTAACCATCTCCCAGATAATAAACAGGTTTTTTCCTCTTCATAAAAGCATAAATTCCTCCCTCCTATAGATAGTTTTCTATCATCCTCATGAAACACACAGGCATGCACACACAAGCACACCCAAAACTCTGTGAATTCTCCCACTAGATTAGGGACTTATATTGCATTTGCTTTTATTTCGATCCAAATAATACTTTAAAAACATCTCTGCTACATTCTAAGAAAAATGGGTGGAAGGAACTGCTGGTTAATTTATTTCAGCCCGCGCAGCAGAGTCACAATGCACATTCATTGGTGAATAACAAATGATAAAGAAACACAGATGAAAACATCAATTGCACTAAAACAAAAAAATGAAGAAATACGTACACTTTTTGTCCAGGCATGTCAACATTTATCTGAGTCAGAATGATAATTATATGCTATGAAAGGGTGAGCATCCAGACCAACAAGCCAAATACACTCACCAAAGAAGACTCTTATTTCCTGTACATGGTAAAATGCTTTTTGGCTGTTCAGTTATACAGTGAAAGAGATTTAGGTCAGACTGTGCATTACCATAAAAGTGATGTTATACCATGGATAAATCTACACATTAAGCAATTTCTGTTTCATGTCCATAGAGCCATGACATAAATGACAAAAAGTCTACTGTAAAAAGAGTGACTAGATGCAGCAACATCTTTTAACACAAAACCCTGCTTTAGAAATGTTAAAAATACAGGATCTGAGTTATGGTAAATGGTTTTTGCTTCCAGGCCATGCACATCAGCCTAGCTGCTCCCCAATTTTTCTCCCACTCTAGATGTGGAACTCTACATCCAACATCTGGAGAGCATCAGGTTGGAAAAAGCTACTCAACCCCTTCAGCTTTTTATCACCTTCATACAGCCACAACAATCAATTTATGCTGACTCTCAACACAAAGAGAAAAAAGCAGTGGTGGAATTCAGCCAGTTTGCACCAGTTCGGCAGAACCGATAGCTAATTTTTTGTTGCCCAGGCCCAGAACAGACTTCTGGAAGTGGCATCTACACAGAGAACCGGTTGTTCACATATTTGAATCCCACCACTGGAAACAAGCCTACCTTTCCAAGGACGAGGATCTATCTTCTTAGGTCTGAGTATCATCACCCCTGTGGAGAGGCAGAATGAACAAATGCCAAGGCTAGAAGCAGCGGATTCCTTCCTCAGAGGTCTGCAAAAACTTGGTATGCTTGGGAAGATTTTCACATAGATTCCTTCTTCCAAACAGAGACTGACATTTGCTGGAGAAAAACAGTGGACTAGAGGGAAAAACAACCAAATAGATCTGCTATCAAAGTTCAGTGTGTTACTAGAGACTTTGGAAGAGAGAGCTAAAGCCCAGCTCTCCAAGTATATTGCACTTCAATACCCATCATGCCCAACCAGTATCTTACAACCATTGTTCACTGGAAATCATGGAAATTCAATGCTGAAAAAAGGCCAGTTTAAAAATCCAGAGAAAGAAAGTGAAATATAAGCTGTTTTCACTCATTACTCTAAATCGTAATGTGGTGTGGTTTGATTTTGATTTAGCTTGAGGTAAGTCAAGGCCCAATCACTGTTGTTTATAAGACTGTTACAGCTCATAAGCCATGAATAAAGCCTAGGTAAGTGTTATATAAACCAGGTTAGTGTCATCTGTCATACGAAGTCATAACAAAACTTATTTTTTGGTGTAGCTCATGTGAGCTCACTTCTTATGGTTTCCTGGTTATGTGTCAATAAGCTTTTGTTCAACAAATCATTTTTTTAAAAAAATCCCACGCAAAGCTTACTTGGCTAGGTTTTAGGCCAAGAGTGGATTTGAACCTAATTTCATGACAGTCCGCTTGGTTTTAGCTTAATGACAGGTGCCAGCTCTGTGAATATTCATTGCCACTTAGCTGAGAAGTAGCCTCACTTACACAGAAGGGAGATTAACAGTGCATGGATGGTGATTTATCTCTAAGGGGTGGCAAAAAGTGTAGCCAAGGGAATGCCATTTCCTTTTCAATCATTACTTTCCTGAGCCTAAAATATTTATTCTCAAAAAATGGGGGTGGTACCCTGACATTTAACACAGAGATTCCTTTTTCTATTGGTGATATTTATCACTGAAATTGTTTGTGCCATCTGCAGCTTGGAGACCCTGCAGTTTGGGGGGGAGGGGCAATAAATCACTTACCCAAGCAGGCTGAATCGGTTGCAAGGTTGGAATATTGCAGCTGTGGCAAATAGCTTCCTGATATCATCTGAATGCTTGGCACCCCAGGGATCTGGGGCTTCCTATATCAATGTATGACACATTGTGGCTGCTGGCATACAGCTGAGACAGCCTCTGGAGATTACATAGGCCCTTGCAAGGCCCAGGGTTAAAAAATGGTGAAAGTGACAGAGAAAGTGAATAAGCGCATGACAAATTTCTGAAGCCAATAATCAGAAAAAGCCATGTGGGTAAGACCAGTGGATTTTTTTAATAATGAAGAAGCTTGTCAGCCCCCACGAAAAAGGAACCATACCAAAAGAAAATAAACGTACTACAAAATATATTGAAGTAATAGACTGTGTCTGATTTTCAGTGGTCTGATGAAAACAGATCAGGGATTGCAGGTCTACAGCATAACTCATCTTTATCTAATGTTATCTACAGCTTTCAGCTATACAGAAGATAAAAATGTGCTCATTAAAATGATCTGGAAAATTTATTTCCAATGTCATACTCGCAGAGTGTTAGAAAGGCAGTTCATTGCTGTCCAAATAGCCAGGAAGTCATGCAAGTCTGTTACAGACTCTTACTAAGTCTTACACTTTTTTCCCCTTGATAAATAGAAATTGAGGCTTTACAGGATTCCCAGCCTTCCCCCTTTCCCTGCCCTAATTTGTATTCTGCAAGAGGCTGACAAACGTGCTCCAAACACAAGTCTACCTCTCCCCATAGCATTACTTGAATTTGGGGTCCTACTTGCAACAAATGCATCACACTACATTTGCATACACTTTTGCAGCACTGTGACTTATGTACTCAAAATCATTTGTTCCTCCTCCTTCTTTAATAGTTCGTTGACCAAGACTGTTTTCATAAGGGTTATTTCAAACATTTGTTTTAGCCTGTGGAGCCACAAACATGCCACAGGTACTAGAGGATTTTTGTCATCCATAGACACAATTTTGATTGCTATTTGCCATGTTTAAGTTTTCCTTTATGCAAAAATCAAACTACTGTATATAAATGGTAGCACAGACACTGCTGATTCTATGGAAGGGTTCATGCATGTGCAGTTGTAATGGCTACATGCTCAGTAGGTGGTAGCACATAGCCAATCTTGGCTGATCTTGAAAAAGCTAGACCTTGATTTGTCCTAGGATGGAAGACAACCTAGAGAGCTTGGATGTAATCAGTGGCAAACCATTTTTGTACTTTAGCCAAGAAAATTACATCTATACAGGCAGCAGGAGTCAAGCCAACCTAAAAAAAAAATGGTTACATGTTTAGGACAACTGAGCAGAAAAGCTCAGTGGTTCTGTCACGGTTTAGTGTATACATAGGTTTACATATCTAGGAGGCCATTCCCTCAATGAAATGTCAAAAGCAGGTTCTAAGGTGCTGTAAGAAACTGGTGCTCTGGGATACAGAGGGTCCTCTTCCTATATATCAGATAGGACTCTTTAGGATCACAACTATACTGAAAACCTCAGACTTTATTCAACTATCTTGTTTACTTAGTTATCTATAAAAAATGAGCAAGCAAAAACAGTTAACTTTGCTTACTCAATGCTTGCAGAATGAGAAGTGAAGGAAAATGAGAGAGAGAGAAATACAACCTAACCTGCATGTTTACGGTAAATCAAAATTTGTAAAAATATCATTTGCCCACTCGCTTTTTTTAAATAAGCAAATGCATGTATGACAATAAAAACATTTGCCTTCCCACTCACATCCACTGAGCACTCCAATTACTTCTGGTTCATTTCTAAGAGCAAGTTGAAAATCTATCTGTGTATCTTTTCATTCATCTGTCTGCTTTTTTTTTTTTTTTTGCTTTGCAATAACCTTCTAAGGCCAGCTAAATATAGTTAGATCTTCTTAAACCAATGTAACAGTAGGAAATTGTGGTATGTGCAGTTTGGATAACATACAAACCTTATTAAAGCTGATAATGCAAATATAATTTGTTCTGGCTGTCCCCCTTTTGTATCTTGAATGAAGAGATGCCACAAATATGGACAAACATCACCAGCCTGCTCTGTGCAGATGTGAGAAATAAGCCCTCCTTAATGCTCCCACTATGTAGATTTCACATGGGTCTTAAAAAGTGTCCCACTTTATGTTCAAATGGCTTTGTCCAAGATTTCCACTATTTTGCTCCAGCTTCCTGCCTATCCATTTCTTTGCTACCCAGTCCCTAAAAACAAGGGCCTAATTTAGCTCCGCTAAGTGGAAAAGGGCACTTAGTGTCTACACTGTGGTGGTCAGACAATATGGCAGTAATCACTCAAAATCAAGAAAGCCAGGATTTCTGAACAATCATCTCCAATCCATACAATCTTCAGCCTCCAACCTTATCCCAAACCTATCCCAGTACCTGAGGGAAAAAGCAGGCCTTTATGACTTCCTAGAAGGCTAAAAAGAAGTCCTGGGTAAAAGGGTTCCATCGGCAAGCATGTCTAAAAAACAACAACAGGCTGCAGATTAGAATCACTCCTCAGCTATGAGTTAATTTTAAAACGATACAATTAGTAGCTAAAAAAGTAAAAAAAATTACTTTTTAAACAATATATACAAAGTACACGTCAATTGCTTATAATAATGCAAAGTCTGGGAGTATGGGAACAGCCATCTGGATTATGGATAGATAAGGAAAGTATTGATACTTATTTTAGAACAAGGAAAGATATTATTTGATAAATGAAGAGTATATGGTTATAGACTCAGTTATTACATTTCTTGGCAATTTTCTAAAAACCACCATTGCCACAAATGAAGTAACAGTTATCACTCACAGAAATTCTCTTTCTAGAAGAAAAAACCAATGCATGCAACAT